>OX381701.1:6382463-6755197 GCA_947462355.1 Caradrina kadenii | reverse complement strand
ACCTAACCTAACCTAACCTAACCTAACCTAACCTAACCTAACCTAACCTAACCTAACCTAACCTAACCTAACCTAACCTAACCTAACCTAACCTAACCTAACCTAACCTAACCTAACCTAACCTAACCTAACCTAACCTAACCTAACCTAACCTAACCTAACCTAACCTAACCTAACCTAACCTAACCTAACCTAACCTAACCTAACCTAACCTAACCTAACCTAACCTAACCTAACCTAACCTAACCTAACCTAACCTAACCTAACCTAACCTAACCTAACCTAACCTAACCTAACCTAACCTAACCTAACCTAACCTAACCTAACCTAACCTAACCTAACCTAACCTAACCTAACCTAACCTAACCTAACCTAACCTAACCTAACCTAACCTAACCTAACCTAACCTAACCTAACCTAACCTAACCTAACCTAACCTAACCTAACCTAACCTAACCTAACCTAACCTAACCTAACCTAACCTAACCTAACCTAACCTAACCTAACCTAACCTAACCTAACCTAACCTAACCTAACCTAACCTAACCTAACCTAACCTAACCTAACCTAACCTAACCTAACCTAACCTAACCTAACCTAACCTAACCTAACCTAACCTAACCTAACCTAACCTAACCTAACCTAACCTAACCTAACCTAACCTAACCTAACCTAACCTAACCTAACCTAACCTAACCTAACCTAACCTAACCTAACCTAACCTAACCTAACCTAACCTAACCTAACCTAACCTAACCTAACCTAACCTAACCTAACCTAACCTAACCTAACCTAACCTAACCTAACCTAACCTAACCTAACCTAACCTAACCTAACCTAACCTAACCTAACCTAACCTAACCTAACCTAACCTAACCTAACCTAACCTAACCTAACCTAACCTAACCTAACCTAACCTAACCTAACCTAACCTAACCTAACCTAACCTAACCTAACCTAACCTAACCTAACCTAACCTAACCTAACCTAACCTAACCTAACCTAACCTAACCTAACCTAACCTAACCTAACCTAACCTAACCTAACCTAACCTAACCTAACCTAACCTAACCTAACCTAACCTAACCTAACCTAACCTAACCTAACCTAACCTAACCTAACCTAACCTAACCTAACCTAACCTAACCTAACCTAACCTAACCTAACCTAACCTAACCTAACCTAACCTAACCTAACCTAACCTAACCTAACCTAACCTAACCTAACCTAACCTAACCTAACCTAACCTAACCTAACCTAACCTAACCTAACCTAACCTAACCTAACCTAACCTAACCTAACCTAACCTAACCTAACCTAACCTAACCTAACCTAACCTAACCTAACCTAACCTAACCTAACCTAACCTAACCTAACCTAACCTAACCTAACCTAACCTAACCTAACCTAACCTAACCTAACCTAACCTAACCTAACCTAACCTAACCTAACCTAACCTAACCTAACCTAACCTAACCTAACCTAACCTAACCTAACCTAACCTAACCTAACCTAACCTAACCTAACCTAACCTAACCTAACCTAACCTAACCTAACCTAACCTAACCTAACCTAACCTAACCTAACCTAACCTAACCTAACCTAACCTAACCTAACCTAACCTAACCTAACCTAACCTAACCTAACCTAACCTAACCTAACCTAACCTAACCTAACCTAACCTAACCTAACCTAACCTAACCTAACCTAACCTAACCTAACCTAACCTAACCTAACCTAACCTAACCTAACCTAACCTAACCTAACCTAACCTAACCTAACCTAACCTAACCTAACCTAACCTAACCTAACCTAACCTAACCTAACCTAACCTAACCTAACCTAACCTAACCTAACCTAACCTAACCTAACCTAACCTAACCTAACCTAACCTAACCTAACCTAACCTAACCTAACCTAACCTAACCTAACCTAACCTAACCTAACCTAACCTAACCTAACCTAACCTAACCTAACCTAACCTAACCTAACCTAACCTAACCTAACCTAACCTAACCTAACCTAACCTAACCTAACCTAACCTAACCTAACCTAACCTAACCTAACCTAACCTAACCTAACCTAACCTAACCTAACCTAACCTAACCTAACCTAACCTAACCTAACCTAACCTAACCTAACCTAACCTAACCTAACCTAACCTAACCTAACCTAACCTAACCTAACCTAACCTAACCTAACCTAACCTAACCTAACCTAACCTAACCTAACCTAACCTAACCTAACCTAACCTAACCTAACCTAACCTAACCTAACCTAACCTAACCTAACCTAACCTAACCTAACCTAACCTAACCTAACCTAACCTAACCTAACCTAACCTAACCTAACCTAACCTAACCTAACCTAACCTAACCTAACCTAACCTAACCTAACCTAACCTAACCTAACCTAACCTAACCTAACCTAACCTAACCTAACCTAACCTAACCTAACCTAACCTAACCTAACCTAACCTAACCTAACCTAACCTAACCTAACCTAACCTAACCTAACCTAACCTAACCTAACCTAACCTAACCTAACCTAACCTAACCTAACCTAACCTAACCTAACCTAACCTAACCTAACCTAACCTAACCTAACCTAACCTAACCTAACCTAACCTAACCTAACCTAACCTAACCTAACCTAACCTAACCTAACCTAACCTAACCTAACCTAACCTAACCTAACCTAACCTAACCTAACCTAACCTAACCTAACCTAACCTAACCTAACCTAACCTAACCTAACCTAACCTAACCTAACCTAACCTAACCTAACCTAACCTAACCTAACCTAACCTAACCTAACCTAACCTAACCTAACCTAACCTAACCTAACCTAACCTAACCTAACCTAACCTAACCTAACCTAACCTAACCTAACCTAACCTAACCTAACCTAACCTAACCTAACCTAACCTAACCTAACCTAACCTAACCTAACCTAACCTAACCTAACCTAACCTAACCTAACCTAACCTAACCTAACCTAACCTAACCTAACCTAACCTAACCTAACCTAACCTAACCTAACCTAACCTAACCTAACCTAACCTAACCTAACCTAACCTAACCTAACCTAACCTAACCTAACCTAACCTAACCTAACCTAACCTAACCTAACCTAACCTAACCTAACCTAACCTAACCTAACCTAACCTAACCTAACCTAACCTAACCTAACCTAACCTAACCTAACCTAACCTAACCTAACCTAACCTAACCTAACCTAACCTAACCTAACCTAACCTAACCTAACCTAACCTAACCTAACCTAACCTAACCTAACCTAACCTAACCTAACCTAACCTAACCTAACCTAACCTAACCTAACCTAACCTAACCTAACCTAACCTAACCTAACCTAACCTAACCTAACCTAACCTAACCTAACCTAACCTAACCTAACCTAACCTAACCTAACCTAACCTAACCTAACCTAACCTAACCTAACCTAACCTAACCTAACCTAACCTAACCTAACCTAACCTAACCTAACCTAACCAAGTGTTTTACACCCTTACAATTAAGGTAACATAGTAGTGTGATACATCCCTGGACGCGGCTCCGCGAGCCCTGCACGCCTGTGTGAAAATATTTTTGAAACCTTTAAAGGGAAAATTTTTATTAAAGAAAAACACTTTTCCAAATTCTCACAAACTTTAAAATTTAATAACTTTGTCATTTCAAGTCTCGCAATAACCCTAGGGACGCCGCTGGACGCGCCTGAAGTTGCTCCACCCGAGTCCTGAAACAGAAAAAGGAATACATTTAGTCATTTTTAAATTAAACAGTTTTCATTCAATTTTTTCAAAATTTTTACCATTTTTGCCCATTCCCTGGCTAATAACTCCCGTTCCAGTCGCGCGAACGGGTCGAAACCTTCACACCAGACGGGACTCCGCGCAGGCAACGCGTGTGCACCCTCATAACAGAGCCGCCCATACAAAAATTGACCACCCGACAGTGAAAAACTGTCCAAACTGTTAGGAATTTTGCACACTCAGTCCCACCTATCCCGTTTTGACCGATTTCCCGAGGAAGATTCCACGTCACCCGGCTATAGCGCACCCCGGTCGAGCTCCCTGGAGCGAAACCACAGCGATATCTGCAAAAATCCCGTGGGAATTGGTGTAAAAACGAGCATTCGTACGGACCACTGTATAAAAACACATACCTATATATAGGTACATCGGTACAAAAGTTTACCTTAACTCGCGCTTAAAAAATATTGATCAAGTGTTTTACACCCTTACAATTAAGGTAACATAGTAGTGTGATACATCCCTGGACGCGGCTCCGCGAGCCCTGCACGCCTGTGTGAAAATATTTTTGAAACCTTTAAAGGGAAAATTTTTATTAAAGAAAAACACTTTTCCAAATTCTCACAAACTTTAAAATTTAATAACTTTGTCATTTCAAGTCTCGCAATAACCCTAGGGACGCCGCTGGACGCGCCTGAAGTTGCTCCACCCGAGTCCTGAAACAGAAAAAGGAATACATTTAGTCATTTTTAAATTAAACAGTTTTCATTCAATTTTTTCAAAATTTTTACCATTTTTGCCCATTCCCTGGCTAATAACTCCCGTTCCAGTCGCGCGAACGGGTCGAAACCTTCACACCAGACGGGACTCCGCGCAGGCAACGCGTGTGCACCCTCATAACAGAGCCGCCCATACAAAAATTGACCACCCGACAGTGAAAAACTGTCCAAACTGTTAGGAATTTTGCACACTCAGTCCCACCTATCCCGTTTTGACCGATTTCCCGAGGAAGATTCCACGTCACCCGGCTATAGCGCACCCCGGTCGAGCTCCCTGGAGCGAAACCACAGCGATATCTGCAAAAATCCCGTGGGAATTGGTGTAAAAACGAGCATTCGTACGGACCACTGTATAAAAACACATACCTATATATAGGTACATCGGTACAAAAGTTTACCTTAACTCGCGCTTAAAAAATATTGATCAAGTGTTTTACACCCTTACAATTAAGGTAACATAGTAGTGTGATACATCCCTGGACGCGGCTCCGCGAGCCCTGCACGCCTGTGTGAAAATATTTTTGAAACCTTTAAAGGGAAAATTTTTATTAAAGAAAAACACTTTTCCAAATTCTCACAAACTTTAAAATTTAATAACTTTGTCATTTCAAGTCTCGCAATAACCCTAGGGACGCCGCTGGACGCGCCTGAAGTTGCTCCACCCGAGTCCTGAAACAGAAAAAGGAATACATTTAGTCATTTTTAAATTAAACAGTTTTCATTCAATTTTTTCAAAATTTTTACCATTTTTGCCCATTCCCTGGCTAATAACTCCCGTTCCAGTCGCGCGAACGGGTCGAAACCTTCACACCAGACGGGACTCCGCGCAGGCAACGCGTGTGCACCCTCATAACAGAGCCGCCCATACAAAAATTGACCACCCGACAGTGAAAAACTGTCCAAACTGTTAGGAATTTTGCACACTCAGTCCCACCTATCCCGTTTTGACCGATTTCCCGAGGAAGATTCCACGTCACCCGGCTATAGCGCACCCCGGTCGAGCTCCCTGGAGCGAAACCACAGCGATATCTGCAAAAATCCCGTGGGAATTGGTGTAAAAACGAGCATTCGTACGGACCACTGTATAAAAACACATACCTATATATAGGTACATCGGTACAAAAGTTTACCTTAACTCGCGCTTAAAAAATATTGATCAAGTGTTTTACACCCTTACAATTAAGGTAACATAGTAGTGTGATACATCCCTGGACGCGGCTCCGCGAGCCCTGCACGCCTGTGTGAAAATATTTTTGAAACCTTTAAAGGGAAAATTTTTATTAAAGAAAAACACTTTTCCAAATTCTCACAAACTTTAAAATTTAATAACTTTGTCATTTCAAGTCTCGCAATAACCCTAGGGACGCCGCTGGACGCGCCTGAAGTTGCTCCACCCGAGTCCTGAAACAGAAAAAGGAATACATTTAGTCATTTTTAAATTAAACAGTTTTCATTCAATTTTTTCAAAATTTTTACCATTTTTGCCCATTCCCTGGCTAATAACTCCCGTTCCAGTCGCGCGAACGGGTCGAAACCTTCACACCAGACGGGACTCCGCGCAGGCAACGCGTGTGCACCCTCATAACAGAGCCGCCCATACAAAAATTGACCACCCGACAGTGAAAAACTGTCCAAACTGTTAGGAATTTTGCACACTCAGTCCCACCTATCCCGTTTTGACCGATTTCCCGAGGAAGATTCCACGTCACCCGGCTATAGCGCACCCCGGTCGAGCTCCCTGGAGCGAAACCACAGCGATATCTGCAAAAATCCCGTGGGAATTGGTGTAAAAACGAGCATTCGTACGGACCACTGTATAAAAACACATACCTATATATAGGTACATCGGTACAAAAGTTTACCTTAACTCGCGCTTAAAAAATATTGATCAAGTGTTTTACACCCTTACAATTAAGGTAACATAGTAGTGTGATACATCCCTGGACGCGGCTCCGCGAGCCCTGCACGCCTGTGTGAAAATATTTTTGAAACCTTTAAAGGGAAAATTTTTATTAAAGAAAAACACTTTTCCAAATTCTCACAAACTTTAAAATTTAATAACTTTGTCATTTCAAGTCTCGCAATAACCCTAGGGACGCCGCTGGACGCGCCTGAAGTTGCTCCACCCGAGTCCTGAAACAGAAAAAGGAATACATTTAGTCATTTTTAAATTAAACAGTTTTCATTCAATTTTTTCAAAATTTTTACCATTTTTGCCCATTCCCTGGCTAATAACTCCCGTTCCAGTCGCGCGAACGGGTCGAAACCTTCACACCAGACGGGACTCCGCGCAGGCAACGCGTGTGCACCCTCATAACAGAGCCGCCCATACAAAAATTGACCACCCGACAGTGAAAAACTGTCCAAACTGTTAGGAATTTTGCACACTCAGTCCCACCTATCCCGTTTTGACCGATTTCCCGAGGAAGATTCCACGTCACCCGGCTATAGCGCACCCCGGTCGAGCTCCCTGGAGCGAAACCACAGCGATATCTGCAAAAATCCCGTGGGAATTGGTGTAAAAACGAGCATTCGTACGGACCACTGTATAAAAACACATACCTATATATAGGTACATCGGTACAAAAGTTTACCTTAACTCGCGCTTAAAAAATATTGATCAAGTGTTTTACACCCTTACAATTAAGGTAACATAGTAGTGTGATACATCCCTGGACGCGGCTCCGCGAGCCCTGCACGCCTGTGTGAAAATATTTTTGAAACCTTTAAAGGGAAAATTTTTATTAAAGAAAAACACTTTTCCAAATTCTCACAAACTTTAAAATTTAATAACTTTGTCATTTCAAGTCTCGCAATAACCCTAGGGACGCCGCTGGACGCGCCTGAAGTTGCTCCACCCGAGTCCTGAAACAGAAAAAGGAATACATTTAGTCATTTTTAAATTAAACAGTTTTCATTCAATTTTTTCAAAATTTTTACCATTTTTGCCCATTCCCTGGCTAATAACTCCCGTTCCAGTCGCGCGAACGGGTCGAAACCTTCACACCAGACGGGACTCCGCGCAGGCAACGCGTGTGCACCCTCATAACAGAGCCGCCCATACAAAAATTGACCACCCGACAGTGAAAAACTGTCCAAACTGTTAGGAATTTTGCACACTCAGTCCCACCTATCCCGTTTTGACCGATTTCCCGAGGAAGATTCCACGTCACCCGGCTATAGCGCACCCCGGTCGAGCTCCCTGGAGCGAAACCACAGCGATATCTGCAAAAATCCCGTGGGAATTGGTGTAAAAACGAGCATTCGTACGGACCACTGTATAAAAACACATACCTATATATAGGTACATCGGTACAAAAGTTTACCTTAACTCGCGCTTAAAAAATATTGATCAAGTGTTTTACACCCTTACAATTAAGGTAACATAGTAGTGTGATACATCCCTGGACGCGGCTCCGCGAGCCCTGCACGCCTGTGTGAAAATATTTTTGAAACCTTTAAAGGGAAAATTTTTATTAAAGAAAAACACTTTTCCAAATTCTCACAAACTTTAAAATTTAATAACTTTGTCATTTCAAGTCTCGCAATAACCCTAGGGACGCCGCTGGACGCGCCTGAAGTTGCTCCACCCGAGTCCTGAAACAGAAAAAGGAATACATTTAGTCATTTTTAAATTAAACAGTTTTCATTCAATTTTTTCAAAATTTTTACCATTTTTGCCCATTCCCTGGCTAATAACTCCCGTTCCAGTCGCGCGAACGGGTCGAAACCTTCACACCAGACGGGACTCCGCGCAGGCAACGCGTGTGCACCCTCATAACAGAGCCGCCCATACAAAAATTGACCACCCGACAGTGAAAAACTGTCCAAACTGTTAGGAATTTTGCACACTCAGTCCCACCTATCCCGTTTTGACCGATTTCCCGAGGAAGATTCCACGTCACCCGGCTATAGCGCACCCCGGTCGAGCTCCCTGGAGCGAAACCACAGCGATATCTGCAAAAATCCCGTGGGAATTGGTGTAAAAACGAGCATTCGTACGGACCACTGTATAAAAACACATACCTATATATAGGTACATCGGTACAAAAGTTTACCTTAACTCGCGCTTAAAAAATATTGATCAAGTGTTTTACACCCTTACAATTAAGGTAACATAGTAGTGTGATACATCCCTGGACGCGGCTCCGCGAGCCCTGCACGCCTGTGTGAAAATATTTTTGAAACCTTTAAAGGGAAAATTTTTATTAAAGAAAAACACTTTTCCAAATTCTCACAAACTTTAAAATTTAATAACTTTGTCATTTCAAGTCTCGCAATAACCCTAGGGACGCCGCTGGACGCGCCTGAAGTTGCTCCACCCGAGTCCTGAAACAGAAAAAGGAATACATTTAGTCATTTTTAAATTAAACAGTTTTCATTCAATTTTTTCAAAATTTTTACCATTTTTGCCCATTCCCTGGCTAATAACTCCCGTTCCAGTCGCGCGAACGGGTCGAAACCTTCACACCAGACGGGACTCCGCGCAGGCAACGCGTGTGCACCCTCATAACAGAGCCGCCCATACAAAAATTGACCACCCGACAGTGAAAAACTGTCCAAACTGTTAGGAATTTTGCACACTCAGTCCCACCTATCCCGTTTTGACCGATTTCCCGAGGAAGATTCCACGTCACCCGGCTATAGCGCACCCCGGTCGAGCTCCCTGGAGCGAAACCACAGCGATATCTGCAAAAATCCCGTGGGAATTGGTGTAAAAACGAGCATTCGTACGGACCACTGTATAAAAACACATACCTATATATAGGTACATCGGTACAAAAGTTTACCTTAACTCGCGCTTAAAAAATATTGATCAAGTGTTTTACACCCTTACAATTAAGGTAACATAGTAGTGTGATACATCCCTGGACGCGGCTCCGCGAGCCCTGCACGCCTGTGTGAAAATATTTTTGAAACCTTTAAAGGGAAAATTTTTATTAAAGAAAAACACTTTTCCAAATTCTCACAAACTTTAAAATTTAATAACTTTGTCATTTCAAGTCTCGCAATAACCCTAGGGACGCCGCTGGACGCGCCTGAAGTTGCTCCACCCGAGTCCTGAAACAGAAAAAGGAATACATTTAGTCATTTTTAAATTAAACAGTTTTCATTCAATTTTTTCAAAATTTTTACCATTTTTGCCCATTCCCTGGCTAATAACTCCCGTTCCAGTCGCGCGAACGGGTCGAAACCTTCACACCAGACGGGACTCCGCGCAGGCAACGCGTGTGCACCCTCATAACAGAGCCGCCCATACAAAAATTGACCACCCGACAGTGAAAAACTGTCCAAACTGTTAGGAATCGTGCCCTCCCAAACCCACCCTTGAATTGTTTCTTATATAAGGAATTTTACTTTTATTTTCTACTTGACCGTGCACGCTGTCGTGCACACTGACCCACACGCCCCTATACAGCGTGTGATCAACCCTTTATTCTCATATTTATACACTTTTATATTGACACTGTATTACTTTTATCTATTTTATTTTTAGCCCATTTATTTTCCTCTCCTACCATGCTCCTGTCCAGGACGCCTGCCAAAAGGACCCCTACGAGCCCCGTCGTCTCTCCATCAGCCGATGAAATGGTCTCCTCCCCAAAAAATCAGGCCTCAAAAGTAAGGCGAAGCATCGGGGAGTGGGAAAGCGTAAAAGCGGCGTTATCCCAGCCCCCTCCACCATCGGTCACACAGCAACCTAAGAAGGCGGCCCCGGTCGCGGCGGCCCTCTCGCAGCCCGCTAGAAAGACCGCGCAACCGACGGACTGCAAGGTCGTGTTGCGCAGAACATCCGCCGGGGCGGCGGGAGGATCGCCGGGAACGAGCCAAAGACCCACCGACCGAGTCACCGAGGCACGAAACTGCCTGGTCCGCGCGAAATCTCTCCTGGGTGACTCGCGCAACCTTAGAACAGACATTAAAGCCGGTATCACCCAGGCAGTGGACCGGCTTTATCAGCTGGTGAAGGAGGAGGCGGCGGCTTTCACTGTGGCAAGAGGGGTGGGGACTCACGTGGAGCCCAGTAAAGCGACCCCGCCCCCGGAGACCCCTCCAGCGATCAACTCACTGCTCTCCTCACTAGCGGAGCATAGCGCGTTGGTGAAGGAGAGCAGCGAAGAAATGAGGAGACTCAAAGAGGCGATGGAGGGACAGCGGAACTCCATGGAGAAGGCAGCAACCTATGCGAGTGCAGCGGCGACCAGTAAGCATTTTGTGCCGCCGCCGCCGCTGCACTCGCTCATAGTGAGCTCCGACGACGGCAACGACACCAGTAGTGCCGTCGTCGACAAAATTCGAATCGCGGTGGACGCGAAACAGACGGGCATTCGGGTCGACAAGGTCCGAAAGACAAGACCAAAGACCAGAAAGTGGTCATAGGGTGCCAGACCCGTTGTGAGCTAGAAATGGTGAAGAACAGGCTGGGGGGCTCAACGGTGGGGCTGAGGGTAGCCGAGGCGGTGAATAGGGATCCCCTGGTGATGCTAGCGGACGTGTTGTCTTACAACACGGACGACGATGTCGCCAGGGCGATCCTAAAACAGAACCAGCATCTCCTCGGCGAGCTGAAGAAGGACGAGGTGAGAGTCGCCGTAAAATATCGGAAGCGAGCACGGAATCCGCATGAGTGCCATGTGGTCGTGCAGGTCTCCCCCCCGGTGTGGCAGATCCTAACCAAGGCAGGCCGTGCACACATAGACCTGCAAAGGGTGAGGGTGTATGACCAGACCCCCCTTGTGCAGTGCACGAAATGCCTTGGTTTTGGCCACGGCCGGAAACACTGCACCGGGAAGGACGACCTCTGCTCGCATTGCGGCGACTCTCACCTGAGAGCGGAATGCCCGTCGCACCTGGCCGGGGAGCCCCCCAAATGCTGCAATTGCCAAAAAGCGGGCCAAGACAACCTGGCTCACAACGGGTTTAGCTTGGAGTGTCCGCTACGCAAACGGTGGGACGCAATAGCGCGATCCACCGTTGCGTACTGCTAAAGGCGCCACCGCAAATAGCATGGAAACCGCGACGCACATGCAGGCACCAAATGTCGGCGACGCCCCGACCTTCGAGACGGATATCCTCGACCTGGTGGAAAGCTTGGAAATAGATCGGAGTAAGACGAAGTCGGACCACAGCGGCAAAACCTTCAACGTGAAGCTGCAGGAAGGTGAGCAAACACACATACAACGGACGACGAGGCTGCTCAACATGAAAGAAGCTAACTGGAGCCAGTTTCGTGAGAATCTGGTCCAGTCTAACGGAACACACCACAGCAGCCCGTCGGACGTAACACAAATCAGTAACACTTATCAACTCGACACCATTATAGACACACATACAAACAACACATACATAACATGCACTGAACACACACCACATATGAAAACACACACAAAGCTCACCAAGCCGCGGTGGTCCGAGGAGCTAGTCACCCTGAAGAGAGAAGTTTCCACCAGGAAGAGGCAAATGCGATCTACGACGCCTCCCGAGAGGGTCGGGGTGATGGACAGGTGCCTCCATGGAAGGGCTGAACACCTCGCCAAAGTCGCACGCAAACTAGGATCTGGGGGAAGTGGAGCAGGGAGGAGCCTCGGGGAGGTGTATCCGAGGCGAATGACCAAGAGGAGGTTCCTGAGCCGGAAGGACTCGACGAGACCGCTCGTCAAAACTTTCAGCCCGGAGGACCGGGAAAGCGAGGACAGCCTAAACCACTGGACCACTCGACAGCAAGCCAGCCTCGTGGACGGGGAACATGATGATAACCATGTCCCCCCGTTCACGGAACAGGAGCTGCGAGTGGCTGTGGAACGCTTTACCCCGAAGAAGTCCCCGGTTGCAGATATCTACGTGCGAGCGATCTCGCAGGACCCGGGAGCCTTCCCGGCCATCACAATTGTATGCCCGGAACCAAACCGAGGCCCTGGAGAGCGACGGCTAAATTATAATATATATTATAAGTAAATATACTATATGTTAATGTATGTATATTTATACATATATATATAAATATTACTAATATATTTAAACAAAATAAATTAATCTACACTATAATAAGTTTAATAAATTATGGAAAGAAAATGGAAGTGGCAGAAGTCACAGTAACGGAAGGGCTCAAGCAAGCGCAAAGGATTGGCAAACGCCAAGGGTTTGCGCAACCCTTGAGCAAGGAAAGAATTAAAAAGAATAGAATATGTATATATATATATATTTTGTTACAAATAAACAATCACATGTACAACATGCACATAATTAAGTATATTATGTATGTATATGAAAATAAAACACAATATATTTATTAATATAAACATAGTAACATATTAAGCAAATAATACAAACAAAGAAAAGAAAAAAAAAAAAAAAAAAAAAAAAAAGGCAATTATAAACAACAAATAAACAAAGTCTGCAAACCGTAACATATCGAACAAAGAAAAAGACAAGTAAACAATAAACGACAACAAACTGAAACAAAACCAGCAAAATAAACGACAAACATAAAAAAGACTAACACAAACTAAAATCAAATCAAAAATTAAAAATAAAGTAAGCAAAAACAAAAACCGATTATTAACGACCCTGCTCAAGGCAGGGAGTGGGCATTAGATATACAAATTAAAAAAAAAAAAAAAAAAAAAAAAAAAAAAAAAAAAAAAAACCTAACCTAACCTAACCTAACCTAACCTAACCTAACCTAACCTAACCTAACCTAACCTAACCTAACCTAACCTAACCTAACCTAACCTAACCTAACCTAACCTAACCTAACCTAACCTAACCTAACCTAACCTAACCTAACCTAACCTAACCTAACCTAACCTAACCTAACCTAACCTAACCTAACCTAACCTAACCTAACCTAACCTAACCTAACCTAACCTAACCTAACCTAACCTAACCTAACCTAACCTAACCTAACCTAACCTAACCTAACCTAACCTAACCTAACCTAACCTAACCTAACCTAACCTAACCTAACCTAACCTAACCTAACCTAACCTAACCTAACCTAACCTAACCTAACCTAACCTAACCTAACCTAACCTAACCTAACCTAACCTAACCTAACCTAACCTAACCTAACCTAACCTAACCTAACCTAACCTAACCTAACCTAACCTAACCTAACCTAACCTAACCTAACCTAACCTAACCTAACCTAACCTAACCTAACCTAACCTAACCTGAGCGAACCTAACCTGAGCGAACCTAACCTGAGCGAACCTAACCTGAGCGAACCTAACCTGAGCGAACCTAACCTGAGCGAACCTAACCTGAGCGAACCTAACCTGAGCGAACCTAACCTGAGCGAACCTAACCTGAGCGAACCTAACCTGAGCGAACCTAACCTGAGCGAACCTAACCTGAGCGAACCTAACCTGAGCGAACCTAACCTGAGCGAACCTAACCTGAGCGAACCTAACCTGAGCGAACCTAACCTGAGCGAACCTAACCTGAGCGAACCTAACCTGAGCGAACCCAGTCTGGTGGGCGCGCTCGACCAACTGGGTCTGCAGGTGCTAAATGTCGGCGACACCCCGACCTTCGAGACTGTACGAGGGGGAAGAACGTTGACCAGCCACGTTGACGTTTCCGCGTGCACGATAGACATCCTCGACCTGGTGGAAAGCTGGAAAATTGATCAGAGTATGACGAACTCGGACCACAACGCCATAACATTCAACATAAAGTTGCAGAGAGGTGAGCGAACACACACACAACGGACGACGAGGCTGTTCAACACCAGAAAAGCTAACTGGAGCCAGTTTTGTGAGAAACTGGCCCAGCTAAACGCAGAACAGAATATCAGCCCGTCGAACGTAACATCAATCAACAACACTCAACAACTCGAGAACACAATTAACACATACCTAAACAACATACACATAGCATGCACTGAACACATACCACTCATTAAAACACACACAACGCTCACCTTGCCGTGGTGGTCCGAGGAGTTAGCTACCCTGAAAAGAGAAGTCGCCACCAGGAAGAGACGAATACGTTGCGCGGCCCCCTCCAGGAAGGCCGGGGTGATAGATAGGTACCTGCAGAAGAAGGAGGAATACTTCGCCAAGACCAGGGATGCGCAGACTCGGAGCTGGAAGGAGTTTTGCGGGAAGCAGGACAAAGAGGGGCTTTGGGAAGGCATATACAGGGTGATCGGCCGCACGTCTACTAGACATGAAGACGTTCCCCTAAGGCACAACGGAGGGTTCCTGACCCTGAAGGAGTCGACGAGACTGCTCGCCGAAACCTTCTACCCGGAGGACCGGGGAAGCGAGGATAATCCAGACCACCGTGCCACTCGACAGCAAGCCAACCTCGTGGACGGGGAACATGATGACAACCATGATCCCCCGTTCACGGAACAGGAGCTGCGAGTGGCGGTGGAAAGCTTCAATCCGAAGAAGGCCCCGGGTGCAGATGGCTTCACAGCCGATATCTGCGCGCGAGCGGTCTCGCAGGATCCGGGAACCTTCCTGGCGATTACCAACATGTGCCTAAAATTGGGCCACTTCCCGAAGCCCTGGAAAGAAGCGGCCGTAGTTGTCCTGCGTAAGCCCGCAAAACCAGACTACTCCCAGCCCAAATCGTACAGGCCGATAGGTTTGCTCCCGGTCTTGGGGAAGATTCTGGATAAGATGGTCGTGGGGAGGTTGAAGTGGCACCTCCTCCCCAAACTGAGCGCCCGACAGTATGGCTTCATGCCACAAAGAAGCACCGAGGACTCCCTCTATGATCTAATGGGACACATAAGAGGTAAGCTTAAACTCAAAAAGCTAATAACCATGATCTCATTGGACATAGAGGGAGCCTTCGACAGTGCCTGGTGGCCAGCAATAAAGGTCCGGCTCCGGGAGGAGGGCTGTCCTGGAAATATCCGAAAGGTCCTTAGTAGCTACCTCGAAGACAGGAGGGTGGAGGTCAGATACAGCGGGGAGGCACACTCCATAAACACGAATAAGGGGTGTGTCCAGGGTTCCATAGGAGGCCCAATCCTATGGAACCTCCTCCTCGACCCGCTACTCAAGGGCCTAACGGAAAGGGGCGACTATTGCCAGGCGTTCGCCGACGACATAGTCCTGGTCGTTGACGGGGACACTGCGCTGGAGGTCCAAAGACAGGCCAATGCCGCCCTCGCCTATGTTGGGGAGTGGGGCGTCAAAAACAAGCTGAAGTTTGCGCCCCACAAGACACAGGCGATGGTGGTCACTAGAAAGCTAAAGTTTGACGAACCAATCCTGAGCATGGGTGGGGTCGGTATTGGCATGTCAAAGGAAATAAAAATCCTTGGCCTAACCATCGACAGCGGCCTGACGTTTAACACACACATAGTAAATATATGTCGAAAAGTGGTCAATATTTACAGGCAGCTGTCGAAGGCGGCCAAGATCAGCTGGGGCCTTCACGCGGATGTCATCCGCATTATTTACACCGCTGTCATAGAGCCGGTGACTATGTACGCGGCGAGCGCCTGGGCACCGGCGGTGGGAAAGCTGGGAGCCAAAAAACAGCTCGCCTCTATCCAGCGTGGATTCGCGCAGAAGCTCTGCAGAGCCTACCGCACGGTCTCCCTAAACGCAGCGCTGCTTCTTGCCGGGATACTCCCTCTCGACATCCGAATTCAGGAGGCAGCGGCCCTGTACGAGGCCAAGAGGGGGGTACCCAGGTCCGACCTCGCGGGCGGGGAGATCGAGCGAAGGGCGGGGCACGCCGACGACGGACACCCGGCAACGCATATGCGCCTGGAGTTCAAGAGCCTGATAGACCAAAACGAACTTGACGCCAACAGCGACTTCGCCGTCAAAATATATACTGATGGCAGCAAAATTGACGGCAAGGTGGGCGCCGCAGCCTCGTTCTGGGAGGGAAATGCGGAAACCAGAGCCGTCAAGTTGAAGCTGCCATCATACGGCACGGTCTATCAGGCGGAACTACTGGCCATATGCAGAGCCACGAAGGACATTGTTCGGGGTGCCCAGCAGAGCTTCGCGATTTATAGCGACTCCAGGTCTGCGCTGGAGGCGGTGACCAACTATGGCTCCCCGCATCCCCTGGCGGTCGAGGCCCGCAAAAACCTGCGGGTCGCCTTCGGCCAGAGCAAAGCTGTGTCTCTGTTCTGGCTGAAAGCCCACGCGGGGCTTGCGGGCAACGAACGCGCCGACTACCTGGCTAAAATGGCCGCCCTTCACCTCAAACGTCTGCCCGACTACGACAAGTACCCGGTCTCATTCGTCAAGGGGCAAATCAGACGGGGGTCCATTGACGAATGGAATCGGAGATATCAGTCGGGCGAGACAGCCGGGACAACCAAAATATTCTTCCCAAACGCAATCGAGAGCCACAGGGTTGTCCGTAAAATCCCCATGGACATGATTGCGGCACAAATATTGACGGGACACGGTGGGTTCTCCGAATACCTGACACGATTCAAGTGTAAGGAGAACCCATCGTGCACCTGTTCTCCAGGGGCACCGGAAACGGCACTGCATGTCTTGCTCGACTGCCCGATGTTCAGTCGAGCAAGATATGACAGTGAACAGGAGCATGGGGACGTATATAATAGGGAGAACATGAGCGATATCATGGGCAACACCAAGAGGCGGGAGACATTTTTGAAATTCGCAAAGAAGGTGGTAGAGATCGTGGCTGCTAGGAACAGATAATGTCTATTGCAGTCTGTCCCTATCAGTTACGATCTTCAAACACAATAGACTTACATAATTTATTTCTTTCAATTTTAATCAAATATAAATAATAAATAAATGTATACCTTATCAGTGATACTAAAAACAATTAAGAATAAACACAAAAGCAAACATATATATATATTTAATTATGTACTTATATATATATATACATTAACACAAACAAAAAAGTCTAGAAAAGAAGGGCTCAAGCAAGTGCAATATATTGGTTAACGCCAAGAGTTTGCGCGACCCTTGAGAAAGAAAGAGATAACACATAATAAAACATACAGATTGGACACACACATATATACTGAAATGACAAACAAACATAAACGCATACACTTTAATTATATATATATATATATACACACATCTAAACGCACACAACACATTTAACCCAATTTATTAAATATTTATTATAGAAAAGTATAAAAGTTGGGCTCAAGAAAGCGCAAGATATTGACGGGCGTCAAGCGTTGCGCGACCCTTGAGAAAGGCAAGAGCATAAAATATTTATTACACAAATTAAAACAATATATATACACACTAATAATATATAAACATAAACATATATAACATATTATAACTATTTACACGCAATAAATAAAATTTATGTAATAAAAAATATCTACTACACAAACTAAAACACAATATATACACACTGATACTATATAAACATATATAACATATTATAACTATTTACACGCAATAAATAAAATTTATGTAATAAAAAATATCTACTACACAAACTAAAACACAATATATACACACTGATACTATATAAACATATATAACATATTATAACTATTTACACGCAAAAAGTAAAAAACTAAACAAAATGACAAACATAAAACATTTGATTAATAACGATCCTGCTCAAGGCAGGGAGTGGAAGACAGATTAAAAAAAAAAAAAAAAAAAAAAAAAAAAACCTAACCTGAGCGAACCTAACCTGAGCGAACCTAACCTCAGCGAGGTGGTGAACAGGTGCCTGCATAGCAGGGCCAAACATCACACCAAAGTCGCTGATACGCGGACTCGAATGGGGGGAAGTGGAGCAGGAAAGGCCTCGGAGAGGCTCGTGCGAGGCGATTGACCGCACGACTAAAAAAAAAAAAAAGAAAGGGGGTTCCTGAGCTGGAAGAATCCGACGAGACTGCTCGCCAAAACTTTCAACCCGGAGGACCGGGAAGCGAGGACAGCCAAGACCACCCAGTCACTTGATAGCAAGCCAGCCTCGTGGACGGGGAACATGATGATAACCATGCCCTCCCGTTCACACAACATGAGCTGCGAGTGGCGGGAAACCGCTTCATCCCGAAAAAGCCCCCGGTTGCAATCCGGGAGCATCAGTGTGTGAGGCATACTCAAATGTAGAATTAATGTCGAAGAGAAAAATAATTAAAATAATTAATTTTGTAATTATACATCGTGTCTAAGTTGGAATATTGCGTCGAATCATTGAAAAAGCTCCCAAAACGCCCTAAGAGAAATAGCCCTCCTCACATATTGATATTTCATTGTTATTGTTTTATTTTTTGTTTGTATCAACTAACATAACGCCACTTGTGCTCGTTGCCAAGTCACTGTACTTGTAATATAAATAAAACTATTGATACAGTCACTAAACTTTGATACGATAACTACAAAATAAATAGAATCGGACTTGGCTTCTATGAACTTTCCGAAAATGTTTACGGTGGAAAAATTGCGACACTTTGTATTTCTTTCATTTAATGTTTTCCATTTAGGTGTCAATGGTCGCTCTCTCTAAGAGGTCTTTTGCAACATTGCCGCTGAGTACATGTACGCGCTGATATGTCATTCCAATTCTCCACTACACAATTGACTACATACCATCACGCCTGTATTCCCCGAAGGGTTAGGCAGAGGTGTAGAGTCATGTGGGTCAAGTGTGCGCAGCGTCTAAGTTTGCGCATCCAAAATATCTCAAAAACTATACAGAGCTAAGGAACGGCAACCCCCCCTCTTCAATATCCCGCGGGACGTCCTGCAAACCGCTCGTATCACAACGGCTGCTCGCGCGCCATTTTAATCTGACAGGTAAATGAAGATTTTTGCTAAAATATTTACGATATTTTGTCACAATTGACGCGTAATCTTTGGTAGTCAAGTAAACTTTTTGAAAATATGCTATTTGCTTTCGAGTGCAAAATAATATCTAGTTTGTTATTTGCCAGCGTGTAAGTTGTTATGATAACGCAATAGTCAACGACATCCATACAATTCTGTTTCGATGGTTTGGGTTAAGTGTGCGCAGAAGCTTCTGCAACAACGAGAAAGGCAACGAATAACTACCTATAAGTAAGTAGCTATAAGTAACCAACTAACTAACGAAAGATATAACAAACTAACATAACTTAGTATTTCAATAACTAATAACTGACTAGCTGTCCCGGCAAACTTCGTTTCGCCAAACATTAATATTATACAATTAATATTATACAATAAACATTACACATTTTCGTAATTATACATCTTTAGTTTCTGGCGCTATCGTACGAAAATACCCAAGATTTTCTAAATTAGGTACTATTTATACTACTACCTATAAAAAACCAGGTACAAGGCCATCTATGGTGCGAGCACAGACTATTTGTTGCATTGCATTGATATTTTAACTTTGTTCTTTATTTACGAACAAAAATAATAAATTCGTATAGATTATTAATACATTGTTATTTACTGAAGTTATAAATAAAAATTCATAGAGTTGATAAGTAATTATTAAGAGTAAATGAATAAAAGTATAAACTTGATAAACAATGCAGTCGAAATTCATGCACCATGTTCCTGCGAAACGGCAAATATCTGAATAATAAATAGTATATAATAATCTATTATTGTCATAACCCCCCCGTTGGTCTCTTGGTCGCAAGCGCGACTGATGAGCGTGGGGTCCCGGGTTCGATTCCCAAGTCGGGCAAAAAGTGTTATTGGGTTTTTCCATTAGAATTCGCTCAGTAGCAGCCCGGAGTTTGGAAGTTGGTGGTGTGACACCCCTGTGCCTCGGAAAACACGTAAAGCCGTTGATCGCAGCTGTAATTCATAGATCTTTGACAGTCGTTACGGGTAGTCAGAAGCCAGGAAGTCTGACAACCAGTCTAGCCAAGAGGTATCGTGTTGTCCAGTAACTGGGTTGTGGAGGTCAGATAGGCAGTCGCTCCATGTACAACACTGGTATTCAGCTGTATCCGGTTAGCCCCGAAGCCGACCCCAACTTTTGGGAAAAGGCTAAGCAGGTGATGATGATGATAAAATATATAATAATCATCTTGATGCCAAATTTTAAGGTATTAGGTGTGCCAGAAGTATCTTTGATTTTGATGATCCGTCAGTCAGCGAGTCAGTGAGTAACAAAATGATTTAACTTTTGATTGAAGACAACTCATAAACGTAACTCGTAAATTCGTATTCCAATATCAAGTAATTTTGAAGTTTTGCTAGTGATATTAATTACTTTTGGTTACCGAAAGTTCTTAACTGACGCTATGATATAGGGAGGGTGAAAGGGCTACGAATAGCTTCGAGAAAAACATGGTACGGCTCGAGAGTTAGCAGTGGTACTGCCGTTCTTCCAAATTGTTGAATTGAAATATACAATTTTAAAAATATTTAAATTGAGAATTATCTGTCTAGATAGAGAGCACAGTAAAATCATTAAACTAGAGAGATATCTGTAAGAACTTTAATTGAAGAACCATTTAGAATTGATTTAATAATCGTATTTAAACTAGAAATATCCGTTTATTTTTGTTTTTGGTACTTCACCACCCTAGTAATGTCAACGTCATCGTCAGACGTCAAGCGAGCGGGTCCGCAGCTCTCTCGAGTGTCGACAATCGATTGTTGTTGTTCTCCGTTCGCTGTGTCAGCTCTCAACTTAAATGATTTATTAATGAAATGTTTTATTGAAATTGTGAAAGATTCACCAAATGTGACGCGCTGCTGGTCGCCTCAACGTCTCAGTCGATGTAGGACGCGTACAGTGTTATGTTATTGTAAGAAATGGATAACAACTTTACAGATTTTACCAAAAACGGTGAGTGTCGTACGTTCATAGTTACAATAAAAACAGAGTAGTATTGTAAGTGCAGGGGGTCTGTGCCATACTCATTAATTATTTAGTTTTCGTTGTAACCTAAAAGTTGTTTATCTTGGAAGCGTACATTGAAATAGTGCGTGAAACTGCAAATGAGCTCTGTTTCCTCAATATTACAGTTTGTCGTTGTTGCTGTAAGCTGCTTGTTATTCGGGGTTGTATAGGTATTCCGATTGCAACTAGAATATGAACTGTAAAGTGAACCATATTAGTGCTGGTCCGCTGTGAGGCAGTAGGCGTGTAGCCTGTCAGGACAAGCTGCGCTTTGTCTGGTGTGGTGGCGTAGTCTAGCGGTAAGACTGCCGCCTGCCAGACGTTAACCTAGACATAGCACAGCTTGTCCTGACAGACTATTCATCCACTTTATAGTATAATCCAGCAATCAATCGATCCATTTGTATGCACCATTGAAGCAGAGTGTAGCAGAATTATCTACAAACATTACAGCAACAAGTGATGTTCATGTGTTAGTGAACGTGGATAGTGTGTAACCTATCATTATGTCACTTTATTCCTTCACGTTAATTAATTAATGGCTGTGTTTAGCTGCTAGTGGTCCATAAGAACTCAATATAACTATTATGTTGGTACCCGTAAGAATCTGTAATTGGCTTAAGGTAACATACTCAACTTCTGTATTCACTTTGTGTATAGCTGTTGTTGTCGTTGTGTGTCCCTCGGGCTGGCACAGGTTGTACTCAGCAGTAACTAGTGCTCACTATAACATCCGACACTGTCATGGGGCATCTGCTGGTGTGCAGTAAACACTGGGATGTTGGACAACTTCGGGGAGCACAGATGATGTTCTTGTTGCCCTCGTGTCACCTCTACTGCTATGAGGGCATAGCACACTAGAGTAGGTGCTCATACAACATGGATCGTGGCTCATGGCTGTGTTTGTATGTTTCAGATGTGTTCAGCTCATGGGTGAGTACCGTACACACTACAACCTGCCCCTGCTAGTTGCGTCTCGCGCCGCGGCCGCGCTCCGGTCTCGTAATCTGCCGGGCTCCCCTGGTGTGGTCTGTAACGTGTTGAGTGTGGAGCGATGCTACTTGCTGTGTTGTTGTTCGGCAGACGTCGAGCGCGGACATCAGCTCCAGCACGGACGGCCCGGAGGAGGAAGCGGAGCGGCCGCGCCGCGCCCGCGCGCGCCCCAAGCGCCCGCACTACGACTCCTACTGTGAGTACATGCCTATGCGTGTGTGTGTAGGTATAGCTGGGTATCATAATGCTTACAAATCTCGTGTATAGCACATTTCATTACGTAAAGTCGGCAAACTATCGAACAAGTAGGATGCTGTCGCCGCTGCGGGTAAGTAGGTCTGATCGCGTGTCGACATATAATGTACTTACAATGTGCGCAATTAGTAGAATCAATAAGTATACAACAGTGGTGTGCGTAAAGATTACGTCGTACCTACTCACTTGGGTCAAAATAAGTAATTAGTTATCAGCGGCGCACAAGCGACGCACTGACAGCGGGCCGACTACCTCAGCCCGCGCGCGCGCCGGCTGATAGCTCGGCGGCGCGGCGTAAGAACTCGGCTTTGTGCGGCACATAGGTGCCTACGCTGTCAGTTCAGCAGCGCAGCGCGTGACAGCGCTCGCGGTGCGTGTCATGGTGTGTCACTGCGAGGGTAGCAGCGGTGGGCGTTCCGACAACGAACCGTTTCCGAAGACCTTCTTATGTTTTGCGACGTTGAAACCGTTTTTACGTCCTGCATCCAAACAGTCTTCGTTGCGAAAACCCGTCTTCGAATTACTGATGCAATTTTTATTTTACTACTACCTAAATACGGTCGAGAACGCATTGATTCAAGTATCACACTCGTCGTGTCGTCGTCCTTATCGTACTGCGTTCGTTCACAAAACAGTTCTTTCTTCCGTAGCAAGTTAACTTTTGTCAATGTAATAGAGTCTAGACATGTTATTACGACTCCTCAATGCTGTCGTTCGGAAACGCAATTCTATTCGATAATGGACAAGTTTCGTGTTGTACAAAACGGTCGCAACTGGTTTGCAGACGGTTCTTCAAACCAGTGCGATGTCGGCCGTTTTCTGTAATCGTTGTGGTCGTCGGAAAAACGGTTGCGTTTCGTTCGTCAAATATTTGACAACGACCACCGCTAGAGGGTAGCGCGCGTCGCGTGAGTACCGCGCCATGTGGGTACTCGCACAAAACTCCCGTACAGTTCGAGCTCAGTGTGTCCCGCGGCGTCGCCCAGCTCGCGAGTTGCTCTACTGAGTGTTACAATATCGAGAAGTGCGTGTGGATGTGTGAGCGCGTCGGCATGGTGTACTCCGCGACCGAAGGTACGTTGTCTCCGCGTACGCTCCGGCGGAGCGACGCGCGTGCGCGGCCGCGAGTGCAGCCCCGCCGGCGGAGGTGTCACGTTGATCTGGTGCTATCTTGTGTATCTTGAACATGCTTGAAAGCGAATTGGTATAGTAACCGGCACGAGTCGTGAGCACAAACTTGTCCTACCCCGTCAGTCAGGCCGACCGCGTGCAGCGACGGCGCCCCAAAAAACCCAAAAATGAACTTGGAGTCTTGAAATTTGTGCTCACGACTGGTGCCGGTTTCTATATCTAATGTAGTGTGATGAGTGTTGCACGCGACTACGCGGGGCACAACTCGTAGTGTGCACGAGACGCGCGCCGCTCGTGTGCGCGCGCTGGGAGTGCCGCATGCTCTACAGCGAGTGCTGTTCGATGCAGTCAAACACATTCAGCTGTAGTTACGTTAATCTGTTCGAGATAGACCGCAGCGTACCTACTGCCATGACACACATGACGGAAGTGCGTGTGTTCGCAGACGGCGAGCCGCCCGCCAAGCGCGCCGCGCCCTCCATCCTCGTGGGCAGCGGCTACAAGTGGAACCTGCAGGTGGGTGTGCCGGCCTCTAGCTAGTGCGGTAGGCACGGCGTGCTGCTGACGGTGCGTGTAACCGGCAGATGCTGGCGTGCGCGGCGGACGCGGTGGCGTCGGGCGGCAAGTCGCCGGTGTCGGCGCTGAACGAGCTGGGCGTGCGCGTCGTGTACAGCGTGCTACGCCAGGGCGGACCTGCGCACTGCCCCAGTTTCCACGTCGCCGTCACCGTGAGTGCTCCGCCCCACCACCCTCCGGTACCCGCCGCCCTCTGCGACCACCTATCAACATTTGGTTACGGCTTGTCCGATTGACGCAGTTATATTCTAAGTAGTAACATTCATTATTATCTGTACTATAATGTAAAGCTGAATAGTTTGTTTGGTTGAACTCGCTAATCTCAGGAACTACTGGTCGGATTGAAATCATATTCAGTAAAATGAATGTTGGACAGTCCATGTATCGCAGATGATATATGAAATTATCATGACTTTTATCATCACGTTACGCGCACATGGACTGGAGCTTCAATGTTGCAAAAGTAGAAGGTTCAAGAACAAAGTCCGCGACATCATATTATGTCTATCTTTGAAGTTGACCTCTCTGTTCTCAAGCCGAGCTTGTTCATAAACACTCACAATGCGTGATTGTCTCTCGTGGCCCGGCGGCGCCCCCAGCTCTCAGATAGTGATCCTAAGCAGCATGGAGCGCCGCCGGTGGAGATGAGCGCGCGGCGCCGGCGACAAGCACCCCATTAGCGCACTGAGCGAGCTGTGTGTGGGGTTCCGCTTTGCCGACGTGTGCACGGTGGGCGCCGTGACGCGCCCCCTTTCCTAGTGCTCACAGTAAGTGCGTGTGCTCGACGAGCCCCGACTCCCGGCCGATAGTTACAAGTTACGTGGATACTCTGTAAGGATTTGAATTCTCCTGAGATTAGTTGCTAGTCAGAATACTGCGTAGCGCCGTACCGACTGGCTCGCTCCTGTCTGTCTCAGTGAAGGCTGGTTGCGCAGGTGGCGGACCTGCGCTTCGAGGGCTGGGGGCACAGCAAGCGGGAGGCGCGCGCGGCGGCGGCGCGTGCTTGCCTGGGCGCGCTGCTGGCGCGTGCCGGCCGCGTGCTGCCCGCGCCCGGCGGCCCGCTCGACTTCACCAGCGACGAGCCGCTCCGCCTGGCGGGTGAGTGTGCCGACCACACCGCGCGCTCGCCCCGCGTCGTGCCGCCACACCCACTGACGAGCGTGTCGTTGCGCAGCGCCCGACTTCCAGTTCCTGGAGCCGACGGCGCAGGAGGCCGCGCCGCCGGACTCGCCCGCGACTCCGGCGGCCCCCGCGGCTCCGCCGGCCGCCGCCACGCCCGAGGGCGCGGGGCTGTTCGGCGCGGCGCCCGCGTCGTCGCACAAGAGCCCCATCAACGTGCTGTACGAGAGCTACTCGGGGCTCGCATTCACGTGCACCTTCGGCGACGGCTCGCCGCTCACCGAGACGCAAGGTACCGCCCGCTACTGCCCCTGTGTCGCGTGCGTGTGCGCGCGGAGAGTGACGAGTGTGTGTGTCCGCAGCTCCGCTGCAGCTGAGCCACAGCATGCGGTTCAAGGTGGTCTGCCAGATCAAGGAGCACAAGTTTGAAGGATACGGTGAGTGCTGTCGTAGGAGCGGCGGTGCCGTACCACTATAGGCCTATACCACAGACGACTCGTGTCGCAGGGTCGAGTAAGAAGCTGGCCAAGCTGGCGGCGGCGCGGTCCGCGCTGGCGGCGCTGGAGGAGGGGCGCGCGGGGCCGGCGGAGGACGCCGCGCCCGTGGCCGCGCCGCAGGGCTTCCTGCATCAGACGCTGGCCGACCACATCGGCAAGTGAGTGCTCCACCGCGTCCTGTCCGCGTGTGTGTGCTCGAGTAACGCGCGCTGTCCGCAGGCTGGTGAACGAGAAGTTCAGCGAGCTGATGAAGAACGACGTGGTGCACTCGAAGCGCAAGGTGCTGGCCGGCATCGTCATCACCACGCACGGCCGCATCGAGGACGCGCGCGTCATCGCGGTCACGACGGGCACCAAGTGCGTGTCGGGCGAGCACATGTCGGTGAGCGGGCGCGCCGTCAACGACTGCCACGCCGAGGTACGCCGTTCGCGCCGCACGCCGCACGGTACCTCAGCCGTGTTGTTTCATGTCGCTGTGTCCGGCAGGTGGCGGCGCGGCGCTGCCTGCAGCGGCACCTGTACGCGCAGCTGCTCATGTACGCCAGCCGGCCAGGTGAGTGCCCCCGCCCCCCCTCGCTCCCCTCGCTCCCCTCGCTTGCGTACTACCGCCGTGTGTGTGTGCGCAGACCCCAGCCAGGTGATCGAGGAGAGCGACCTGGAGCCGCTGGCGGGCGGCGGGTTCCAGCTGAAGGCGTCGCGGCAGGTGCACCTGTACGTGAGCACGGCGCCGTGCGGGGACGGGCGCATCTTCTCGCCGCACGAGCACCACCACGCCGAGCCCGACAAGCACCCCAACAGGTGAGCGCCGGCGCCCGCACTGCGTACATTTCCTACTCTCTCTACAAACTTAACACCAGCTTGAAGGTAGTGAAATAAAAATCCGACTGCGTAAAAAATAAACATTTAATAAAAACTGAAAAGACAAAAACAAGTCCAGTAGTGTGGAATTCAGTTAGGTAACAGTCGGGACCCGTTACTAGGATGATTTGAGCCGGTCTAGATTTTTAACTCGATAGGTTTTTATTACATAATATTGCGCCAAAAACCGGCCATTTTATGTATTTTTGTCAATGTTGATATAGCCTACGAGAGTCCCACAGTCACCACAAGTCTGACGACACCTCACATGGCATCACACGGGCGCGCCAAGCAAATAGACACACACGTATATGATAATGTCCAATTTATTATGTTCGCATTCGTAACTCAACAAATAAAATGTCTTACAATCTAACTCCCCTCTTTTCGCCCTCTTAGGGTTAAAATTTCCAAAAAGTCTTGGTTTCTCTTAAATAACATAAATTGGTAGGTCTCTGGGTTTGAAAAATGCTTGCAAATCGTTTTACTTGCATAGTCGTCGGGCGGCCGCCGAGTGCCGAGCAACTAAGCCGCGTGCACAATGTGTTGTTCAGTAACAGTTGGCGGTGTCCGCAGGCTGGCGCGCGGACAGCTGCGCACTAAGATCGAGTCGGGCGAGGGCACCATCCCCGTGAAGAACTGCAACAACGTGCTGCAGACGTGGGACGGCGTCATGCAGGTACCGCGTCGCGCGCCGCGTGTCGCATGTCGGTGACGGCTACTGAGTTACTGACGCACCGTGTGTCCGCAGGGCGAGCGCCTGTTGACCATGTCGTGCTCCGACAAAGTGGCGCGCTGGTGCGTGTGCGGCCTGCAGGGCGCGCTGCTGTCGCGCCTCGTGCGCCCCGTCTACCTGCAGTCGCTGGTGCTGGGCTCGCTGCTGCACCCGCACCACATGTACAGGTGAGTGCGCGGTGCGGGGGGGGGGGGGGGGGGATACAAATGAAGCAACCGTTCGCGTTTACAGGTGGTATATTGACTAAGAGTACACTACAGTTGGACTACTCTATGGAGTAGGGCGCGGCACGGCGCGTCACCAGGTAGTAGGTGCCGCGGGCCCTGCAAGCACACGGAACGCTCTCGTTACGCTCGCACACCGGCCCCCGTGCTGACGCTACTTATCACACAGGTGCTGCGCGCGAGCCGTCATACTGCTGTTATTATTATTGTAACTTCATACAACTCAACCTGGCGGACTGTAGAGTCACGTGGGCCACATAGCGAAGAATATGAATAGTGTGCTTCGTATCACAAGTGGCGTGTGTGGTGCGGTGCAGCTCGTAGTGAGCGGTTGACGAGTTCCAACACCCTGTACCCTCGCGACGGCCGGCAGCCCCCCACCCAAACATAACAGATACGCTACAAAAAAATGCCATATACATAATGTGCCTCAGCTTACCGTACCCCGCTGGGGCTCGCTCACCCACTGCCCACCGTGAGGCGGTCGCCCTTGGGGGCGAGGCCGAGCAGCCTCTTGACGAAGGCCGCGAGCTTGGGCTCGCTGCCGAGCTCGAGCGAGTAGGAGACGGGCGCGAGCGGCAGGGGCGCCACGCCCACGTAGTTGTTCTGCTCCTTGGTGACGTGGTTGAGCTCGCCGCTGCCGCTGCGCACCAGCGTGCTGACGTCGCGCACGACGCTGATGATGGGCACCACGCTCTTGCGGTTCTTCACCAGGAAGTCGAGCGCGCGGAATATGAAGCTGTCCTGGCCATCTGCCCGGTTGAACAGCTGCAGGAAGCGTTTCTGCCTCCTCTTCGTGTGTTGGTGAGCGTCTCTCGTGAGGGTCGCCTCCCCACTGAGTGGTGGTGGGGCCGGCTCTCTGCCGCGTCGCAGTGTCTCGCGGCTGGTGACGCTAGTGGTGGAGTGGCGGGGGGCGCGCGTCTCCACACTTCGCCTCGCTCGCAGGCCGCTGCCATGGGGCGGCACGTGGCTGGCGCCGTGCGAGTCTGCTCGGAAATGTATTTTTGACTTCTTCTCTAAGTGTTTGCGTGCTCGCACATGTTGCGTGTCGCTATCGCTGTCAAATACTTGTGTTTCGACTCTGCTAGAGTCCAGTTGTATCATAGAGTCGGTTTGGCGCGGCTTGACTTGCTTGAAGGCGTCGTCCCTCAGAGCAGCAAGGGGTCCCCTGGTGTCGTGTGGTCGCTGTGTGTTTGATCGCCATGTTAAATAGTAGGTATAGAACCCTCTGGTTTGCTCCGTGCCGTCACCTGTAAGCGCGGAGTGTATCATACAATATTGTGCTTTAAGCGTGTGACAATACAGTGCAAAATCGTGCAAGATTGTGATACAAATAGCCCAGTTGGCATAGCCCCAAGATGTGCATGTGCTAAGCTGCCGCGTGTGTGTGAGGCCGCGCCCGGCGCCCTCCCTTACTTGGTGTCGAGGCCGGCGCCCATGTGCGCGGTGGGGGCGTGCGCACAGCGGCCGCGGGAGAACTCCTTCCACGACGGACACCACGAGGACACGAACCCGCGCGGCCGCAGCACCGATTCCGTGTAGAACATGTACGAGCGCCAGTGGCTGCAGAAGACTGCGGGCCGCGGGGGCAGTTAGTACTGCTAACACACGTTACTGAGTGAGCAGGAGTCGCGCAGAGTACTCACACTTGTTGAGCAGCAGCTGCTGCGGGAGGACCACCTCTAGCTCGCAGCCCGGCTGCGGGCTCTGGCCGCCGTTCGGGTAGAAGTCCGCGTGCCCGATGGGCTCCTTGTACCCTGCCGAACGACCGCGCTGTGAGTGTGGGAGCGCCACTGTGTAGTGTACGTGTGGTGCAATCGGAGCGTTTCAAGCTGATATTGTCGTCGCCCAGAGCGCACTCCACACCATAGTATAATGTGTTGTCTCTCGCAAGCACGTAACGGCTTCAGTAGACCCTTCTGCTTAGCATACATCAAACCACACGCACTTATATAGCATATATGACAATAAGTGCGTGTGGGGCACGAGTGGTGGTGCGGTACCGAAGATGCCGGCGTCCGTGTGGATGACGTCCACGAAGGCTGCGTCCGAGGGGTCCAGGCGCTGCTCCAGCGGCAGGCCGCTGAACAGCGGCAGCGCGGGGTCCAGCCCCGTGATGCGCGCCACGCGTCCTGGGGAGCATCGGGGGTCATGATCTTGAGCTGTTAGCTGCTCGCACCACATTACACATTTCCACTTTTACGAGTTACTAGTCGTAAACTTTACAAGGTATTATTGAGATTTTCATACAAAAACGGCACTCACATTTAGTGTGGTGCGACTTAGGCCTGACTATCACAAGGGGGAGATAGCGGGTACCTGAGGAGAGCGCGCCGCCCGCGACGCCGGCCGCCTGCGCGCCCAGGCTGTGCCCCACCAGCTGCGTGCTGTTCAGCTGCAGGCCCCTGCGCGGTAAGCTCGCGTTACTACACGCACGCACGCACGCACACGCACTCGGGGTGGGCTCACCTGGACACCATGTAGTCGATGAAGGCGGCGGCGAAGCGGCCGATGTACCAGGTGTTCTGCGCCGCCGTGAAGTACCAGGGCCCCGCCTCCAGGCGGTGCGCGTCCACCATGATGACGTTGGTGTCGCCGCGCTGCATGTACGCTGCACACACACGCGCGTTACTACTCGCTGCCGCCGGCCGACACTAGCTAGCTCGGCGATGCCTACCTTCTCTGACCATGATGCCGCTGCCGTCGTCGGGCTGCTCCATGAAGGCGTGGAAGTAGAACACGGTGGGCGCGCCGAAGTCCATGTTGGACGCGAACAGGCGCTCGTCGTCGTTCACCTGCAGCTCCTGGTACGCCGTCGGGTTGTGCCTGCAACACGCCTCGTCAGCTCAGCAGCCGGCCGCACGCGCCGCGCGCGCTTCCCCCGCACTCACCTCGTGAACAACTGGAAGCCGACGTCGCTGGAGTCCTTGACGAAGGGGCACTTGGACTTGTCCACCGGCGCCACCTGCAGCAGCGCGTTCTCGTACTGCACCCCTGGCGGGCCTGAGGGAGGTGTACAATGTTGGTGTGTGGTGTGCGTGATGACGCTATGTGTCATCGGGTGCCGGCGCGCCGTGAGCATGTCCCGCTACACGACGGCACCAGACGAACAACATGAGTGTGTGTGTACGCGGCTGCTCCTGCCGAGCCACACACACCATCATCACTCACGCCTGTATTTCCCGAAGGGTTAGCAGAGGCGTACCAATGTACACTCCCAGTTTGCCGGTATGTTTTGGTCCCATGTAATAGGGGGCGAGCCTATTGCCATTAACCGGGCACCAATCCTAACTCCGAACTGCTAATGAGAATTTCATAGGAATACCCTATAACATTTTTCTCGACCTGGGAATCGAACCCAAGACCTCTAGCGTAGCAGCCGAGCCGTCGGCACACGGTGACATGGCACAGGCGGCGGCCGGCGGCGCCTCACGCCGGCATCCAGTTTTTCCACATTTCCATATCGGGCGGTCGCGCCGGTTCACTCGTTGCGCAATGTGGTCGCGCCGCGCTCCCTAGAGGCACGTGTACTACTGCCGCCTACTGACTGTCGGGCAAAGTGTTATTGGGTTTATCTATGAGACATTTCTCAGTAGCAGCCCGGAGTTTGGAAGTTGGAGGTGGGACACCTGCAAACATGGTTGTGGTATAAGTTGTATGTGAGGTGCGCACTGAGCGAGGCAGTAACGCATTCCGCGCATGTCGCGAAGTGACCAGGCGTCACCAGCGAGGGCGCCGCGGTGCTCGACCGGTGCGGGCATGATGTGACGCCACGGGGGCGCAGAGGACCGCGGTAACTGGGGCCTACCTGACGCCCGATCAAGGCTTACAAAATAGATCACCCTTAGTGCTATTTACGTTTGCGACGCTATTTCTTCTCGTAATGTTATGTGGATACTTCCAAACTGCTGAATGTAGTGTACTGTGCGACAAGACGCGTGCATCATACAATGTTGAACGATGTATTTGTTGCGTGCGCACACGCATGTTATGTCGGCATTATGACATGATATGATGCGGCTATTGGCGCACAACAACATGTCGGCTATCATCCTGTAACACCCGACGGCGGCGCGCCTCGCTCCGGCGCGCGGCCTTACGTAGTTCACAATATCAGCGCGTAGTCACTTGTAACGGTTACCGCAGGTGTGTACACACTTGCACATGCGCGGCGCCTGCAACAGATGAGGTCACGCCCCGAAACACAAGCATTTGGCACAAAACAGCGCGTTGCACAAAGTGCGGCTGGTTACCGCACCAGCCAGTGAGGCGTGACCCATGCCCTGGATATGAGACGCGCGCGCGTGGCGCCGGCGGGCGCGCGAGTCTAGCGCGACTGTGCCTCAGTACAGGTGGACGAGCTTTAAATCGTCCTGTCCTGACCTCCGCTCGCTCGGACTGTTACGAATAACATCACACATTGAAATAATATACGTCTCATCTTGATTTAATTGAATTTGGACCTGTGTTATAAATTCAACAATCCGTGCGGGAATGGAACCCGCGACACGTGGCCGGACGGGGTGTGCGCATGCGCATTATCGGTGCGGTACTCACGTATGACGGAGAGGAAGCACGCCAGCGGCACCACGGACTGCATGCTGACGCCGCGCTGTGGCACAGACTAACTCTAATATGTACCTACAACTGTGTGGCGGTGCTGATCAGATGGGCTAATAATTAAAAGTAATTGTAATGATATACGTTTTAGTTCAAGTAATACACGATCGAGCTTCTGTGCAAATGTATGTATAGCGAGGAGGCTCGGCGCGCACTCTGGCGCCGCCGGGCGAGCGCGCGCCTCCCGCCTCGCGCCCCCGTGGAGGGGCTAAAGCTAAGGGTTGCGTAACGTTCATGAAGCGCCCGTTTCAGCTCACACACGCACACAGCACGGGTGCCTCCCGCCGCGGCGCGCACGTGCTTTGTTACGACATGCATGTGACACGCGAGCCCTTCAGCGGCACCCCGCGTCTAATCATTCTAGCTATCAGTTTGATTAGCAAACTATTTGAAAATGGCACACGACAAGACAGGCAAAAGAGCTTCTTAGAAACAACTGCCTTCTGCCCCGACTTCGCCCGCGTACAACTCAAATATAGCACACACGTTATCCTACGACTCGGCAGTAGCGGAGCTGTCTGTGAGAGCAAGAACAGCTGTAGCGGGACAGTACTGCCGGGCAAGCAGGCTCCACCTCTTCACTGTATTAGTGTGGGTGATGAGATGCCGCTGCAGGAAGCCCCCGAGACGGCGGGCGCGCGGCGCGCAAGTGGTCGCGGCGGGAAGTGTCGCAACGCATAACTGGTAGCACTTAGTGAAGTTATGCATTAATGTAGCTAGTTATCGAAGTGGGTGAGCGGGTGCGGCGCATGCGCACTCCGCGTCCTGCTGCGCCTTTCGCTTCCTTGTACTAGTAACAGGTTCTGAGCGCGGCTTCGTCCGCGTCTATAATATTTACTGAACCCAAACTTTTTTTGTAATAAAACATGGAAGCTACGTCACGTGGTATAGCACTTAACGTAACCTCCTATGAGCAAGAAATCCGTTCCCCAATGTCACCGGGGATAGCGGAACTGGTCAGCTTAATAATATTAGTGAGGTCGTGTTATTCCATAATATTGTATGTACACTCATGTTTAAGCAAGTAAAGGAATCTGAATCTGAGGCGAACAGAAACAAGACTTCTAGATGTAATTTTTGTATTTTAGTATTAAAAGTTTGTTGATAGATTAACAATATTAAAAAAAGCCTTCTATTCCGTTCATTTCTTATATCGTATATTTCCAGACGGTACAAAACATCAGCCGGCGTATTATTTCACTAAGTGTTGACAATATTTTGTTGATAGAATAATTATCATCATCATCATCTACTTAGCCTTTTCCCAATTATGATTGTGTCGGCTTCCAGTCTAACCGGATGCAGCTGAGTACCAGTGTTTCACATGCAGTGACTCCCTTTCTGACCCTCACAACCCAGTTACTAGACAACACGATACCTTTTGGCTAGACTGGTTGTCAGACTTCCTGGTTTCGGACTATCCGTAACGACTGTCAAAGATCTGCAATTTTTTATATAAATACATAATTATTTATTTATTAAACCTTATGCACATAATGTAAAAAATACACTGTACAAAGGCGGACTTAATGCCTCTGGCATTTTCTACCGGTCTACCTTAGGGTGATGCAGAGATAAAACATAGTAGCTGCAAGAAACAGAAAATATTCAGGAATAGAATATATTTTAATACATACCATCACGCCTGTATTCCCCGAAGGGTTAGGCAGAGGTGTAACAATGTACACCCACAGTTCGCCGGTATGTTTAGGTCCCATGTAATAGGGGGCGAGCCTAATGCCATTAACCGGCCACAAATCCTAACTCCGAGCTGCTACTGAGAATTTCATAGAAAAACCCATTAACACTTTTCGCTAGACCTGGGAATCGAACCCAAGACCTCTAGCGTAGCAGTCGCCCTTAGGACCACTAGGCTACCGAGGCAGTTTATATATTTTAATAATAAATACATATACCAAACATACAAAGTAGAGAGAGATCGAAATACATAGTTGTTCTTGTATAGTACATACATGGGTGCGCGTACGAAGTCGTGAGCCCGTCCAGTACGATCAGGTGCTCTAGACACACCATAGCGTCATTTCTCAAAATAAGACTGCTTGCAACGACGTAGTAAAATTGCATAGCGTGTGATTGACGCACTTTATTCTAGATTATTCAAGATATGAATAGTAAAAGAACTTCGTGTGCCACAGACACAATCTGACACATATTTTTGGCATAATCATTAGCTTCCCACTATTGACACTTCATTAGACCTGGTTGTGCTGGAGCCGGGACCGTGATCCGCAGCCCCACCACACTCGAACGGTACAAGGCACACATTCCTGGGCCAAGTGGAACAATAACTACAATTAAAATAACCATTTCGTGCCATAGTAACATCTCCGTGCCATGTCGTGGTCGGGGTAGGAATCACAACACCCACGAGACCGACAGGGCAGTCGAGTACAGTTGATAGAATCATAATAATGTATGTATATTGTGTGCGTTCAAAGTGTAATGCAGCGCGTGTCAGTTGGCAGATGTCGCTTTCATGAGTTCTGTAACAAGTGAGTGGTGACCGGTGTGTGTCGCTTGCAGGGCCATCTGCGGGCGCATCGAGGCCTACATCTCGTCGCTGCCGCCGCCCTTCCGGCTGCAGCGGCCGCTGCTGTCGCGCGCCGCCAGCACCGAGGCGCGCACCCCCGCGCGCGCGCCCAGCTTCAGCGTGTGCTGGAGCGCCACGCAGCAGGTACACAGCGCGCCCCCGCGCCCCGCGCCCCGCGCCCCGCGCCCCGCGCCCCGCGCCCCCGCGCCCCCTGGCGGCCGGGCACACACGCTCACAGTGCGCGCCTGCTTGCAGCTGCCCGAGGTGATCAACGCCACGACGGGCAAGCTGGAGAGCGGCCAGCCCTCGCTGCTGTGCAAGCAGAGCATGTTCGCGCGCTGGCAGTACCTCGTGCGCCGCCTGCCGCTGCTACCCCAGGTACACCGCCCAAACCCGCACTCGTACCCAGCTCTTACATCCTACACCCACACCGTACATCACACCTTACACTCGCATCCTAAATCCACACCCTACACCTACACCTCTCACTCACACCCTACACTCGTCCTACAATGTCCTTTCACTCTCCAATGGTCAGTGTGCGTGGTTGCTGGCACACAGCATGACAACGTGTGTCAGAGCGCGCACGCACGCACGCACGCACACACGCACACACGCACTCACACACACACACAAGTACGCACGCACACTAGTAGCACGTGGCGAGGACTACCTGTTGAAATAATGTACCTAGACAAGTTTCAGATGAGTGTACAGTGTGCGCACGAGCCGCCCCCGAGCGCCGCACGCATTACCTTGCGGAATGGTATTTCACATGTTCATAACATTTACTCTTATATCACTGTCCGCCCGCGACCGGCGGCGCCGCCCCCGCCGGGAGCTCCGCCGACCACGTCGCGGGCGCTTCCCGAGTAGAATACACTTCAAACATTGTGGTGACTAACTCGCGTGCGCGCGACGGCCCCTCCGCAGGACGCGGAGCCGGACAGCGCCGTGCCGGATATGCCGGACAACCTGGACACGCTGCTGTACAACGAGGCCAAGCAGATGTGCCCCACCTACCAGGTACGTGTGAGCGAGCTCGTCGCGTGCTCGTTGCTCGAGTTCTGTTCTGTACGTGATACCGTTTGGTTGCGACAGCTCGCCAAGCAGCGGCTCATCGACGCGTTCGAGAAGGCGAAGCTGGGGCGCTGGATCAAGCGGCCGCTGGAGCAAGACCAGTTCGTGTGCGAGATCACGGACGCGGAGCCTTCCCTCCTGTTCGCTTAGGCGGGCCCGCATCCCGCCGCGTGTGCCGCGCGACCCGCGCGTGCCGCGGGGACGCCCGGCCGGCCCGAGCGACTGACTGAGAGCGAGCGACAGGCGAGTGTAGGTAGGGCCGAGGGCGCGCCGGACCGCGCCGACACGTGCGGGGCTACGCGTAATGGTAACAACATACCAAAAACCAATAGGGTTAGTGTAAGTAGTCGTTTGATCCGAGCTAGAAATAGTGAGAGTAACGTGAGTAGTAATACATCTGTACTGGAGCATAGCACGGGCAGGCCCTGTGGCGGTGAGCTCCACGAGGAGCTGGGGGGCGGCGACACACGCGGGACGCTGCCACGTGAGCGCACCGCGCCCGCGCCGGGGGGGACTCCGCCGACACGTGTCGGTGACGAGGGGGACATTAAACACATCACGCACAAAATTAAAGATGTCAGTCTAGGAGACGACAAGAAGCAGTTCTGGAGTGAATTCTACAAGAACAGGCATGCGAGGCGCGCGGCCGCCAGAGACGCTAGCGCCGCTAGCGAGCGAGCGGGCGAGCTGTACGCGTGCGGTGACGCGGCAGATGAGCGGCATGCGAGTGCAGGGTGGAGCACGAGAGACAGCATCAGACCGCGCGGTGCGGGGAGCACGCACGAGGCGGACGCCCACCGTCGCGGCGCAGAGAGTAGGCATCTCAGAGAGCTCAAACTCGGCGCTACTGCCTGCGAGAGAGACACAGTCTTAAAAGATAAAAACTTAGAGACATTAAGACTACCTAGCGAAGTAAGATTTAACAACAAACTACATTCTGTTAGCATCGGGAGAGACGAAAACGAGACGGAGAACTACTCCCCCCGCACGGCACACGCTCTGAACAAGGTGACCGCCTACTACATGAGCCGGTACCGCGGAGAGCCGGCGTCGCCCGCGCCCGACGTGCACTACTTCCACAACGCTAGCAGCGGACTCGAGGAGCACGCGCCGGGCACTCCGTGGCTCCTGCAGGAGGGCGGCGGATTGCGCGCGCCGCCAAGCCTGCGCGGCTCGCTGCTGCTGAGGAGACTTCACATCTACGAGAAGATTTGCACGAAGAATAAATGACGAGTGCCGCGCGCGGCCGCGGCTGAGCTCAGTACCACGTGAGAGCGCTCGGAGCACTCGGCGAGTGCGCGCGGGCAGGCCCGGCCGGCACACGGCGCTCGTCCTGCCCCCGGCGGCCGCGCCCCTCGCGTGCTCTGCCAGATGACTCATTTCTTTTTAATTGACTTTCTATTACTCACTTACTTTTTCTTTTTTACTTATACTTTATTTACATATTATTTGATCTTGATAATTGACTAGCTTCATACCTCTCGTATCGTGTGGGCACGCCGCGTGTGCGCCGCATGACTCGCAGTAATCGCTGCGCCGTGTTGTCTCTCGCTCACCGCTCACTATGCTCCACTACACATGGAGCGTTACTTATCGCTGTATGTCCACTCGTATGTCGACTGCCTCGCACGTCACGTCACGCCGCGCGCGTCTACACCGCTAGCGTGTGTGTGAGGAGGGATGCGCATGTGTGTGTGATGTATGAGTGCGTAGTCCGCCGCACGCCGGACGTCCTAGCGGCACGACGCCTTGCTCACCGTGATGTCTACCAAAGCGCTGCTGAACGCTCCGATGCGACGTGTGGCAGCGCGCCCTCGCGGGCCGCCGCCCGCTACTCTCACCACTCTGTCCGAGCACTGCCTGCACAGCGGTGCGCTGTCCACCTGTGGCTGGTGTGGCCGTGCGGTGCGTCCCGCGAGGGCGCGCGTCGTGCCGAGCGCGCCGTGTGCGGCAGTGTGTACACTCGGAGAACGAACACGTTGGACAGCTTTAGCTCAACCTATGATTCGGTGTACGTACTACAGCGTGTTTGTAAATGGCTCACCGTCATCGTTCTGCGAGTGTACAGTGCGCACAAGCTTTGGTAGTGTGTCACGAGTCGCGACGCCACACGCGGACGGTGTCGACCCACCTTGGAAGCAGTGTATTGAGCACGCAAGACCCGACGAGACGCGACGCGACACGACGCGACGCGACAGGATGCGACCAGCTGATGTATCCTAACATTACAATAGTTGCATTCAGAATCTTTGATCATATACATAATTGCCACTCACCCAACTATCTACGTTAGTGTAAAGTAGTTGTAGTTGATTTTTGAGTACCATTTGAAAATCCCTAAACAGATTTTGGTTGCAATGCAATTTGAACTTTGTCCCGTACGACATTAAGCTTATAGTTGCAAAACGTGATAATTATTTAAGATTCTGAATGGAAGTGACTACGGTTACCTAGTTACCTTCCAAAGCTACATCGTTAGTATTATTGTAAGTGATGTTAACGCACATTATTACACAAATTAACTTGTACCGCGAGTACGCTCAGCGGCACGTCCCCAGTGACACTGGCGCTACGAGCCACGCTGTCGTGCGGCTGAGGGTACCGCTTGTTTGCTCACATTATGCCTAGTCTGTTCACGCACACGTCACGCAGACTGTGCGAGAGTCACTGCTGCATCATTATGTTAAGAGCAAAGCTTCAAATTCTTGATGATTAAATATGATTGTATTGTGAGTATTGGTACTTAAATCATACAGACAGGTGTACCTACTCTCTATATATATTAGCTAATTAGTTATTGTGGTGAAGCTCACATGCAAATGTAATGTGTTGTGTCACCGCACGCCGGGGAGGGCCCGCGCCGCAGCTGCAAGAGCCCTCTCCGGTTGGTACACGTTATGCGTCGCCCACCAGCATCGTCACAAGCTATCGCACACCTCGTCAGTATACAGGCGACCACATCGCCGCACTTTACGTTTGGCCGTTTATTAAATTCGTTATTAAAAGTGTAGCAGTCTATGCGTTCCTGTCGATGTGTGAGTGTACTGCTGGGGCAAGCCTAGCTCTGTGTGTGCTGAGCCCTGGCTGCGCGGTGAGGGCTCGGCGCAGGCTGCCGCCTGCCCCCCGGGGGGCCCCGGCGTCACGTTACAGGTCCATGTTCATAGTGTTGTTACGGAAGCCTGTTACTTACTACTTCAAGTTATATTCTATCATAGCATATGTTGAGTGTCTGTTACCGTTGTTGTGAGGCACGTTACCAGTCTGTTCCCACTTTAGTATAATGTATTTAGTGTCGACGCGTAGTGCGTGGTACAGGCGCCGCCACAAGTACGGGGACGACGCGCCACCGCACGAGTAAACAAGACGTGACGTCGTCGCTGCGGTCATGTTTAGTCTTGTGCGGTATTACTCTGATACTATGACTCGGAGCAGTCGTATCGTCCCTGTATTTTTGAGCTTATTTCTGTGCCTTTTGAATAAACTGGCGGAACTTCAGACGCGGACAACGATGTGTAGCAGTCGTAGTGTCAACCAAACAGCTGTTCGGGGTCAATGCCCTCTTGAGACGCGTAATTATTCGGTCCGTGATTGTATAATATCCTTGTATTTAATGGTTATCGGATGCCGCTACCCACCGCAGACACGTCTGTGAATTTTCGCCAGTTCTTTTTAATTTTAATTTACGCCTTTGTAACTGTTGGAGTAAAGTCGAAAATAAATCAAGTTAGCTCTACGTACCACTTGCATTTTTTCACAATCATTACTGTATTGAATTACGACTTTATTGCAACGTGCACAATGTTCAATATTGCGCTGGCCACTACGTCAGCTGTTAGTTCCGGAAGCTGCCGACAGAGGCGCCCCCGCGTAACACTTGTTGTATATTTGTAAGTTGAGAGAACAAGCTGATATGAATGATAGTATTTCCTGCTGATGATGGCCATCGAGATGGAGTTGTCGATGGAAGCATTTCAAACGTATGTGTAAGAGTAATAAATCATTTCTATGTATTCTGTTGTGTTATTTACATGCACACACTGCCCACCCGAACATAATCATTATATGCGAATGCTGCGAAGTCTGTTAGTAAGTTACTGTTGCCGCACTCAGAGAATTAAATGGTAAATGTCTGGCTTCTGATGGATAAACTTCACAATAACGCTAATGTCCCAAATCCTAAATGATTTTTCGGGAATGCTAATGCGGGATATCCAGTAGCCTGCGTGGTAATCCCGACTACAGTCTATCTCTGTACCAAATTATCCAGATCTGTTCAGCCGTTCTGGCGTGATGGAGTGCATAACAAACATCCATCCACCGCTTAGCACTCGTGTCAACAATAACATGAAATCTGTCTCATTAGTGTTGGACCACGTGCCCAAATGCATACATACTGGCGTCACGCGCGTGTCGTGCCCCTCATACGAACATTACGATATTAGGTAAACTTACTATTCCTAATCTAATCTCTGAAACATATCTGTATATAGTTTCTTATCCGAGCTGTGCGGTCGAGCTCGCCGATACAAACTGATAATTATCTTAAAGAATTTTTAGAACCACCATTATTATTTGTCTAACGTCTCTTCTACCACCTCCAGTACCTACGGCTGACGTATCTTGGCGGTCCTAAAGCTGGCTTTGTGGCTGCGCAATCGAACATCCATTAGGAACAAAATTGTCTGCTGCGCAGCTAATCGACTGACTTCGGCGCGGTCGGCTGTGTGTGGGTACTGAACCTATTTTATTTTTTCATACTAGTCAGTAAACATCTCGATCGCGCTCATGAGGTTTGGAATACGGACTCGACCATGCCGACAGTCTGTAGTGTCAGTAAATGTTTGATAGCTTAGAGTTCCGACCTACACCAAGGGATACTGCGCCAGCAGCGGGGCCAGGTCTCTCAGGAGCCACGCAGAAGGCGGTCCGCGGTCGTCAGTATTCTGAGGAAGTTCCTCACACTGGATCTCTATCAACCGTTTCTAGCTTGAGTCGGTGTCAGCACTAGGTACTTAAAACATCTTAGGTACATACATAAACTCACGCCTTTTTCCCATGGGTGTAGGCAGAACACACAGAACGCAACCCGCTACGATCCTTACATACTCTTTCGCCTCGTCCACGTTCATACATCTGTTCATGCAAGCACTGGACACTGCACTGGAGCGGCGGCCGCGCGACAGCTCCTCGCAGGAGCAGCCCTGCACTGGTACGGGATACTTCAATAATACTCGGAGTGTTGGCACAGTTGCCTTAATTTATTTATTGATACAATAAACGTTTAGTGCCGCGCCCTCACGCCGCCCCGCACGCGGGGTCAGCAGGCGTGTCACTCGTGACTGTCGTTACGTATCTCAACATTAGTAAGTCAGGTGGTACTAGGCTGCCCCCCTCCCCCCCGGTATCCTGATTAATTATTGCGACACATTGGTGGCGTACAGAAGGCTCCGCAACCAATGACAGCAGCTTGCGCACGCTCCACTATTTGACACATTAATATTACGTTGAATTTGGTTCGAGGAGGGGGGGGGGGTTGTTGCCTCAGTGCTCAGGCGACAGGAGCCCTTGCTTTCTTTTTTAAAGACTGTTCCTGTGTCGCGGGTGCGTTTACATGCAGCGACCTGTACGACACACACGTGTTCTGCGCCAACCGGGCGGCAATTTGATCAACGATTCGTTTCCCTGGCTGTACAGTCCATGTTATATTTGTTAGAAGCCCCCCGGTAGTATAAAGTAGACCTCGTCGGCGCGCTAGCAGCGACAGCGGTGTAGCGCGGCGCGGATGAGGCGCGCGAGCTCGGTGTACAGCAGGCAGCGGCGGCTCGCCGGCTTGCAGATCTCGCGGTGGTCCACCGACACGCCGTGTAGCACGCCCACGCCCGCGTCTGGACACACACATACTCGTCACTATAAGCGCTGGTTACTGAAGGTCGTCCGGACACATAAACTAAGCAAACAAAACCGGCTGAACATTTGTCGACGGTATTATTTCTGTTTGATTAACTTCATGATGTCAAAAAAAAGATAAGCTAACTGTCCAAAGTTTATAGAATGTCAGTTATAGCGAATAGGTTGCCTGCACGCGCCCCCCCGGGGGGCAGGGCGCCTCACCGGCGGAGTCCTCGCTGACGATGCGCAGCCACAGCACGGACATGAGCGTGCGGCCGGTCTCCACCAGGCTGCGCACGCGCGGCCGCGCGCGCTGCGTGGCCGCCAGCCAGCGCGCCTGCAGCGCCAACACCAGCGGGCAGTCTGCAACCAGCACCACGAGTGTACTGTGGTGGAGCTCGTCCGGGGAACTACTACCACCACACCTACTTCTGCCGCAAAGCACCGTTGCTGTGTTCCGGTGTGAAGGATATGGGTGCCGTTGTAGTTACAGGCACATGAGACAGTTCAACTTTGTCTGTGGGATGGCAACGCATTTGCAAGGCCTCCGGTATTGCGGATGTGTACAGGTAGCGGTGACCACTTAACATCAGGTGGGCCGTCGGCTTGTTTGCCAAACAAGGTTGAAAAAAAAGATTTGATCAAGGACAAAGGCACACGTAAAGACACCTCCCACCACGTGGCGACTACACCACACCATCCTCCTGATACATGAATACGCGCACAATTGAAGTTGATAGAGAACTTCCTCAACGTTCAGTTCGTCTGAATGTATAAACATTAGCAACAAACAATTATATTGGCGCTCCTCGGCGGAATTAATATACACGATGCGTCTCATATTCTATTATTTTATTGTAAAAAATAATATAATTCCACACTAGGAATGTCTCCAGTACCGTGGGTGCGCTACAAACACATTTATAATCTCACATACACAAACAGCCAGACCATCGATCGTCGATCTACTGAGGGTTGAATGTTTGATCGAGTCGAGTGCTGAGGGAGCGCCGGAACCTTACATACTTAGCAGCAGATCGAGCAGTCTGCCCGCTACACCACACCATACCGTGGCCGTGCTGTAGGTATGACACTATGCCCAGACTGTTCCGTCACCGACCAACACTCGCCGCGAGTCAGGCACGGAGCGACCACAGTTATCTGTAGATTCGTCCTAATGGTCATAGTAGTCCGTGTCCCGCTTCTTTCCGCATCTGATACGTTCATAGCACGGGCATAGCATACCACGGTGCGTCCTATACCTAAGGTGGCTGCAGTAGCGGCGGGTGGCGGTACCTTTAGCGATCTCCTGCAGTTCCACGCTGCGGCTGGTGAGCGGCGTCTTGATGTCGGCGAGCGGCGAGCCGCGGTGCGGGACCGAGTAGAACATGAACCCGCGGCTGTTCGCCCACAGCTGCGCGCGCGCACAAGTGCCCGCCTCGTCTGCAGGGACAACCACCGGCATGTAGTGCCCGGTGCCGCACAATCCGACGTCGCGCCTTGTGATGCGACGTCGGACCAGGATGCCGACAGTGGGGCTAACTACCGTCAAACGGAGTGCACAGGGGCGCAGGGGTGAATCAGTTTTCAACGTAACTATAACTTTTTAAGTTTGGTCCCGTTTGACCCCTGCATCCCTATTCGCACCGTTATATTTAACTGAAAACGGCCATTGGATAAATACATAGGTATATGCCGACATTCACACGCTCATCTCACAATCCTCCACACATACTGACACCGTCGTCTTCCATTCGTCCGCGAGTGTTCGCGGACGAATCGCAGTTGGCATTCCTATGGTAGGTAGTGTAGGTACTTGTTAACTTACTTGTGTAGGTAATTGTAACCAAGATTTTGTAAAAACCAGTTTCAAAGGAGTGTCCATGGAGTTTCTTACTCGTTCTTCTCCATAGAGACCTACGCTTTAGAACGAGCGACTAGCTTCAACTTTTTGTATGGGTAACTTCTTGACAATTCGAAAGTGCCTGTAAATGGTCTAACTGGAATAAATGTTTTGACTTTGACTTTAGTGATGGTGTCAAGCGATGTCATACGATGTCATACGACGTGCACGAACTGCTCAGAAGACGATCATTGCAAGGCCCGTATGCCCCGCCTTGTCTCCACCAGTTCACTGGTGTACCTCAGAGAGAGCTGGAGGCTACATCACCGCGCAGAGCAGGACGTGACGTACCTTCCTCACTTGAAGACAGGAGCTCCGCGTGGTGGGGGCCGTCGTCTAGCGCGTTGCTGTACGGTTCGTCGGCGCCCGGCCTGCTGTCCCCGCAGCCTGCGCGCGCGCCGCACGTGACGTCACCGCCGCCGCACGCGTCGCTAGTGTTGCCTGAGTTGTGGTTGTTTCTGATCTCGTTCATGTCGTCGATGCTCCGCAGTGCGGGGTCGCCGCGACCGCCGCGTGCGCAGCTCGCGTTGCTTTGTTCTTTGATGAAATTGTTCAGTAAATTGTCACAAGTCGAGTCACTTTGATCTTTGCTCGTCCCGTGAGCCGGCTCGCTGCGAACCAGCCTGTTATACCTGTCTATACTATTATGAACCTTATTGTTATTAGCGTTACATTCTCTATCACTTTGGTCCCCGGAATTATTATTTTTAAAAACACTTTTGTTTATTTTGAGATGAGCTTCGTACGCTGAAACAAAAGCAGATCATGAAGGCGTCTTCTTATCTGTCACAATCAATGTCATGTCTCGTGACGACGTGGACAGTGAGCCCCACGCGCCGCGGCGTTACCTTCGCAGTAGATCTGCTTGATGAACAGCCCGCCCTTGGAGTGCCCCACCCACACGACAGGCCGCTGCCCCACCCCCAGAGCCAGCAGTTGCTCCATCATCTGGTCGGCGCGCTCGTGCAGCCGGAGTCTGCGCACAAACGTTACTTTGACATGATTGTGTCATCTGGTAACAGTGATAAACCAAGCAGATCAAATTGGAACTCCTCTTCGGGAAGTGATGAAGAAGAGCAAGTCAAAACATTTTTGGTCAGAATGTGCCTATGCCACCAGCAACACACTGCCACCTCTCACCAGGGCTAGGTAGCTCCTCTGTAAGAGTGTGGTGCAACGTGTCGTGGCCACCTGACTAGATCAGAGGGTTGAGTACGTATAAGACGGTGCGCGTGTTACCTCTTAGTCCCCTTGACCCACAGCGGCCGCCACAGGTAGGGGTCGCTGGTGTAGTTGATGGAGATGACGCGCGCGCCCGGGAAGTCCTCCTTGATCCAGTCCCTGGGCCAGCAGTGCGAGTAGCAGTCGTCGCACACGCACCCGCAGCCCGCCTCACATGCCTTGTCCACCGCCGCCTTGCACGAGCACTCGCGCACCCGCCTCGCCTCGCTCGCGCGGCACGCACACGCGGCCCCCCCCCCGCCGCCCTCGTCGCAGGTACAGGTCATAGTTTGATCACAGTTAGTTTCACAGTCGTTCTTGAACAGCTCCGTCACGAACTCGGCCTGAGCGCGGCGCGCGCTTGCGCAGTGAGCGCCCGCGAGCAGCGTGTTGTTGTAGAACTGCTCCGTTATGAGGGAGTCCTCGTTCGGCAAGATCCTCCTGAAGCAGCCGTTCAGCTGCTTGAAGGTGACGCTCTCGTCGAGGCCACTGTCGGCCTCGTACGCGAGCACGGTCGGCGCGGCGTCGTGCGGGTCGCGCGGGTCGTGCGGGTCGCAGCCGCACGCCTCGCTGGAATGGTTCCTGAGAGGTACTTTGGTGGGGTCTAGCTTGTACTTGGTGCGCCACTCTCCCTGGCGCCACGTATTGCCGAGCGAGCCTGCAGGAACAACGCGGCCAGTGAGCACGGAAGTAGGGAGCAACACAGTGATACATCACACCCGCGACCGATAGCTGTGACTGGTGGGTGACAACGCCTTTACAGTCAAGAGTAAGCAACAGCTATTAACGAGGATTTCTCTGTCTGGAATGTCTCGGTTTGGAGTTTGAATGCCCTTGTATCTCGGTGCGTGACAGTGAGGGAAGGGAGCGTGCATGTGCACACTCTTGCGTGCTAGCGGGGGGTAAACGTGCAGGAGAGTGCTCACCGTAGAGGCCGTGCACGAAGATGACGTCGAGCGCATGCGCGGCGGGAGCGTGCAACACCACGCACTCCACGCGCGGCTCTGGGTGCAGGTGCTCCGAGCCGGCCGCGCGGGACTTTGCGGCGCGCGAAGTCTGCTTGTCGGCTGCGGGACACACCGTCATTATACTACTTGACCTCATACGCAAACGGCTTCACAAGGAACTCAGCACACAGGAGTTAGGAAATACATATGTAGGTACCTCAGTTATAAACATAGTTCAGTTCAAGAATGAGCCGACACTGCGTGGAGCAAGGCGCGGGGGGGGGGGGGGCTGCAAGCGGTGGGTGTGTATAATGTACTTAAGTAGTAATTTTGCAGTAAGGGTTTCCGTCCTCGACAGACAATGAGTGACCGATATTTGGCCGAAACACATACGAATGAATTCCAGTATACCAACACAATGTCCCAGAAGAAGTAGGTCCTACAAAAGTATGTCATTGCTAAGCGGTCCGATAAATGGTCCTACAAAAAGTCTGACCTGGGCGGAGACCATAAAGCTAAGATATACTCGTAAATTGAAGATTTTTAGTCCAAAATTCAGCTGCCACAACACCATCCGCTGACCGGGCATTAGGTCCTCACATCCACCGAGAGACGCCGCAGAGGCACCCCACCTGTGAGGACCCTACTAGCTGCGGCCGAGCTGGTGTGCGGTGTTAGTATGGGAGATGTGACGGCGAGCTACTTACCGGTGATGTGCGGCAGGCGCGGCAGCGGCGTCGCCGCCAGCCGATGCAGCAGCACGCTGGCGGTGCTCCACAGGCACGACACGCACCATCGCCTGCAGACAGACAGGAGCAAGTGTCAATATACCTGCAGCAGTAGCCGCTCGGTACGGAGCGCAGTCTGTAATACTGATGCAGCAGCATGGCATAATACAAAACTAAAAGTATTTATTTCAATTAAACATTTACAAGCCCTTTTGAGTAGTCAAGGAGGCGGTAAGTTAGTCAGAAAGTTGAAGCTAGTCGCTCTCCATAACGTAGAAGATCGAGCAAGCTACTCCACGGACACTCTTTTCAATTAGGTTTTTACGAAACCCTGGTATCATTATTCTTGTGGGTTCTAAACATTAAGATACAAGACATCATTGATCGCAAGACATGTACAGTGTCTGCCGGGGCTGCGGGTTGTTCGTAAGAGATACCGCGCCCCCGGAACGCAAAGGACATGGGTGCACACGCACAAGAAGGAACATGGGTGGGTTTTAGTCAGTAAAAGCCTGACACTCCCTCCCGCCCCGCCCAGGGCGGGAGAAGTTATTTTGTAGATCATAGGTGAAAAAAATATATATAAGTACAGAGACGTCAGTGCTTCCAAAATGATCGCTATGCCTTGCCGTCAGCGGCGTACAAATATTCTAATTATAATTCTAAAATATTCTAATTAAAATTACTAATTGTATATTATGTCAATTTCAATTAATTACAAATAAATGGATTTAAATAGGTAGTAATAATAATAATGTCAACAAATTACAATACATCTTCTATGAACTCGTTGACTGTATAATATGTTTTTGGGACTAATAATTTCAGAAGAGCCTTCTTGAAATTCTCTATGCTGCCAACATCGTTTATACTTTGGGACCCATTCCTAAAAAGCTTTTTGAATAGAGCTCAGTTTTGTGTGGAATAGCACATATGTACATCATTGCGTCGCTGTGATCTGAGCGTTTGAAACGAATGCCAGTTCAGTGTATCGAATACTGCTGTCTCGTATATGTACATACATGGCGAAGATGGAAATTTGTTTGTACATACTGGGGTACAACTCTCGGTCGGTGTCAACTTAAACACAGCACGTATGCACTTCTTTTGGGCTTCGAAAGCAATTTGTTCCTCGACAGTGTCTTGTGGGTTGTTAAGGCGACATTCCTAGTGCGGCGCGAGGCTTTCTACCGAGTCGTCACAATAATACTAGCGTATTATTGTGACGAGTCGGAAGAAAGCCTCGCCGCCAGTGTGCGGCGTTATTTCGAAGTGTTAATATTGCCCTGGCCTGCGTGCTTCAGGGGCGCGGGATCCCGACTCCGGGCTGAGGATTTAGTAAAGAATAAACTCAGTATCAGCAGCGCAGGGGCGGTCATCATGGCTATCTGCAGGGGAGGGATACGTCCAGCAGTGGACGTCCTGCGGCTGACACGATGACCATGACACTCAGTAACACTACCCGGACAGGAGTTTCAACTCCGGACACATGTATGACAGGACAACGCTCCTTCGAGGCGACGGCACTGCGCACGTACACAGTACACACGCTGCTAATTGAGTAGAGCTATCATGACGGCCCCCTGGGGTCCTCGCCCACTCGTGCGGAGACGCGAGGGGGTCACAAGGAGGCTCGCTATCTTGTCTATTCTTAGCGCGAGTCATAGACAACAACCGCACTGTGACGCAGTAACACTATATGTTTCCAGATTCAAAATGGCGCCCATTTAGACGGAGGGTCCCACTGCTCTCCTCGTCAAATCATTTATTTATGGACCTGGGGCCTTTTGAAAACCAAAACCTAACTGCCTTCTTTTAAGGTAGATTGTGCAATAGACAAACACGCTGTGAACCCCGTTATCTATAGGTATTGATATTATAAAGAGGTTTGTTTTTCCTTTGTTTGTTTGTACTGATTACCGATTTTAACATTTTTTTACCAATAGATAACTATATTATTCCTGAGTAGCATAGGCTGTATAACATCACGCTACGACACACGGGAGCGGAGCAGGAACCAAAGACGTAACTAACGCGGATGTTAGTTTTGTTTACACCTACCTTTCAAGCAAATAAAGATATAATTATTGTATTCTATTCAAAAATTACAAACATAAGAAGTTGGCCATTGCAAAATATACAGATTTTCATCAGAGAACATGCAATGTTAATGTTAATGGTCTCCAACAGCGAACTCAGGTTTCGAGCGGATGGCTGCTGCGCTGCGTGTCGCCGGTTCGATCCCCGCACAGAACGAATATCTGTATAGCCTGCAGACAGTTGTTCCGGGTCTGGCTGTTTGTGTATGTGGGTTTATATGTTCGTAAACACACCCACGATCTAGGAGACATTTCTAGTGCGGGGCAAAAATTTGAACCTTCAATATCTCCATAACCAGGAGGTCCCGAACAAAACACTGCTGAATGATTAGAATACCTTGTGGCCTGCAGCGTCGCTGTCTTAATTCACCCGTTACACAAGAAGGCTATTGTTAGCACAAGCGCATGGCCAAGGTCGGAAGCCCCTCACGAGCGCGGCATCACCGCCACCAGCCTGCGCCGCAGAGCGCGAGCTAACGGGATTAGCGAGCGGGAGCGTGCAGCCGGCGCGTAGCGACGCGGGGGAGTGCTGTGACTGTGTACTTACATGCAACTAGTCTTATATCTTCTTTTTATGACATTTGATGGCAAACAAGCCGGCAGCGCACCTAATGTCAAGTGCTCACCGTTGCCTATAGACATCTACAATACCAGACGCCTTGCAAATGCGTTGCCATTCCAGAGACAAAGTTGAACTGTCTCATGTGCCTGTAACTACACCGGCACCCATACCGGAACACAGCAACGCTGCTATATGCAGATAGTTGTTCCGAGCCGGCTGTTTGTGCATGTGAGTTTATATATTCGTAAACGCACCCACGATACGCTGGGAATGTCTCCTACATTTCCAGCGCAGGGAAATGTTTTTTAAAAAGAAACAAGACGATTTAATATTAAACAGCGTTAAATATCTAAAATTATTACGTATGACTTGGACAAACGGGAGGTATGTCTATGTGGCGAGTGGACATTACAGTATAGGTGTATAGTAACCAACAGTGCCTGCAGATGGCGCTGACTCGCTGTGTCATTGGGCGTTGTGGACTAATATAATAACTTAATATGTAAACGCAGCACATTGTGGAGCTGATCAATCAGCCGCTTGTTTGGCAGGCGGCCACGGCGGCCGGGGTCGACGACCCGCGCACGTGTGGCCTTATGTAACGCTGCCTTGTGTACACACAGATAACGCGGCCTACCAAGTGACACCGTGGGCTCGTACATACATACATAAACACACGCCATTTTCCCATGGGCGTAGGCAGAAACCACAGAACGCCACCTCTACGACCCTTACATGCTCCTTTCGCCTCGTCCACGTTCGTACATCTGGTCACACAAGCACGCCAGTTAAGAGTAGGTACTGCGCACCCGACCTTTCCGAAGAACCTCACCTATAAGGTCAGGGTAGATTTTTCTAGGGCGTGCACGTTGCCACTCACATCTGCCATATAGATCCCTTTCGTTAGTCGCGTTTCGCTCCTCCTCTCAACGTGACGGAACCACCTAAGCATACTCTTTGCAACGTTTGCCACTGCATGCTCTTTTAACCCGCTACGTGCGCGGACTCGCATACGTTCTTGCTGTTTACTTTAGTTTTTCCCTGCCGTGTCCCACTGCTGGGCAAGCAAAACCTCGAGCCAGTCCTCGCGGGCCGCGTGTTCATCTGTCCACCTCGTCCCGGCCGCGACTACGCCGACCGTCCTTAGACACACACTTCGTGGAGATGGCGCCCAGAGGTCGCTGCGCAGGCGGCGGCCCCGCCTCATCCCATTTGAACTTCATTCTTGAGATGCCTTTATATTTTACAATAACGTACAATAGGGACTACGTCGTAGGTACGATCGCAGACAATGGCGGGAGAACTCTTTTCAACCTTAGAACTGAGGGCGTAAGTGGTTAAAGGGAAATGACAAACACGTCATAGTCAGCGCACGTCATACAAAACATTTTGTAGAAAATAAACAATCTCCTTTTTTTCTGTATGTAACAAAATATGTAGAGATCAATCACAAATCACTAAGAAACAATGCGTGCCCTTTCACTATCAATACCCACTGGGCTCAAAACAAAAACAAGCCATGCACGCGCCGAACGTCGTCGTGCCTCTCCCGAACACTGCCGCAGGTGTTAGGAATCATGTCGGTCACTATAACCGGACACATTGGGTCACAACAAGCGACATGCCGCTATAGGCGAAGTCATTATCTCCGACTTTGTTATAGACATTTATATGAAAACCAAACTCCGCTGTGTATCACTTCATAATAAGCAGTTGGTCAACATAGGCGGAGTCATAATTAACGGATTCTACTGGACATACACATAACCGACACTTACAGTACAACATAACGTTCGTACATTAGGTTTAAAAAAGGTTCGAGTTTGTAGAGCGTCGTCTTCGTCACTCACATGTTATAACCCAGGAAGGTACCCAACTGCTTCATTTAACTTGTAAATCAGACGAGGTAATCACCAGCGCTCGATGGTCGTGTTTATTTCGCCCATATTTTACCTTATTTAATATTTTTGTCACGTTTGCAATGTTTCCGTGAATTCGCGCCATTGCGCGTAATAGAGTAACAATAAATGTTAATAATAATACTGGCCACTATAATTATTATACGTAAGTAGGTATTGGAGTTCCAAATTCAAATTTTGTTCTATTTTATTTCATTCGCGTAGCAACATTTCTGATGACACACTGACACTACGCCACGCCACAATGACGATATTTTATTGTCTTATCACGTTTCGTTTCATGAGTAATAATAGGTCACGTTATCTTTCTGTGGGTGTCGTTTCGTCACAACGATTTTAAAATCATTAAGGTCGCTTTGCTACATAAATATTAACTTATTGTATAAGTACCATTGCCGTATATTAGTCTTACATGGACTTGAGACTCCGTTAAACTGTTAAATAATCAACTAAGTAACCCGTAGTAAGTCGTATACCTATTTATTTTACGGTCCATCAATTGCGTTAATCTCAACTAATCAGCAGCGCGAAAATGTAATTACTATAATACAAAAGTTATTATATTTACCTCGGAGTTTGCGTCAACTTGACAAACGGAATAACGATAATAGATTATTATTATCCCGATTGATATTTTTTGCGCAATAGATCTTTTTTTAATGGAAAAAGGATTTTCTTTGTCCAGAGTTCTGTTTCATTTTATTGTCTATACTCAGTAGCGCTGTCGAAAAGTGGTCTGTGTCCTTACAAGAAACATAGTGTTAATTACGTTTCTTACATTGAACATGAATGGGTTGTGGGTGGCGGCCTCTAAACTGCAACAGATAAGAGGCAGAGGTTGACGCTCGGCCGTGACTACCGTCACTATGTTACGAGTGCACGCTCTTATCTCATTATAAAAACAAACTAACAATATTTTACAAAATTTGTACTATACAGATAGATCTCGACTGACATTTTGTTAAAAGAACAATAGATTCGTGCGCGTCCGGCCGAGCATCGCGTTAGCGTGCAATAAGTATTTAAGAGTTTAGAGGGCTTTGTGTGTAGTTCCATTAGTTACTGAAACACCGACCTTCATTCTCGGCAAGACTTAATATTTTTTTTAAGATATAGAAATATGAAACTGCTTTACTTAGTCACGTTAGATATGTCGGAAATGAATCATCGAAGAAAAGCTCCCAGTTGACCCTTTTCAGCTGTTGAAAACATATAATTGATATAATAATCATTTAATGTGTCACTGCGTGGCTGAGCCCTATGTTCGGGAGCTCAACGACCCGACACATGAGTCTCTCAATCAGCGGAATATTCGCGGAGGCAGTTGTTGTCGTGTCGGCGCAGGATATACGATAATAGCTCATTCCGAGGTAAATACATTAGTTAGTCAGCAAGTTCTGTGCCACGGCCGACCTCCCAGGGTGCTTTCAATATTATTATTTGACAAACAACTATGTAGTCCACCTAAAAGCAATGAATGAATCGTTGCTGTCTTCGAACACGTGCAACCTCGGCTTGAAGACCCACTACCATATAATAAGAGACAAAGCTAAATTCTCCTGAAGTTCATCGCAATCCTGTTACATTACCCTCTAAATAGTACCTAACACGCTGCGACAGAAATATGTACCTAGCTATGGTGGGTAGTAAGTAGTACTTCCCCGGACAAGCCGACCGCTTCACAAAGAGCTCTACTACTACTAATAAATATGAAAAGTTATGTTTATTGCCTCATTCTAATCAACGTTAATCTAAAATACAGCATAAGTAGTTATCGAGTTACGCCATAAGTTACATAAGGTAACTGCGTTGTTGTGTCCCACGAGAGTGCCGGCCTTCCGAGCCGAAGGTCGCATAGAAACTGTACGGGTACCAGTACAACAAGCCGCACGTCTGTAATTACATTTTAACTTCGAAAACCACCCTTACTGCTACGAAATAAAGGTGCTGTCAAAGTCAAAATGTAGCCATGGACGTGCGGTTGACTGTACGACATAGATACGTACTAATACCTGTTCGCGTGTATGGGTTAAATAAAGGTTAGTATGTCGTTACAGAATTACGTAATCATAGGTGATGGACGTGTTATGAGCAATTAAAGATAATTATTACGAGCTGCATTATATTTTCTATTTTTGAGTACTTGTAATACTGACTTGAATGAGTACGTAATGAACTGATGACTAATGAATATTTTCACCACACGGAAAGCTATTTTTCATACATGCGGGCAGGTTTTACATCAATAAATCAATTTCAAGAAAACAAATGGCCAGTGTAAACGCGCCAAACAATCTGCCAATTTGAAAATATGCCTGCAGTAATTTACAGAAAAAAGTCACGACTTTCTTAACTTAAACCAAAAAAATATTTGTGTTCGGACACCCAACAATACAAATAGTTCCCCTAATCCATCCAACATGCAGTGTGTAGCAACCGACGGTCACACACAATCATCGCGAAAATATGTTCACGTCGCGCATACTAGGCATGTCTTTGCTTTTATTTTTAAACGTAGAACGTGTCACTTATATTTTTAAATTGTCTATGATTGAGGCGCGTGTAGGGCTTCCTTAGTATTCAAAATTATTGGTATTAGCTTGCACTAGGATTATTAATATACATATCCGAATATTTGTATCCAGTACCAGTAGGTAGTCGTAGAGCTCTTGGTGAAGCAGCTCGTCCGGGGAAGTACTACCACCATACCTATTACTGCCGCAAAGCAGCGTTGCTGTGTTCCGGTGTGGAGGGTATGGGTGCCGGTGTATAGTTACAGGCGCATGAGACAGTTCCACTTTGTGTCTGAGATAGTAACACATCTGCAAGGCCTCTGGTATTGCAGATGTCAATAGGCAGCGGTGACCACTTAACATCAGGGGTGACGTAGACTTGTTTGCCACCCAGTTATAAAAAAAAAACATAGAATAAAAAAAAGAAAGGATACATTTAAAGGCAATTTAGCTAAAAAAATAAGAAGAGTATAAATAAGTAGATTGGTTCACGTTTGAGCTAGGTACTCACGAGACCAGTCAGTATTCCGGTTGGAAGGGCGGCTGTGTGTGTCGCGGCGTGTGTGTGTCGCGGCGTGTGCGTGTGTCGCAACCTACATTTTTGTTTTAATTTATTTATTTCTACGTAACAATAATCTTACAGACTACTCCAAGACTATGGTATACGCACAAACTAAACTACGATGTCGTTAAATAGGTATATAAAACATACAATTCAACAATAAAATAAGTAAATACAATCAGTCAATTCTTTCCCCCCTTCAATGCATGTTTGCGCTGTGGGTATAATGTCGTCAGGCTATCAACAATACGTATCTCTCGATGGCGTAATTATCTTTATTAGGTACATCTTAGGATAAAACAAAGTCGCTCCCGCTGTAAGTACGCTTAGATCTTGTAAACTCCACCACGGATTCTAATATTGTTGTCAACAATAGACAGATTGATTCAAGAGGAAGGTTTGTACTGATAGGACGCGAGCCGAGCAGTGGCCGAGGATGTACCTGAACGCGAGGGACGCCGCGCGGTATACAGCTAGTCATCTATGATACGCTCGGCTCTTGACAAGGGCACAAACTTAGTATGCGCGTTGCACCTAGCTTGCTAGATAACGCATTTTACAAGTCATTCCGGTCCTGCGGTCAGCAGTACCGTCTGTTTCCTAGATGACAGCTCACGGAAGACAAAGTCAGGGCACAGATATCAATGAAACCATTTACATGCACTGTAGAATCGTCAAGCAGTCCCAGTCGGTCCGTTAGTCAGTTGGTGGAACACAAAGATCAGTACTAAAACTATACGGCTTCAAAAAAATCCAGGTTCCATTATAGTTGTTGCTTCTATATGTGAAAACAATGTATGTCAATATAAAACAAGTACAAAGTACCGAATATATATATTTTTAATTCCAGATGGGTAAACTCTTGCCTCTAGTCTAAGTCAGAGGTGACAGAGACAAAGTCGAGGACGGAATGAGGTTACCAAGAAGAAGCCTGTTCACTCTGACTTTGAAGAGATTAGGGTTGAATGCGTTCGGAAATACAGACGCAGGTAGAGTTCCACTCCTTGCAGTGCGCATTATGAAAGACGTTTGGAAACGCCATGGCGGTTAACTGCCGACCAGTCCCAGCTGACGGCGCGTTCCCGAACATGACGCGCAGAGCAACAAGCTTCATGGCGGCGCCGGTCTCCTTGACACAGCACCCGTGTCGCGGCAGCCTCGCTCCTAATGTCCGGAGGCCCTTGTAAAGGTCGCACTTCCAATAGTCTATCACTATTAAAGTGGGACATTATAATTACCTACTTGTAACTGAGCCACTTATCACAAATCTATTCCAACTACCTCCTAAACGTGAGGCACATTCCCCCCGCGCCCCCACTGTCACGTGGAGGTCGGCCTAATATTAATTATTAATAATTGTGTAGGAATCTGCCTCGGTAGCCTAGTGGTCTTAAGCGCGACTGCTACGCTAGAGGTCTTGGGTTCGATTCCCAGGTCGAGCAAAAAGTGTTATTGGGTTTTTCTATGGAATTTCTCAGTAGCAGCTCGGAGTTAGGATTTGTGCCCGGTTAATGGCAATAGGCTCGCCCCCTATTACATGGGACCTAAACATACCGGCGAACTGTGGGTGTACATTGGTACACCTCTACCTAACCCTTCGAGGAATACAGGCGTGATGGTAGGCGTGGTATGTGTGTGTAGGTATCCTATCTACCCTCATATAAAATCATAATTATAATTTGAACTACCGGAAAAGGCTGACATTAATATAGTTATATAATTGTATTAAATTAATTATTACTGATATTTCATATTGGCATACCTATCTATAATTTCCCAATGTAATTGCACTAGGACAAAAGTAAAACAATAATTCATAGTAATGTTGAACGCATGTTCATTTAGAATAGTAAGGTCAGGCAATAATAATAATTGGCAATAATAATAATTGTCGGTTAATGATTATTCAATGCTTGTAAAAGCTTCTAAGTCGTAAGTACTAACATGAGATAACGCCAACATTTATAGTGACGAAGATTGAGAAGAGTATGTCTAGATGGTTCCGTCATGTTGAGGGCACGAGTGAAAGGCGACTAACTTAAGGGATTTATATGGCAGATGTGAATGGCAACGCCGGGAGAGGACGCCCTAGAAAGACCTACACTGACCTTATTGGTGAGGTTCTTCAGAAAGGTCGGGTGCGCAGTACTCGTAACCGACGTGCTTGTATGAACAGATGTATGAACGTGGACGAGGCCAAAGAAGTATGTATGGATCGTAGTAGGTGGCGTTCTGTGGTTTCTGCCTACTCCCGTGAGAAAAAAGTGAACCGATGCGAGAAATGGTTTTTCGTACTATGCCGCGTAGCTTATTTCACCCGCGTTAAGTTACGTCTTTAGTTACTGCCCCGCTCCCGTGGGTCGTAGCGTGATGTTGTGTTATGTAGGGTGGATTTTTCTTAGGAAACCATCCAAAACTTAGTACATAGATGTGAGTACTCACACTAAAGTAATTAAATAGGGGTGCAGTTTGACGTTTCCTTGGCCGCCATCTTGTGGTATGACGTCAGACACGGCCATCTTGTGCTGTAGTTACCGCCAGTACGCTGCGGACAAACACAAAGAAATTAACATAACAGGTTTCATTAATAGTGAAGTAACAACTTGAAGATGGGGTATTCCTCGAAGCGCACCAACTATGAAACGCACCTAATTAAGCGCATCTAAAGTATTCTTCGAAACGCACCAAATGGACAAGGAATGAATAGAGCTGGGTATTAAATTAACTAACGGACAATATCGATAGCAAATAACGCACGTTCTTTTATAAGAGTCCTTAAAAATGATATTCTCCGTGAGCTGAGAAGTAAATAATTCAAAAAAACTTACATAATAATGTTGAAATAGTTAATTTAGAACCAGTAGAGAATAAACAATTCTTATTAATTTACATGCAATAGGTGCATGTAAATTAATAAGAATTATTTATTCTCTAGACTTTAAGTTAATACTATGTTGGTGTGCCCTACCAGGGTCCATAACTGTACTGTAGCTATCAGCCTTATGTAACATCTTTTATACACATAAACACATAACATACCATCACGCCTATATTCCCCGAAGGGTTAGGCAGAGGTGTAACAATGTACACCCACAGTTCGCCGGCATGTTTAGGTTCCATGTAATAAGGAGCGAGCCTATTGCCACTAACCGAGCACTAATCCTAACTCCAAGCTACTACTGAGAATTTCATAGAAAAACCCAATAACACTTTGCTCGACCTGGGAATCGAACCCAAGACCTCTAGCGTAGCAGTCGCGCTTAGGACCACTAGGCCAACGAGGCAGTCGAGGTAGTATACACATTGTGGTGTGCAAATAAATAAATAAATATGAAGTAGCCTGCACCACGCTCAGGTTACACTCCAGTGTGACAGCTGTACACGCGTCGCCATGGTGAGAAGAGTTATCGCTACAAACGTGTTCACAGCGGCAATAACCAGTGCTGTACACAGTGCAGTAGTACAGCGGGGGCTGCTGGCACAGCAGTAGGCACAAGTAATCAAGAAGTACCTACCACAGTACGACGCATCACACACATGGCAACAGTTGCTCCTGCGCGTATCGATCTGCTAGCATCGATAACGCAATTGTCGAGCATCAATTTAAACGGAACATTTCCATAGTCTAGCCAACTAGGTCTAGTCAACTGCCCCGTTGGTGTCGTGCTCGCAAGCGCGACTGTTGAGCGTGGAGTCCTAGGTTCTTTTCCCAGGTCGGGCAAAAAGTGTTATTGAGTTCTTCTTTTACGAATTTCTCAGCAGCAGCCTGGAGTTTGGAAGTTGGTGGTGTGACACCTCCGTACCTCGGAAAGCACGTAAAGCCGTTGGTCCCGGGCCCGGCTGTCATTGGTAGATCTTCGACACAACGACTCGGGACTCGGATCGGCTTCCAGTATAACCGGATGTAGCTAAATATCAGTGTCGTACATGGAGCAACTTCCTATCTGACCTCCACAACCCAGTTACTGGGCAACACGATACCTTTTGCTAAGACTGATTGTCAGCCTCCCCGGCTTCTGACTATCCATAACGACTGTCAAAGATATCCAAATGACAGCCGGGAAACGGCGTTACGTGTTTTACGAGGCATGGAGGTGTCACACCACCAACTTCCAAGCTCCGGGTTGCTCTACTTCGAAATTCCTAATAGAAAAACCCAATAGCACTTTTTGTCCGAGCTGGGAATCGAACCCAGACCCCCACGCTCATCAGTTGAGCTTGCGACCACGAGGCCAAGGGGGCAATCTGTATTGCTGCATAAATAGAGTATATTTATTACTACGATTTGTAACTTCGGCCATACACACGACTGGTCGGCGTCGCCTCGCGGGTGTGGGCGCTGGCTCCTATCTATTGAGCGCACACAATGAATAGCAAGTCTGTACAGGTCACGAGGCGTCACTCCGCTAGCGGGTAGCTACTAGTCCGACCTGTAAGTCTAATTGGACCACAACAGAAGCGAACGACCTCCTCGCACGTAGCGCACCAGCCACGTGACCCGCGTGCGGGCTGCTGAACGTAGGGTCTTGGGTTCCTACCAGAATGGCGGAATTAGTTCCAAAGAGTCACCGCGGCTCTAGAATGCAGAGGGCTTTAGGAGGACCACGAATGTGTTTTAGTCAGTAAGAGTCTGACACTCCCTTCCGCTCCAACTAGAGCGGAAGAAGTAATTTGATGATTTTATACCATCATAAATATAAATATACCATCACGCCTGTATTCCCCGAAGGGTTAGGCAGAGGTGTAACAATGTACACCCACAGTTCGCCGGTATATTTAGGTCCCATGTCATAAGGGGCGAGCCTATTGCCATTAACCGGGCACAAATCCTAACTCCGAGCTACTACTGAGAATTTCATAGAAAAACCCAATAACACTTTTTGCTCGACCTGGGAATCGAACCCAAGACCTCTAGCGTAGCAGTCGCGCTTAGGACCGCTAGGCTACCGAGGCAGTTTTCTAACCTTAAAAAGCATAAAAGGGGGCTTCGGTTCGATCGCTAAGCCGATTGTGAAATGTAGGTGTACAGTCAGTACCCCGGTTTACCTGACCCCACTGAGTACGAAGAACTGGTCAGGTAACAATAGGCATCGACTGTATATAGACGGTGGAAGCGAAATCCTCGCACTACCAAGATTTTGTAAAAACCAGATTGAATAAATACAGTGTACGCGTGGAGTTCCTTGCTCGTTCTTCTCCATAGAGACCTACGCTTTGGAACGAGCAACTAGCTTCAACCTTAAACTGTAACTTCTTGACAATTCGAAAGCGCCTGTAAATGGTGTATATGAAGTAAATGCTTTGACTTTGACCTACTTTCGCATTTGTAATATTAAGTGAGGATTTACAGTCGTTTATTTAACAAAAAAACAGCGTAGAGGTGTCCAGAAACATGTCTGCCGACCCCCCGAGCCCCACAGGAGCGCCACGCTGCGTGTCGGGTGCCGCGGCACCACACGTGTCTCCTCTCTAAACGCCGCACTATGCTCACACCGCCGCTATCAGCTCTTATCACAACACACGCTACTTATTGAAGTGCGAGTCTGTCTATTGAAGTTACGACTGTAATTATCAGCATATTGAGATAATTGATAGTGTAATGAGCACTCGAGGCGCTCGTTAGCCTGCAGGGGTTACTGCCGATACTATTAGTGCCACGAGTGAGCCCTCTGTCTACTTGTCGCTACTAATATTATAAAGAGGAAAGAATTTTTTGTTTGTTTGTTTGTAACGAATTCGCTCCGAAACTCCTGGACCGATTTTCCTTTTTTTTGTGCCAATAGATAGCTACATTATTCCTGAGTAACATAGGCTATATAACATCACGCTACGCCACACGGGAGCGGTGCAGTATGCAAAGACGTAACTTAACACGGGTGAAATAAGCCACGCGGACGAAATCGCGGGCAGGTCGATAGTCATCAATATGAGGAACGATATTTGTATCACCGCCTGGTTGGCCTAGTGACTCTAAGCGCAACAGTTACGCTCTAGGTCTTGGGTTCGATTCCCTGGTCGAGCAAAGTGTTATTGGGTTTTTTTTTATTAAACTCTCAGTAGCAGCTCGGAGTTAGGATTTGTGCCCGGTTAATGGCAATAGGCTCGCCCCCTATTACATAGGACCTAGAACATTCCGGTGGACTGTGGATGTACATTGGTACACTGCTGCCTAGCCCTTAAAAGCGTGATTGTATGTATTTTTATAAGTGTGAAAATTTTGACTACATAAACATACTATAGGAGTTCTAAGTAATACGTTTTTTTTAAATTTTGATATCATTTATAAACAACAAAATGAAGTTATTGTTTAGGAAAAATGACTACTTTGAAACTTAGTCAATGGGCACTCGCCGCCGCCGGCGAGCAACAGTGGCGCGGTAGGTAGGTGTTAACTGTACGCTCGGGCTGCGCCGACGCGGGTCACTGACCGCCAATTACATCAGCTACGAACTAAACAGTTGTCATTTCAGTTGCAAAATGCAAAAATTAAAACGTAAAAGTATTGAACAATTAATGGAAATGTGTTCTGTTACTGAACTACTGTTGAAATCCTTTCCTATATTGCAGTTGTCAAGGGGTGGTCACCACTAATTACCGCGTGGTGGCGATCGCTTACCACCGGAAGGCCAATTCGACTAATTACAAACGCTCAATAGTCGCTGTCTCGTCTAGCGACAACAATCATTATAAAATGTTGGTAAATTACAGACATTTTTGACAGATTACATAGACGGCGATCGTAACCTAGAACTCAGTAGGATGCAACAGTCACAGGTCGCTGCTTGTTTACCTCGCAATCTACCAATGCGTGTAATCTAGCACCTGCGGCATGAGTACTGACGGACACCCGGCGAGCTGGTCGCCGGACCGCGCCAACTTATTAAAACCGGCCAAGCGCGAGTCGGACACACCAAAATCGCCTTCTAAACCCACAAAGTGAAAAATAGTTTTGAAAGTTAACATCATAATTAGCGGAATTAAGAACCTCCTCCGTTTTTGAAGTCGGTTAAAAAACACCTGATTTTGTATGAAGACGATGTTTTTTTTAAATATAATACGTTTTTAAACATTGTTTTATTATATTTATTTGTTGTTATAACCTCTCTAGTTCTCTACTACGGTTCATGAGGTACAGCCCGCTGACGGACGGACGCGTCATAACAACAGACATTACTTAGTGATTAGCTATCGCTTGCTAGTTGGTGCAGCCTTGAAGTTTCGTGCGACGACTTCCGGAGTACAATGCTTATTACTTACATACAATACAAGTCAATGCGATGCCTGTCGACATGCGTGCCGAGTCCCGGCGGCATTCACTTACTTCATTACTACCAGAAATGCAAGTGTTTTACAGCCAATTTATTAGAAATACCTGCCAGAATTGTTAAATGCTCACCAAATTGTGTTTCATGAAGTATTGTAGAAATAAAGCTATTTGGGTTTTTATTTTGTGCCATAAAAATATACAAGCTGTTAGTTTAAAGAAGGGACATACTTCAACGGAGTGTAGTGCTTGTGAGAATAAACCACTTTCACTGTGAAATCAAACTTAAAATTGCGAAAAGAAATCAGCTGTTCCTTACATGTTGTCGAGTTCGTTAGTCCTCGTTTACCCGAACAGCCTGAGTACACGCCTTTATAACAGTTTCAAGTTGCTTAAAAGGCGTAGTCGATGGTTTTACAAAAACTTTTTCACAAAAAAGACAACCTCCTTAGAAGCTTTGGAAGTCGGTGGCAATACAAAACACCAATGCCGCCGACTTCCAAAGCTTTTTTTTTTGCTAAAATTATTTTATGAAATTCTCAGTAGCAGCTCGGAGTTAGGATTTGTGCCCGGTTAATGGCAATAGGCTCGCTCCCTATTACATGGGACCTAAACATACCGGCGGACTGTGGGTGTACATTGGTACACCTCTGTCTAACCTTTCGGGGAATACAGGCGTGATGAAATATGGCAAAAGTTTGTGAGGGTGGATCGATGGACGAATGGATGTTTGTTACTCTTTCACGCTTAAACGGCTGAACAGATCTGGATGAAATTTAACACTGAGATAGATTGTAGTGTGGAATAACACATCGGATAGTTTTTATTCCGGAAAATTGTACAGGATAAAAAGTAACATAACCATATTTCACTTGGTCCTTGTTTTGTTTTAGTAAGCATTTTTTGTACAACTTCTCCTATTTCGCGTCGTTCGTTTATATATAAACAACCTTGAGGCACAACCTGCCACGACCTGGAACAAACTAGCTTTCTGTAGGCAAGACAAACATTTGCGCCAAGTGAGAATCGAATCCGCAACCAAATAGCTCACGACGCTACTCTAGAAATCTCGGCGCTGCTACACGCCGCACACGCAACCGGCACACATACACACGAACCTACTACCTGCACGCTAATTATACAATTCCTACGACTTCTAGCTATCACCATAGATTAAGGATCGTATAGAAGCGAGACCACACCTAACTTATCTCAACTAATATTATAGAGATACAGATAAGATTAACAATAACTTTTTGGTCCATTATTACAAAACAAAATATAACATATTAGTATGTACGTAGCAGTATAGCAGTATAGTTTGCGGCCGCGACTTCACCTGCCTCTCGCCCGCCGGACGGCCCCGGCGCGGCAGCCGCTCTACGAGCTATGTGCCTTGCCCATAGTCGCTTGAGTTTCGCCACTTCGAGAGTTATGTCAGTTAGCTTAGTTGTGCAGCAGTGGACGTCATTCGGCAGATATGGTAATGATGGAACCGTTTTATCAACCGATTCAAAATATTCCTTCGCGCAGACCGCTACGATTTAAAGCAGCCACTCAGGGCCGATGCCTGCCGGGGCTGCGGGTTGTTCGTAAGAGGTACCGCGTCCCCGGAACGCAAAAGGCACAAGAAGGAACATGGATGGATTTTAGTCAGTAAAAGTCTGACACTCCCCCCCGCCCAGCCAGGGCGGGGGAAATCGTTTAATGATATCCCATCACTAAAAAAAGGCCGCTACGATACTGTTCCATATTGTGCAGTAGAATACCTACTCTACTAGTACGTAATTAGGCAGGTAGTTGCGTGCAAGGTGGACGTTACTGACCAACTCCTAATGAGAGGCTATTATACAGCATGGTATGTTCTCGTCAGACGTGACGTCAACAACACACTACTGATATCCCCCGTATTCTCCCGCGCCACCACACTACCTACTTGACATACCTACTGAAAAGTACAGTTATCGAATGACTAGCTTATGGCCGAGACCTTGTCCGGGTCTTGTTACTTCTTTGGCGTTACTGCTCCGCTCCCATAGGTCATAGCTTGATGTTATATGACTTGATACTATCCAAACTACTATTTTAAATGCGAAAGTAACTCTGTCTGTCTGTTAGTACTTAAACCACTGAACCGATTTTATTGAAAGTTTATTGAAGTTTGAATCCCAGGGTTAGGACATAGGCTAGTTTTTATTCCGTGTCTTGTGTTCGCAATAACCGACGTCGCTGGTAAAAGCTAAGTAGTTGCTCATAAACCTGGCCAGTAGTTCCACAGATATAGAGAGAACAAACAAAGCTGTTCAACCTTATCATATGCTAGCTGCTGCACACGAATTCGTTCGCGTTCACTATTTCATTGGTTTCAATTTTGATTTCGCGTAACCCTCTTTTTTCATTAAAATAAATACTTTATTAATCTACATATTTTTTTTTAATAAAAGCGTAACTATGTTACTCCTTATAACATTAGCTATCTGCGAGTGAAAGTCCCATCAAAATAGTTTCAGCCGTTTCAAAGATTAGCGGGAACTGACAGACAGACATACAAAAATGTCACAAAAAAAAATTTGTATGTAAGTACCGTACTTATATACTTTATATACATTTAGTGAAAACCTGTTAATTTGAAATGACAAACAGAAACTTTTATTAGTTTGTATAGATTGGTGTAGGTATCAACATGTAGCTGTGAGCCTAGTCTGTGCCCAGTATGGTAACATTGGCTACCAGTCCAACCGGACTCGGCTGAATACCAGTACTTCGCATGGAGCGAGCGCCGGTGACCCTGCAGCCCTAACTAGGCGGTGCAGGTCAGCCGGCGCGGTGCCACGCGCTGCTCGGGCAGGCGACAGGTGTAGGCGATGACTATAGTGTTTATAGTTGATGGTGAATTTAATACAGGAACCAGCAGTCCTGCAGTCATCAACATCGTCTCTCTGCCCTTATCCCATGATACTCGGAGTCAGCGCATCACGATATCTTCTTCCAAACCGTTTTGTCAACCGTCATGCTATCACTGACTCCTGTTGCTTTCATCTTTTATTTGGCCTCCCTCTTCCCCTCGATCCCCTCCACATTTATATTCATAACTCTTTCGGTCACATGCGTCTCATCCCTCTTCACATGCCCATACCAAGACAAACGGTTCCCTTTCAACTTTTCTGTCACTGGCGCTACTTTCAAACTCCCTCTAGTATACTCTTTCCTGACCTCGTCCATTCTGGACTCCACACAACTACCTCAAGGATCTTATCTCCGCTTCATGAAATCTTTCAAATGGGTGCCTGCAGTGTGCCTGGTACTGTAGTTGGAACTAGTCGACACCATTGTTTGTGGCATTTCTCAATGGCGGCTTAATACTTGTTGCTCCGAACTCCTGAAGTTGCCGGTAGGAATCCAGTTGTTTGTTTTTTTTTCTTCGTGGTTATATCCTCATAGACGTCATGGATCCTACTGAGTAGAAAGAATCCCACGGTGTTCCTGCTGCTACCTTTGCCAGAGACCACCGCACCATGACAGGTGTTGACCCGCCTGAAGGTGCCCGCAAAACGTGGGGTTTTCTCTAGATGTTGTGTTGTTCTCTCCAGATGGAGGGCATCCAAGAGGACTTCCGCACGAACTAAAAAGCGTATTGACGCCATTAGCGCCACCATTACAAGACGGGTCTCGTCACTTAGCGGCCGCACTGACTCCAGAAAGCTCCTTCGAGTCCTCGCTGCAGACGGCTTCCATTGCGTCATAAGGTCGCGTCAAGGTGCCGCGGCGTCACCCGCAGGAGCCAATATGATGTAATCATCGGATGCTACCGATCCTTATATAAATTCCTCACGGCGCAGGATGTCGCAGAGGTGAAATGAGTTGTGCCCACGCGCTGCTCGTAATATATCTCGCCCTGCACCACGACAGGACGGTCGGTACAAGCGACGCCTATCACCATCAGCATCCGAGATGTTCTGGGACCAAAAACCTGTAGACATTGGTGACGTCCACCAGGCTGCCCCGCTCCTAGAGGGGGCCCGCCGCGCCGGCACACGACACCCTGATATCATTTATAAATGTGTATATATTAATGTAGGTATTGTCCGCCAAAATCTATACTAATACAGTAAAGCTCAATCATTTGTTTATCTGTTTAAACGCTCTAATCTCTGAAAATATAACTGCCTCGTCAGCCTAGTGGTCCTAAGCGCGACTGCTACGCTAGAGGTTTGGGTTCGATTCCCAGGTCGAGCAAAAAGTGTTATTGGGGTTTTCTATGAAATTCTCAGTAGCAGCTCGGAGTTAGGATTTGTGCCCGGTTAGTGGCAATAGGCTCGCCCCCTATTACATGGGACGACCTAAACATGCCGACGGATTGAAAGTGTACATTGGTACACCTTTGCCTATCCCTTCGGGGATACAGGTGAGATGCAATGGTAAAATCTTATTGTTTATGATAGCCAGATTAATGAGGAGTAGAATAACCACGACTCACAGGAGCGGAGCATTAACCAACCCACTTAACTTCAGCGACATAAACTACGCGGTCGAAGTCGCCGGCAGAAGCTAGTTTGGAATGTATTATCGAATTTGAGAGAAAAACTTGAAGCTGCGCACGTAACGACAGCGGCTGCCAATTCCTTATCACGACCTTGTCGCACGAAAAGTTAAATGAAATCATTTGGAAAATCTGTAAATGCTAAAATGGTTGTCGACACGAGCCCCCCGCGCCCCCGTCCCCGCCCCGCCCGCGCCCCTTGCCAAATGAGCTCAAAATAAAGAAGAAAAAAGAGTCGTTTTTATGTCGGAAAATTAAAATAATGGAACTCCATCCACTAACCAGCGAATTGGTCCGCGTAGAGTTTTTTGACGAGCCGCTAACTTCTTCCAAAGTACAATATAGCTCACTACGTTACTCGCTGAAAATGTTAGCTTGTGAAAGTTTTTTAAGAAACCCAATGGAAACGTCGGGAGCTTGCACCCGCGCGCCGCCGGGGCGCGTCCCTAGCTACTAATATAATATTTGTATCTTATTCAATTATGATTGCCTCGGTAGCCTGATGGTCCCAAGCGCGACTGCTACGCTATAGGTCATGGGTTTGATCACCCAGGTCGAGCACAAAGTGCTATTGGGTTTTTCTATGATATTCTCAGTAGCCGCTCGGAGTTAGGATTTATGCCCGATTAATGGCAATAGGCTCGCCCCCTATTACATGGGACCTAAACATACCGGCGAACTGTGGGTGTACATTGGTACACCTCTGCTTAATCCTTCGGGGAATACGGGCGTGATAGCATGTTATGTTATATTATTAAATAATGATAGGTCAGCCCTCGTGCTGGACTGTCAAATCTTTGTTATTTTAAACTAGCTCTTGCCCGCGATTTCGTTCGCAATTGTCGGTTATCGCGAAGTTGCTAAATTTCGAAACACACGTGGCGCCATCTATTATCATAAGAACGTTATTGTTGTTTTCCTCGGGAACAGTACTTGGGCATGAAAAGGTAACACACAAAACAAACTTACATTTGCTTTTATAATATTAGTTACAAAAGCAAAAGTAAGTTTATCTCAGCACAATGTAATACGTAAGGTATGCGGCAGTATATATGACTGTGTGTATGTGCAGCCAGCCAGAGCCTGAACCTGACCAGTAGCTACGTATCTGTATCTATTCTTTTAGTATCATTAGATGGCAAACAAGCCTTCTGCCCACCTGATGTTAAGTGGTCACCGCCATCTGCAATACCCTAGGCCTTGCAAATGCATTGTCATCCCAGAGACAAAGTTGAAATGTCTCATGTCAACTACACCGGCACGCATACCCTTCAAACCGTCAGCTCCTTCACAAAGCGCTCTACTACTATTGATCTACCTAGTGCGACATTAACCCCCGGGCCGCGCGCTCACACAATGGCGGCGGTTGCTCAACCTCGCGAAGGAACACTTAATGCGAGGCAAGTCACAGTGCACTTACACAATCAACCTTTTTCGATTTAATTCAAATCAAGTGTATTGGACACAATAGATCCGTGACTGAACGGCGCGGCGGGCGAGGTCACGCTGCGGCCCACAGACGCTGCTTGCCTGGGTGACGGTGCCGACGCGGCGAGGTCTGTCCGCCTAGTACAGTATACCAACGGTCTTGGCAATCTTTGGAAACTTTTCGTTTTTCGAAATGTTAAACTAAGGAGGTTGTCGGCTGCTTAACTGGATATGTGGTGCCTTAGTAAATTAACTCCTGCAGACAGAGCACACCGCTAAGGGCACCCCTTGTCTAGGGTTGCGGACATTTTTTCGAAAGAGTCACCGCGGTTCTTTAGCGCGTGCTAATGGCATTAGGAGAAATGTTCAAGATGGGAAATCATGAAATGACTTCCCCCTCCTTAGGCGGGGCGGAAGGGGGTGTCAGACTTTTACTGACTAAAACCACTCATGTTCCTTCTTATGCCCTTTGCGTTCCGGGGGCGCGGTATCTCTTTCGAACAACCGGCAGCCCCGGATTAGGTGGAATACGGATGGGTTTTAGTCAGTAAGAGCTTGACACTCTCCGCCGTCATTCAAAGTCAAAAGTCATTTGATGACTACCTATGTATAAAAAAAACCCCTTGCGGAGTAGGGGGCTTGGAGAAGCTCGACAAACTGGATAGGATCTGTTGTTTCCCTACGCTCACATGGCATTAGTTTGACATTTCACCTCTGGCATGAACTACATTCCGGCAAAACGTACTTCTACTATATTTGCAAGGAAGTCAAGTTAAGTTTGATAGATAACAGATTAATAAAATCTTCAATGATATCAGGAGGCCACCGGAAGAAGACCATTGTGGCAAGAACAGTCACCCATCACCGGACTGACCGCAGTAACCGCAGCTTGCCCTTGCCGCTACATATAGCTGTAAGTATTTGTGTAGGACACAACTGTCAACATTAGATTGTTGTTTTGTATCATGCTATTTGTTAGTATGTTAATTATTGTAATTAGTGCAGCACCGTTTGGATTAATTATAAATAAATAAATATTAAATGTGGCAGGTTACTCAACAGCCCAGTCAGGTCAGTCAGGATCCGAGCACTTTATAAAAAAAAAAATATACCATCACGCCTGTATTCCCCGAAGGGTTAGGCAGAGGTGTAACCATGTACACCCACAGTTCGCCGGTATATTTAGGTCCCATGTAAAAAGGGGCGAGCCTATTGCCATTAACCGCACTTTACAATTTAACACACTACACACACACACACACTTTACACTTTATAATTTTAACATTTAATTATCACGTAACATTATACACATCATCATCTTCCTGCTCTCATCCCATGTTACTTGGGGTCGGCGCCACACGTTTTCTTCTTCCATGCCGTCCTGTCAACCGTCATGATGTCACTGACTCCTTTCCCTATCATATTATTCTTCACACAATCCATCCATCTTTTCTTTGGCCTCTCTCTTCATCCACGTGTATAACGTAAAATGGGCCAAGAATCGATCCCTGAGGTACTCCCATAGTTACTTAAGGCCCAAAAGATAATTTTTCCGTGCGCTTAAATTATCTGCATTCTATTACTTAAGCGTGAAGTAATAAGATCTAAATCTCTGTATCTCATAGTGGCACAATTTCCAGATTCATGTATCATGAAGAACTCAATCGAATACTTTGGACACATCGATAAAGGTGCTTGAAGGGTCGCCAGGATTCGCTACTGCAGTAAAAGCATGATGTCCTAACGCGCCCCACCTTTGTCGGCTCATGTATGATCTCTTGTAGACAATACATCCATTCTTAATATTATAAATGCTAAAGTAATAGATAATCTCCGGGAGCAGGCACATAACCTATTTCAAAAATAATCTCCTACATAGAAAGCTACAGTATTGTCCTACCGTCATTCCAAACCCGGCTCCGTCACAGTGACCCAAAGGTGAAGTCTACCTAAACACTTGTCCACAGTGTAGGTTGCTTGTACCTCTTCAACAAAGCTAGCTGTGCTGTCCGGTGACGTCGGCTCGCCAGCCCTCCTTCACCTTAGGGCTACTGTCGCTACAGCTTTGCACTGAATTAAGTTGCTTTGTTGCCAAAAATGTCGTGATGATCCTGTGGTTAAGGCGTCCGCCTCTCATGAGTGAGGTTGCGGGCTCGAAACTGTGCAAGTACCAAAGTGACTTTCTAAGTCTTATGTGCTTTCTGAGTATATTTTGGACATCACCGACATCGGTGAAGGAAAACATCGTGAGGAAACCTGGATTTATAGTTAATGTAAGTCTGGATCCGCCGATCCGCCTCGAGCAAGCGTGGTGATCAGTGCTCGTTCCTGCTCTGTATGAGAAGAGGCCGTTGCCCTGCAGTGGGACGGTAATAGGCTGGTGTTATTATGTTATAGATGTGTTTCTGTTTAATATAAAATATAGGACTTTATAGAAATATTAAGTAAACATTTTCTTTTGTATTTCCACTTAGTATTATTATGAACCATCTGTGTATATTTACCACATTTAGACGTACGATGATTTCGATTACATTTTGCAAATAAAACAATTGAACAAGTCGGTCACTTGATAGACGTTATGAAGTATTTAATGAAACAGGAATTAGGTGTTCGACGTTTGAAAAATTGCCTCTAACTACTGTATTGTTAAGTGAAACAATCTCTCCATCCGTTTGGTAAGTTTTCACAACAAAATACTGAACAAGTTATGATGGAATTCTATCAAGACATAGTTGGGTGCCTGAATAAAGCCACCCAGGAATTTTAAGAGTTTCAGCACGAACATGCTCTAGCTTGTACCTCACCTCACTTGTAGAGCAGCCACGAGAAGTAATCCTAGGGAACATTCTCATCCATAATTGATAACATAATAAAACAATACTATTTATTTCAACTCAAATAACTAACCACCACCATTATTCACTTTTTCTATAAACTATTCAGAAGCACGAGCACGCCGTTTTGTCGTACTTTGTCTATTTAGCTGCAGTGCCGACAACAGGTTTCAGATAAACCGCCGATATCTTCGCGCACGACCTTTCGAATCGCGAGTTCCCGCGCTACTAAAAATCCCCATATTGTAATTTATCTCAGCAACCAATTTAAACAAACACTCAATACGTGATTGCTAAACCGTATCGCAAGGAGATAGAGTATAATTTAGTTTGTTGTAACAGCAAATGTCACTTAACCAGCGACCACTGACGTTTCCTACACAAAGGTAACTTGCAGTCAACTTGAAAGAATTTCCCTTGACAAAGTACGGGCGATATAGTTTCGGAGCCGCAAAATATAAAGTTGTATAATACGATGTATGAATCCATTGTTGACTATCTTTGTTTTGACTAGTTTTCGCTCGCGGCCGGAACTGGCGCTTTATAAGAAAATAATAACATTACTTTATTGTTTTAATAATATGATCATTGTGACCGGGGATAGTATAAAGTTTAATAACGAAAAGATGATTATATGACCGGCGCTGGCGCCCGGCGACCCGGGGCAGCGGTGTGGGGACGCGGCTACACAAGCATCTCAATATACCTTATCCGTTCGGAATATATTATCTAAACAATGGAGAAATCCTAATCATTATTTTATTTTAAAAACATAGGTGTAGACACAAAGTCAACGGGCTACGTACCCGTTTAGCAATTATTTACTCTCGCAATATTATCGCCGTTTCTCTAAATTATAGATTTTGGCGCCATTATCCGAAAAACAAATAGAAATTTACTCAAATCAATAAAGACCCCTTGTGTTCACAAAGAAAAGAAAGGAAGACTGTTATTTTCTTAAAGTTTTCCCTTCGCACCGGGCGTCCGCGTGCTGTCGTTCTTAATAATTGTAGGTAAACAAAACCGTAGTACGCATGCTCATAGCGTCAAACATGTCCATTGTCTAGAAACAGGCAGGCTGGCGGGAGCCGCGGGCGCATGCCTCACGCTACAACCACCACTACTACTTACCTCTGTTGTGTTTACAAACACGCCTCCGCACAGCGTGGGACACGGCCAGGGACGCTATGGAGGCACAAATAATAATATAATATGAACTGTTTGTACGCCCCTCAAACAGTTGATCAAAATAATAATATTTCGGTAAACAAACCAAATATTTACTAAAGTCTTTCAAACGTCACAATCTACGAGAACAATATTTATTTTTGAAACCGACTTGTTTTTAACAATCTTTTGATGACAAACAAGCCGACGTCTCACCTGATGTGAAGTGGTCACCACTGCCTATACACATCTGCAATACCAGAGAGCTTACAAATGCGTTGCCATCCCAGAGTCAAAGTTGACATGTCTCATGTGCCTGTAAGTTCACCAGCACCCATCACACCGGAACACAGCAACGCTGCTTTGTGGCAGAAATTTGACAAAAAGGTCACTTTTGTTCCTCATATTGATAACATTATTAAAAAGTCATCAAAAATGTTAGGGTTCCTACTTCGTAACACCAAAGGCTTTCGTAAGAGTAGCACTAAGATAATGTTATATAACAGTTTCGTACGCAGTGTTATGGAGTATTGTAGTGTTGTGTGGAGGCCTCACTATGCCACTCACATGTTGCGTCTGGAAAGGGTCCAGAAACGTTTTGTGTGGCATTTAGCCTTTAGTGAGGGGAAATCTAAGCGTCTGCCCTCTTACAAAGTCCGACTGTGCCATTTCAAGATGCAATCTTTGTCTATGCGTAGAGATATAACCGATGCTTTGTTTCTTTATAAACTATTGCGCAATAAGATCGACTGCCCCGGTTTATTGAAGCTTATTACATTCCGTGCGCCTTCTAGATATCCTAGGAATAAGATAACACCCCTGTGTCCGCCACACCGAAAGTCAGTGCTTGGTGCGAATTCGCCGATGCCTAGATTGTGCAGAATCCTTAATGGCCGCAGTGATTTAGTAGATGTACACCACGACAATATAAATAAATTCCTACGAGCTTTTGTAAATAATCCAATGGCAATTTAATTTTAATTATTTAGTTAAAATTTTCACATATAAGTTCTCAATTTTTTTTTAACGTATTCAGTTTATTCTTTGTATTCTAATTATATTACTATTATTTTTTTAAATTTTATTTCCTTATCAATTTATAATCATGTTATATTCAAAATTTAAATTTAATAAATCATAATTTAATCAAAGATAATTTACATACGTGTACATTTTTTTATTGTTTTTTTTTTTTCTTGTTTGTATAATTTATAATTTTAATAATATGTTATGTAATCCGTTTTTTTTTTTGTGCATGTGGTGTTAACCTGTTATTAGTTGTTGCACTTGTAAATGTAACTCTAGTCATTAAATCAGAAATGTATAGTGTAAACAATTGTTGGTTAACCTAAATAAATAAAATAAAATAAAAATAAATAAATAAAATAGGTATGGTGGTCTCTCTGTCTTCTCCTCCTCATCATCTACTACTACTCATCATCTGTTTAGCCTTTTCTCAACTATTTTGGAGCCGGCTCCCAGCCCAACCGGATGCAGCTGAATATCAGTATTCTACATAGAGCGACTGCTCATCTGATCTCCACCACATTTTCTGGGCAACACGATACCTCTGCTTTGCTCTTTACGTGCTATCCGAGACACGAGGATGCCACACCTCCAAACTTCGGGCTTCTACTGAAGAAGTCCTAATGAAAAAGCCCAAACACTTTTTGCCCGACCTGGGAATCGAACCTAGGTTGCACTTGCGACCACGAGGCCGACGGGGCACCTCTACTGCTACTAAAGAGATTGTAACTGGATCGTCGTCGTGTAACGTACCGTAGCTTGTACGTCACCTAAAGCAATAGCAATGAAAGCCAATTCTTCAATTGAACAATCCATCTTTCTTTGTGCACACCATTAGCACGTTAGTCCCGAGTGTCAATCACGGTGCGTGTGCATTCTAAACCGTGTCTAGTCCGTGTTTACTGACCTCGTTCCGTCCCCGACCCGCGCACGTTACGTATGCAGCGACCCTTAGGCCGTACGACCATGTCTGACAATCGGTGATCGATTTTTTTGTTGGAGAGGATGGAACATATTATGAATTCTAATATACCAACACACACGTCCTACAAACAGTCGGTCATACGACACTATGGAGCTCTTGAACGGGCGGATAATAGGTCCTACAAAAAGTTGGACTTGGGCGGAGGCCCTTGTAACGCCTCGCGCTTCTCGTAGAATACGCCAAATGATTTGCTTTTGGCCTATTTATATTAGTCGCCACGAGTCGTGAGCACAAATGTCAAGTTAATTTTCGGGTTTTCGGGTTCCTTTCTGGGTATTCTGGGCCGCCGACGCCGCGCGCGAGCGGTCCGGACTACTATACCTAAATGTTGAACAGATAGGTAGCAAAACAACCAACAAACAATTCGCTTGCGTCACTTTTGTAGCGGTCATTTGCAATTCAAATCTATGGTAGTTTTCAATGAAAACGGTTGTGTTGTCATGTCATCTCACTCACTCACTACATTCACTTGCCCAGTGTGCGAGTGAGATGGGATTATCTTGTTTGGGTACCATTTTTAATTCGTTTCTTAAGGGCGCGAAAACGATACGGTACAACTTTCAGTTGATTTCTAATTATAGAAAACCAAGGCATGACGTCTTAATATTTATGAATGATGTTAAAAGTAACTCATGTGGTCCTATAGTTTCCGATAATGCAATGATCAGCATCCAAGATAAAAAAAAAATAGTTAATTGAATATAAAACAAATACAATGTAAAACAAAACTTAGATTTCCCAGTTTCCCGCACTTTTTGAGCAATGCGTTTCGTTATACGTTAGAGATTTAATTGTGTTCATTTCTTTGACAATATTTACTTTGCTTTAATAAAAATATGTCAGAAAATAAATAATGTTAAATTTTATTAACATTTATATCAATTTTTCATTGTACTATCAAGAAAAAAAATGAAACCAAAAAATGGAACACAAAATTATGATGACCTTGGCAGTTTGACAGGTATTTATAAAGTTGCCAGAAATAGACAGTTGCTTTAGTTCGGGTACTTTTTAAAACTGGCGTAACTATTGACATATTTTTATTATGATTCCCTATTGTCTGTGGAAATTAATAAAAAGGCATTAAATGACGACACTTCTTGGTATGAGCATATTGAAATAAGATGATTTTTTTTTGAACGAAAAGGAAAGTTACATATTTAAAAATAATTTGAGCACACTCTGGTCGATGAAAAATACACGGAGCCACCAGCTAGCGAGGTAACTACGCAAAGGGTGCTAATTGTGTTTTTTTTTATAGTCCCTTAAATCACTATAAAATATTAATAAATAATTATAATTAACTAAAAATATTTATTAATAATTAATAATAATAATAAAATATAATTAATATTTTTAGTTAATATCACTTATTTTGATTATAATGTTAGCAAAAAATTCTTACGGAACCAAGAAAACGGTCAAATAATAAGGTAAATTAAAATGTTAAGTTGGCAACACCAAAATGACGGCCATAGCAGTTTACCTAGTCACGCGAGAAAAAAATGTGAATTTACGAATTGAATATTCTTTGTTTTAATTGTCTTAATAAACTTTAAATTGCGTTTTTATAGGATAATTGAAGTGTACACTACACGAAGCATACAATGAATATGTTATTTAAAGAGTTTTGGTGGGAAAACACAATGAATTTCATCGTTAAAAACTAATTTGTGAATCGAATAAAAAAAGTGTTTTTTTGTGCTATACAGCTCAACATCAGGTAAGTTTTTTACGTGGAGAGTATCGATTAGTACGTGGAACGACATTCTGTGTTGTTTAAAACGCGGTTTTGGCTTTAAAAGTAGTGGAAAAACTTATTTTAGTGGCGTGTTTACATATTTTTGAGTGTACTGGTGCGAAAACACGTTGTTTTGAGTAATATAGTGTTCCGCGTCCGGAATGTGTGAGGTTCGCGCTGTGACGAATTAATAACACCATGTCCATTACCATTGAGTTGTCTGTCATTTACAAAGGTTTTGCAACAATTATAATAGTCTTTGAATTTAAAACTTAGCAGTGATAACATTGTGTGCCTGTTTGTTGCTCTGCTATGCGAAGGCTTCTGCTCGAACAGAAACAAAAACAGAAATAAATGCCCAGTGCATGGTTAATAATTACTTTGAAATATTTGACAAACTTCTTTATTTCAATTTTTTGTTTTTAGCTCCTCAATATGAACCACACAGCAGCCGCAATACCTGGAAACATGGATGTTGACCCCCTGAGCTCGTACGAATACCCGGTGTACGACAACTATACCCCGCAGCCGTACTCATACCCCAACAAGCTGCAGCAGTCCATATATGAGGCGTACCAACAAACCAACGCCAACTACATGAACAACGTCCGCTCCCAGGAGGTGTTCAATAATGTAAACAATCCCTTGCCGACGTCCCAAGCGTCTGCTGACCCTCAGACACCAACTACAACTGCAGAGACAACCACTAAACCAGTTTTAAAAAAGAGGAAGAAGGAGAAAAATGGCCAGAAAAGTTCTTATTGTTCCGAGAAGATTACCGATGCTGCGTTCAAGTTCTACGGCTGTGCTGTCTGCAATGTCAGTTACAACGCACTGCACGAACTGGACCAGCACGTGACCGTCCACAAGAACAGAATGACGAGCTATAGACTGCGGTTAAGAAACCAAATTAAAAAGAAACAAATTAAAAAAGAAAAGAAAAAGTTGAAAAAGATGATCAAAATTAAAAAAGAAACCGGGTTTGAAGTTGACATCAAACCCGAGGATGGCTATATAGGAGGAGAGAAAGCGGCAGATTTTATTAATAATGAAGTTAATCCTAGTTCAGAAAGTAACAGAAGTGTTATTAGCACGAGTGGTGCGGTGCCACTACAAAATAGTGAAATTAATTCCAATAGCGAAGTGGATTCTGTAAATAATGAAACAAATTTGTTGACAAACGGGACTATGGGCAGCGAACATAATGAAACGGATACGGGGAACAGTACACATAGTAAAGAGAACAGTATGGACGAGGCCGAGTTAAATAATTTAGAGAAAATTTACAAATGTTTTGCGTGCCAGAAACAGTTCACATTAAGTTATTATTTAAAACTACACGTGAGATCGCACACAGGTGAGCACACAAGCACCCAACTTTGCTGTTCATCATTACTAACACTTCCATATATTTATGTTTTATATACATATACTTTACATTTTTAAATATTAATATAAAAAATAAAAACATAAAAAATAGTAGCCCACCGGTATCGGGAACAGGCTCCCAGCTACCGGTGGTCAGGGCTCCTGAGAAAGGAATCTCCTAACAATGCGCGCCGGGTCTAGGAGTACCGCTTTCTGAATCAAGCCCTTGATCCAACTGCCCAACGAGAGCCTCCTGAGGTGATGGTCGAGACTCTTGACTATTACGCCATTAGCCGCCACGACTTTGAGCACAATGATTGCTGTACTCATTGGATGGCAAACAAGCCAATGGCCCAACTTATTTTGAGTGGTCAATGCTGCCTACAGACATCTGCAATACCGAAGGTCTTGCAAATACGTTGCCATCCCAGAGACAAAGTTGAAATGTGTCATGTGCGTGTAACTACACCGGCACCCATACCCTTCACACCGGAACACAACGCTGCTTTGCTAGGTATGGTGGTAGTACTTCCCCGGACGAGCTCCTTCATAAAGAGCTGGACTGCTACTCAATGGGAAGTCGCTGTTGTTGTGGCGAGACTAACTCATAGGCTTGGCTTCAGTCCCCCATTCCTAGAAACTGTATTTGACTGTGAGGAAATTCCCAGTAGCAGTTAAGATTTCAGCTATGAGTATCACTAGGGTCGTATCATGTGGGACATGGTGGTGAGACTCGGTTCGCAAAGTCAAAGTATTTATTTCAATTAGACCATTAAAAGGCACTTTTGAGCATCATCACTTACAAAAAAGAAAAAAAAATGATGATATTGAATGTAGTCGCCCATTCCAAAAGGTAGCTTCGTATCCATGGAGAAGAACGGGCAAGAAACTCCTTACTATTTTATAAAATGACTTACAATAAGTCGTATCCACACAGTTGTGTACATTCATTCAAAAATGATGTGAGTGTGAAGATGATGTACCAAAAATAAAAGTCAATTAAACTACCACAAGACGTGCCGTCGACAGTACCAATGCAGATGGGCAGTACTAGCCACATGGTCGAACATTCGGCGGGTCGGCCCCGTGTGTAGCCCGCGTGTGACCCGCGTGTGACTCGCGTGTTGTGTGCAGACGAGAAGCCGTACGCGTGCGGCGCGTGCGGGCAGGCGTTCATCACGGCCAGCAAGCTCGGCCGCCACAACAAGCGCATCCACCTGGCGGAGCGCTACCAGTGCCGCGTCTGCTTCAAGATATACTCCCGGTGAGCATGCTGTCCCACCTACCATTTTCTTTTTTAGAGTTCCGTACCCAAAGGGTAAAACGGGACCCTATTGCTAAGACTCTACTGGCCGTCGACGGACCGTCTGTCACCAGGCTGTATTTCATGAACCGTGAGAGTTAGACAGTTAAAATGTTCGCAGATGATGTATTTCTGGTGCCGCCATAACAACAAATACTAACAAACAAAATTAAATAAATAATTAAGGCGGCTCCCACACAACAGACTTGATTTTTTTGCTGTTTTTATTGATAAATGTACGGAAACCACGGACTCGTGCAGGAATGCACGAGTCCGACTCGCACTTGGCCGGTATTTTTTTAAGTACCAAACCAAACCAACCAAAACCAACACAAACCATCTTTTTAAGAAGAAGGCCATAGATATACTCTCCAAAATGGAGTAGTGTAATGGTAATGTAAATGTAGGCTAGTTTAAATTTAATATACTTCACACACAATTGTGCTTGTATACGTTTTGTTTCCTTGTAACTTCTACTTCTTTTTTTTGTTAATATGTGGACAATGTAGTGGTTACATGTTTGTAATTTAATCTTAAGGACTTATTGTACAGCTTTTAACATGTAACTGTTTTTTGTCCCTTACAAATAAAATTAAATAAAGTATGGTAAATCATGACATGCCTTCTTCCACACTGAGCGGAGCGGAAGGGAGTGTCAGACTCTGACAGACTACACCCTGTCCGTGTTCCTCCTAATGCCCTTTGCGTTCCGGGGCCGCGGTGACGGCGTTTGTCTAGCAGTGCGACATTATAAGGAAAAGCGTTACTTTAATAATTGGTTATACAATTTTAACGTTTCATCACGCTTAACTTTTTACAGATTAGTCCGATTTTGATAATTCTTTCTTTATTGGATAGGGTATACCCCGAAGTTGGACCCAAATACATTTGAAAAAAACAACCCCTACGAGTAGGAGAACATGATGATTGATTACTCACTCACTGATCGTAATGTATACCCACGCATGACTTAAGAGTGTAGTCCGGTTTTTCCATTAGGAATTGCTCAGCAGCAGCCCGGAGTTTGGGATTTGGTGGTGTGACACACTCGTGCCTCGGATAGCACGTGTCGCCATTGTTCCTGCGCCTGATCTCTCCCCGATTGTGTCTAATTGCCATCCCATCGGACTATGAGAGTTAGGGAAGAGGGAGTGCACCTGCGTTTGCGCACACACTTGTGCACTATAATATCACCTGCGTACTTGGTTAGTCTGCATTAAGATTAGCCGCCGCGGCCAGAGTCGGTCTAGACAATACATAGAATGGTCGACGTTGAATGGATCTGCATCAGATAGTAGATTGATGAGCGAGCGCTCGCCAGTCGGGGGCGTGCTTGTACTGATACGCCGGCGAGAAGTGTTGGTGACGTGCGGCTGTGTTGCAGGTTCGAGCTGCTGACGGCGCACTTCGACAAGACGCACCCTGAGGACAAGTTGGAGGGAGAGCCGTACGGTACGTGCACGCTGCCGCACACCAGCGCGGCTGTGCGGAGTTACTATCAGTCACGAACCCTTACAAACTACGCCGTAGCATACTGCGGGCTACGCCGTAGCCGGGAGACGACTATGCCGTAGCGCCGTGCAACATGCGCCGTAGCACGAGCGAGCGTACGCCGTAGAACCGTGACTACGCCGTAACCAAGAGCACACTACGCTGTAGCGTTAAATGGCCGAAGCTGTAGCCAATCTAGTCTATGACGTCGCCAATTTAACCTACGCCGTAGACCAGCTTTGACCACGTCGCGATGCCTACTAGTCCGAACTATGCCATAGCGTAGTCCCGCCTACGCCGTAGCCTAGCCAAAGGCCTAGTTACGCTGTTGCCTAGTGCTGCGAAGCAGTTTCACCTCAGCTTCTCGCCTTGTGAGCGTGGGAGTGTGGTGCTAGTAAAGCGTGGTCGGTGTTGCAGACTACAACGCGATACTGCCGTACCTGAAGGAGCTGGAGGAGCAGCTCCGCGCGCCCGAGCTCGACAGCAAGCCCAAGGTCGAAGACTTGTTCTGGGAGGAGCAGGTGGGGCCGCAGCTCACCTCAGGCCCCCGGCGGCCCGACTCGCCCTCGGGCGTCAAGCAAGAGGTTAGACGAGCCGACACTCGGCCCGGTGCTACTCGCCCGGGTGCAAGTCACGGACACGCATGTAGAACTGTTGGTTACTGTTGCAGGCGCAGGACGAGGACCAGAAGGAGCTCGTGCCGAAGCTGGACATCACCATCGAAGAGGTGAAGGTGGACTTCGACATCGATATCAAGCGGGAGGTGTCTGACGACGAGGTGGGGGGCGTGGGCGACCCTGCGGACGCGGGGGGCGGCGGCGACGAGGGGGGCGCGGACGAGGGGGGCGCCGACGACGCGGTGGGGGTCAAGGGGGAAGACAGGTGCGTACCATGAGTGATGATACTGTATTATATTATCTATATACAATAACATGACGTGTTCCTTGGCAGCATGTCGGACGAGGACTACTTCCCGTCGAACACGTGGGCGGTGCCGGCGCCACCGTCGCCCCGCGCGCCCCGCTCGCCCCCCTCGCCCCGGCGGCGGGGGCGCGGGCCGGGCACGACGTGCGCGGTGTGCCACAAGAGCATCAGCAGCGCGTCGTACCTGCGCATCCACATGCGCACGCACACCGGCGAGAAGCCCTTCAAGTGCTACACGTGCGGCCGCGGCTTCATCACCAGCAGCAAGATGCACCGCCACGTGCTCACGCATGCGCAAGGTGAGCCTCAGTTATACCAATTGCAAATACCGTAATTATCTACCAATAGTATTTTTCAAAAACTACCACTTCATGCTAAAACTTCCACTTTCTCCCAAAACTACAGTCCTACTGAAAGATCTAGTTCCTACTAAAAGTACGACGTCCCATTAAAGCTACGATTTCCAACAAACTGCCGCGCACTCTCGTACCCACCATTGTTTCACGGTGGCTCGGTAATACAACATCAGCATCACACACATGCGCACGCGCACTCCCCCTACTTTCAAATGAGTATTAAACACCATTGATGCAACATTATGTTGTTGTAGACAAAGACGGGGTGAAGGCAGAGGGAGACGACACCAAACCGGAAGTGGACGAACCCGACGAGCAGCAGGAAGACGGCGACAACAAGTGAGTACACGCCACCACGACACTGGGTCGGACTCCCACCGACTAACACCCCACGGGGACCCTCCAACTACCACTGGCGGGCACGCCTGCACTGCCAGGCCTGCTCCAGGTGCAACCATCTTCGGAGAGGCTAAAGTTGTGGGAGGAGCGACACCCACCACCCCCTACTTCATTAGGTCATTGTTAACCGACTTCAAAAAGAAAGAGGCTATCAATTCGTCTGTATGTTTTTGTTTGTAAGTGTGTTACGCGGGAACTGCGACAAATATGAATTGGTTTTGGTGATTCTTTTTTGTTTCATAGGTCAGACTTCAGAGGTGTAAATTAAATCGAAATTAAAATAACTATATAACATATGTCATCCAAGTGCACGAATTAGCGTATTCTGCTTTCTTGTGACTTTTAATTGGTGTCTTGTTAATTTACGTAGTATCACTGTTCCTTCGTGGATTTGGATGACAGGAAGTTGACACTAAACAGCGAAAAATAAAATCCTTTCACAAAAAACACAACCGGGAACGAAAGTTTGTCAGTGAAGGTGTGTGTCGGCGCACTTGCAGGGCGTTTTGTTGTGCTGTTGTAGTATGGGTTACGGGTTGTAAATAATGGTCCGTAGGTAATCACTCACTCATGTAGGTACTGGTTTATTAAGTATAGGTATACACGGTTACACATACACACGCCCGTAGAATACAGTTTGATAAAGAAGGAGACAGTCAGAAACACAAGGAATATACAATTAGTATAGTCACATTTTTTTCTTTTTTTTTGGTGGGTGGTAAATCATCAAATAACTTCTCCCGCCCTGGGCGGGGCGGGAGGGAGTGTCAGACTTTTACTGACTAAAACCCACCCATGTTCCTTCTTGTGCCCTTTGCGTTCCGGGGGCGCGGTATCTCTTGCGAACAACCCGCAGCCCCGGCAAGTATAGTCACATTAACACAAACACCACACACAAAGTATAGTCACATAAACACCAGATACCGTTGACATAGACGCACGCCGTGCTAAGTCCCGCGGCCCCTCGCGCGCGCGTTTACTTTAGCGTACCTAGACTAGACTCGACTATGTTAGTGTTAATGTGACCATACTAACACGCGCGCGAGGGGCCGCGGGACTTAGCACGGCGTGCGTCTATGTCAACGGTATCTGGTGGACTGTCCGTCGGTGAGGCGCGCGGGAGTGCGGGGCGCTTGCCACAGATTGATATTTATTAGTTTACATTAAGTATTTTAGTATAGTGTAGTAGTCATTGTAGTATATGTATAAGTATCTAGAATATTAGCATTATGATTTATTTACTGTATTATTTATGTACCTACATTTATATTCGTATGCAATATATTTACATAATTTTCATAAGAACATAATTATAAACACAAGAGACGCTACACTGTGACGTTTCTTGTAATAACTCAACAAGCATGCTACATTTGCAGACCGACGAAGAAAAAGTCCAAAATGAAGTCCAAGGCGAAGCTGGAGAACGGCGAGGCCAAGCCGCGCGGCAAGCACCAGAAGCGGCCGCACGCGTGCGACTACTGCAACCAGAAGTGAGCGCCTGTCTGTGTGTCCTAAGCAAACACCTAATTGGAAAGAGTGTCCGTGGAGGTGCCCGCTCGGTCTTCTCCGCTTCAACTTTCTGACGGACGCCTCGACAAATCAAAAGGGCTTGTAAATGGTTCATGACGCAAACGTGGGCTCTATTAGTATTGTATTGTAGTCGGGCCCGCCGTGTGTGCAGGTTCCTGCACCTGAGCATGCTGGAGGTGCACAAGCAGGCGCACGCGGGCGCGGAGCGGGTGCTGCGCTGCGGGTACTGCCTGCAGGAGGCGCCCGACGAGCCCGCCCTGCGCGCGCACGCCGCGCAGCACCAGGGCGCCAGGCCCTACCTCTGCACCGTCTGCGGCAAGACCTACAAGAAGCGGGAGACCATGGTCAGCCACTTCACTACCGGAAACAACCAAAGCTGCCTCGGCCGAGTGGGGCATTCTCGCCCCATCCCGAACGCAGTGCCAGTGTAGAGCACCCGTGACGCATATTTTGTTAATTTCGCGGCCGCCATCTTTGATCTTGACCTCATTTTCCATACCGCGTATCGCTACACGAAGGTCGTGGCGAGACTATCTTCCTCTCTTTCCGCCTAGCCCCCAACCGTACCGTCCGACGCGGCACTTGGATTCAAACCGAAGTTAAACCGTGAATATCTCCGTAACCAAGAGGTTCCGGGATACTCTGTTAACTGTCTTGCCCCACCAACTGTCCGGGGGCGGCTCCCGGTCTAACCGCATGCAGCTGAATACCGGTGTACATGGAGCGACTGCCTATCTGACGACTGGTTGTCAGACTTCGCCCGACTATCCGTAGCGACTTGGTTACGTAAAATCTCTGTCCGCAGGTGTACCACCGCAAGCGGCACGCGCCGGACAAGGAGTTCGTGTGCGACATCTGCTCCAAGCGCTTCAACGCGGCGTGCAAGCTGCGCAAGCACATGCACACGCACCGCGCAGACAAGTTCGTGCTGCGCTACGAGTGCCCCGTGTGCGCGCACATGTTCAACACCAAGTACCACGTGCACATGCACCTGCGCACGCACCAGAAGGAGGGGCTCATCCTCGAGGAGAACCGCAGCCAGGTGCTGGCCATGGTGCTGCAGAACGCGCGCAAGATCCCCAAGCAGCCCCCCGGCGCGCTGGGGGGGCCCCCCGCGCCGCCCGACGAGCGCTCGCGCGTCTGCAACATCTGCGGCGAGGTGTTCCACCACTTCTACTACCTGGAGGAGCACCTCAAGAGCCACGGCTCGCGCATCGCCGTGGCCGCGCCCGACGCGCCCGACGACAAGAAGTACGTGTGCACCGTGTGCCACAAGGGCTTCAAGCTGCACTACTACCTCAAGCTGCACAGCTTCACGCACTCCAAGGAGAAGCCCTTCATCTGCCAGCAGTGCGGCAAGGGCTTCATCACCAAGGGCAAGCTCAAGCGCCACCTGGAGACGCACACGGGCCTCAAGAAGTACCAGTGCCACATCTGCTACAAGTTCTTCACGCGGCCCAGCTACCTGCGGATCCACATCCGCACCATCCACGGCACGCAGGACTACAACTTCCGCTTCGACAAGAGCTACGCGCTCGTCCAGCACGCCGGGCCCGCCGCCGCCATGTCCGACCTCGGCCAGACCAGCATGTGATGCTGCGGCCACGCCCGCCGCGAGCCAGCCGCGGCGCGGTGCAGCTGACTGTGCATTCGCGACCAGGCGCTTGTGTGCCAATAGCTGCACACACTGTGTCGCGTGAGCTGAGCTGGGAGTGTTGCCATGGCTGTACAGTCCGCAAAAGAGATAAGTGACCAGGGTCGCTTAATAAATTCAAAGCTTTTTAAAAACCGATACATGCTTTTGAATGAAATTTATTTGTATTAATAGTAAATGAACAGTTTATTAATTAAATTAAATTTCATTTAAAAGCGACCGCCGGTTTCAAAGAAAATCAACTACATTAGACGACCTGGTTACTTATCTGTTTTGTTGACCGTACATGATTCTACACCCACCAGAGATAACATTTCTCGGTTCATCTCCCTCCCTTATCCCTTGTTACTTGGAGTCGGCGCATCACGATTTCTTCTTGCGTGCCGTCCTGTCAACCGTCATGCTATCACTGACTCCTGTTGCTTTTATCTATCCCTTGACCTGTCTCTTCCCTCCTCTTCACATGCTTATACCAAGACAAACGGTTTTCTGTCACTGGCGCCACTTTCAAACTCCCTCTAGTATACTCTTTCCTGACCTCGTCCATTCTGGTCATTCCACACATCCGCCTCAACATTCTCATCTCGCTACACATGAGTTTCGTCTCGTATTTTTCGTCAGTTGTAAAATAATTAAAATTGATCACACATTAGTGTCTTTTTAAAATTGATCGTGTGCGGTTAAGAGCCAGCCAGCTCCGGGCGGTTCACATAGTGCAAATTACTTTGTTACCTCTTTTTATTAATTGTAATGTATACAGGGGCCGGCGGGCGGTGTCACGTGCAGCCACTAGTGACTCCCAACGTCATATTTCTAGATTTTAACGCGGTATAAAATCTCGTGTTTTGCTTTTTTTAAATTACTTTTCTAAATGATCAAGGTCGCATAAAGTCGGGGGTCCGTGACATTATGTCCGCGGTAACACTCGCTGTGGCCTCCTGACTCACCCTGACTTTATTGGTTAGGTTCGTCAGAAAGGTCGGGTGTGCAGTACTCGGCGTGCTTGTATGACCAGATGTATGAACGTGGACGATGCGAAAGAAGTATGTAAGGATCGTAGCAGGTGGCGTTCTGTGGTTCCTGCCTAATCTCCATGGCTGAAAAGCGTGCGTTTATGTATGTATTGAAATAACTTTTTCCAACCTGTCAAAACGCGATACGTAGTGAACTGTGACGTCACTGCTCTGCCAATTTAATCGACTAACTATTGATTGATTTCGAAGCATCTTAAAATATAATTTTGCAGTAAACTAAAAATAAATGCAGTTTTCAGTAAAATGTGTTTATTTAGAGAATTTATGTCTTGGAATTATTGTTGAATGATGTCTACTAGCGCACTGTCAGGCAGCCAATCACGACACTCAAAATGAGTTGAACACCAATCGGACACCAGCGAGCTCCGCGCAATGAGTATAGTTGGAGGTGCGCGTGCGCAGCCGGCCGCGCCGAACGGTTCGATATCGGTAGTTTAAATAGAATATTCAGGTGATAAGTTCGGTTATGGTAAATGTTATAGAGCTGTAAGTAAAGGTTGTTGATTTTGTAAAAATAAATAATATTAAGTTTTATAATTGTGTTGTTTTATTGTATTCTCTTCTGGCAACACTGCAAGCTAAAGAGATCCTTCAAGTTATTTAGAATCTTGGACAATGTACCTTTATTATTGCCACTATAGGTACTGATCTGGGTTCTTTACACTCTACGTAGACTTCGCGTAGTCACCCCGTACACACAACGTAGACACCTTGTACAAAGCTCATTCGCACTCCTTAGGTCCTAAGCGTAGAGTACTTGTACACCACACGTAGACTATACTCCACGTAGCTCATACACACCACGTATACCAACAATTCCGCAACTTGTAGTCGGTTCATAAAATTCAATGTAATTCTTTTCAAAGACGCGCTGTTCAAAGAGATCCTTAAAAGACGAGCGATAGATCCCGCCGATGTCAGCAAGTCACTGTCTGAGCTGTCCGCTGAGCCCACCGACGCCACGAAACTTAGCCGAGTGATAGGGACTGTTGTAACTTATAACAATGGTCAGTTGGAATACGATAAACGCTATACAAAAGAATTCACTGTCAATAGAGCAATGGAACTGGCTGCTAAAGATATATTGTTACATCGACAGTTCCTAGTGCCCGCGGCGTTCGGGAATACAGATTTAACAATAAGAGGAAGCGATGGTGATATAAAGACAATATTAGATCATTTGTCGTTCAAAATCATCGGTTTGTTAGACAAGGGTGACTCCAGTAAGACAGTAACTATAGACGAATCTCTGGAGCACGGATTCCTGCAGCACAATGGAGGCCTAGCGAGCGCCGTCGGAAATATATTCGTGCTCGACGACCACACCAAGCTGATGAAGATAACAGAACACAAGGAATCACTGGAAGATCTTGCCAAACGGCTGTATGAACGATTAGAATTAAATGTTAATATCCACACTACTCACGAGTATAGGTTCTGTGTGGAAGTGAACAAGTTTCCTAAACTTTCTTTCGACTTTAATGAGTATGAAAAGAATTTAGCGAGAGATTTCTTAAACAAACTGGAGTTCCACTGCAGCCGAGCTCACGAGAACGGAGTGCAGCCATTGTTGAAAGGAGAAATAGCGGAATGCCAGCGTGACCACCCTAGCTACTACCAAGTGAGAGCCGACGCAATATTCTTAAAATATCACGATGAAATACAAAAATGGTGGATGCAACCGAAACTAGAGGCATCGTATCTCACGAGAGATTGTGACTTATTCAAACAATCTATAAATAGCATTATTGAAGAACTACTGATGAGTTCAATACACGTAACTTACATGAATAAATTAAAACATTACAATCACTCGTTCAGTGAGGACGCGGTGCGCTCCCTGAACCTGCAGGAGCAGCACTCGAGTACTGTCATCATTACAGAGAACACCGTGCTGACTGTGGTCAAAGTGGTGCAATACTTGAACAAGAGGCCGCATGTCGTGCTAGATCTTAATTACATTGTGAACCTACCAACACACGACCGTAATGCATTACGTACAGAGTTGAAAAATACAAGAAAAGTTCTAATCTTTGTCTGCGGTACACTACGAAACGCTAGAAATGATAAGAAAACTTTAGAAAGCATTGCAGAAGCCATTCAGGAGCAAGAAACAATAGTCATAACAAACAATATTAAGTCATTTGAAATGTTAAAGACATATAAATTCCCAAAAGCTGATAACATAGTACGCGACGAGAAGAACAGCCTCATAGACATGAGTGAAGAGTCACGGAACAGTCTCCTAGAGAGCGCCACAGTGATGTTCCAAGGCATTGAAGTAAGATTGGATTTGATAGTCGATGACGAGTCAAAGTCTTATGTGAAAGGAGATGTTTTGAATAAAATAATAAATGAAGAAACAATTACAGTCGGTGAACAGATTGCTAATAGCCGTTACGATGAAATGAAGCTCTCGTTCGTAGACAGACGCCTTAAGAAGGCAGATGAGGTCGGTATTCATGTTACAACTTTAATTGACGATAGAGAAGAGGTGGTACTAGTGACAGCTGAACCCGGGATGGGCAAGTCTACTCTGCTTACTCACTTATCGCTCAAAACGAAGGAACTCAAACCAGAAGTGTGGATTGTGAGAATAAACTTGCTGGAACACTCGAGAGAGTTCGGTACGTGGCAGGAGAAACAGGCACGCGTGAACTTGTTACATAGCTTACAGTTCATGTGTCGAGTCATACTTCGCAACAAACTTGGCGGCGGAAGTAATGTGGATATTGAGCTAGAGGAACACAACGACGCTGTGCGCCTGACTCGTTGTGCGGGCGACCAGTGCACAGAGTTCGAGCTGAAGTTGTTTCTACATCTTTATAATAAAAGGAAACTGATATTTTTATTCGATGGGTTTGATGAAATCTGCCCGCACTATGCGCATGAGGTCATACGGCTTCTTAAAGCCGTCAGTAGCGGTCCTCTGAAGCAGCGGATGTGGATCACAAGCAGGCCGTACAGCGAAGTGAAAGCCAGCCTGCAGCGACACTTCGGCTCCCCTTACGAGCTAGATTACTTCTCACATGTAGAAACGCAAAAGTATTTAGAAACATTTTGGGAACGTAACTTGAGACTAGACGAACTGGACAGCGAGCAGCTCGACAGTGTAAACAACTTCATTGAATACGTGTCCAAGTTGAAAGATGTGAAACTGTATGGATTTGTGATGCAGCTGCACAGTGTGTACGCGAGTGCAGCGCTTTATTTGTCAAGTGAAATTAAATACAGGCACATTCCTTTATGGAAATACAAGAAACATTACGATCAACCATTCTATCTTCCGGTAAAAGATTTAACGTCAAGTCTTCCCACAGATAGCCGCGACGGGAACCCCTTACACCTGCTCCTGGCGGCTGCGTTCGTCGAGAGCAACATCAAACATGTTCACGACGCCCACGTGTGGAACCTCGAACACGACACCTTCACCTTCTACGAACGATTTTTGGAAACAAAAATGAAAACAATACGGTTTCAAGAGAAAGGCGCACTAAACATCTGCATCCCCGATATTATTATAACTTGTGACAAGGAACTGATCAATTATAGTTCGAAGCACAAGAAGTTGGCAGAGTACGCCACTTTCCGGCCCCATAGCCACCAGCTGTTCAGCGAGAACGACTTGGAAGGAATCAAACAGATGATACGATTTATAGAAATAGGAGGAGATAAGACAGGCCTCATAGATAACGTGGCGGCCGGCGCCCCGGTGTTCATACTGGCAGAGTACTACGCGGTGGAATATGTTGGTGATTGTTTGAAAAGAGCGAACGATGATAGCGAGAAGCAAGCGTTATGGATGGATTTTATATTTGATGTGATATTTTCAACGGAAACTTTCACGAATATACGCAACGTATTCGATTATAAAATAAAAATTGACAACACATTGATGAGTATACTAGAGGAAAATGAAAAAGTGATATTTAATTTGACATGCGCGGGGGGCGAGCTCCTCCACGCTACATCGCGGACTCGTGTGACGGGGCACACTCGCGGCTCTTGTCGAACGCTGTGTCGCAACAGTTACATAACTTCATACAATTGTTAGTTAAAATTCTCAAACACCACATAGACAGGACAAACCTGAACGGTTTTCTTGACATTGCGAAAGCGTCCCACTTGCTATTATCAGCCTATAGGTACAAAAACGAGATGTTATTATGTTCTGTCCTTGATATTGTGAGAAATATTGATGAGTGTATGTTCAGTCTCGTGTTGCGTGATCACTTGGCGTGTCTATCTGATTCTACGACACGTAGTTGTGTCGGGTTGAGCACACGACAAGTAGTACAACTGTTGTTCCTCGATGGAGATTGTGTACGACTAGACTCGGAGCACATCAGCCCGCCCACGACTTCCGGTTCCTCACCTGGGCCGTTCACACCCAGTCTGTCCTCGTAGCTTTCTGCAAGCCGTCGGCGGTCTACCCAGCCGGGGCGCCGGCTGCTAACAATACTACCGTCCACTGCTCGACAATCATACATTTCTGTAATATAAAGTTCAATACAACTTGGAATAAGCCATTTGTAATCTGTTTTTTAATGTGCCCAATATGTTGCGAGGTTGTGCATACAGCAGCAACGTTCCAATGACGTTTTACCGGAATACCATCAGACGTGAAGGTTGTCGGTAATTTCAATGACATCTTACTGCTACATTCAGAAGTTGATGCTAATTACAAGTGTCTGTACTTATCAATTTTATTTTAGAATAAGCGGAAAGTAATAATAATGATATGTTTAAATGTTTTCTCATTTAATTTTGTCTTTGTATTCGACTGAAGCATCAGTCTCGTGGGCTCGCGTTCGATGCTGACGACGTGGAGCGAGGCAGGAATCGCAACCATCTAGTTTCAAAAAATATGGGACGCGTAAATGTATTTTCAGAGTAAATACATATAACTTATGAAGATAACAGATGCTTTCTGCTTCAAACCTGAGGGTCCACGACCCGTCCCCGACCATTCTCCATGACGTGAAAGCACTCCTAGTTAGCTACTAAACCACCACAGACATCTCTTTTTAGGGTTCCGTACCCAAAGGGTAAATCGGGACCCTATTACTAAGAGTTCGCTGTCCGTCCGTGTGTCACCAGGCTGTATCTCATGAACCGTGATAGTTAGACAGTTGAAATTTTGACAGATGATGTAATTCTGTTGCCGCTTTAACAACAAACACTAAAAAAAAACATTTTAAAATTCAAAACGTAAGTCATTAATACTGCACAAAAGTGTACGGTAGCCGAACGACATGCGAGTGTCCAATAGTCGACGAGCATCGACTGTCGGACGGGGACGGACCAATCGCGTGCGGCGTCGACCCCGCTGCTTCTTTCATTCCGCCAAAGACACCTAAAAATGAACTTCTGCGCAGGTGAAATTTGTGGTCAGACTCGTGGCGAATACTGTATCTTCATGATTGCGTGTTAAAACGGGCAACAGTGTTGTGTCAGCCCTCGACCCAACATTATTTATTTATTTATTTATTAAAACTTTTTGCACATAATGTAAATAATACATTGTACAAAGGCGGACTTAATGCCTTTGGCATTTTCTACCAGTCAACGTTAGGGTGATGCAGAGACAAAACATAGTAGGTGCAAGAAACAGAAAGTTTCCAGGAATAAAATATAATAAATACATATATACATACATACAAACAAAATATACAGAGTAGAGAAAGCCAAAAAAAAAATACATAGGTGAAGAAATATAAGAAACTAATTGTGAGACGAGTCTGCCAACTTCATAAGCAAGTGTTCACGAGCTTTTACTTTGAATATGAAACGACTGGTAGCCATCCTGATATTCTGAGGAAGCGCATTCCAAAGGAATCCGCCTGGACAAGAAAAGAAGATTTAAGAAAACCAGTGCGGTGAGAAGGACATCGTAGAAGACGATTATTGGAGGAGCGAAGATGCTTACTGTGCGCAGAGCACAAGTATTGGAAGTGAGAAGTCAGATAGGAAGGAGAACTAGGTTTGTCTAGAAGAGAGAACAAAGTAGTCAAGGCCCTTAACGCCCTGCGCTGTCTGAACATTACGATGTGTTGTTGGTTGAACTGTTTTAGAATTTAGCATTTTCGTGTGCCTGATACTATACGATGAACGATAACGATCGGGCAACTGAAACAATCTGAACCCGCCTTAGTGTCTAAAACCCATCCGTGTTCCTCCTAATGCTATGTGGCTCTTCCGACCAAGTTCCGCAGCCCAGGCGCCAACAGAGCCCTACACACCTAAATAAAACACACAAAAAAACAAATACAAATTTACTTATTTTTTTTTTAAACCAACGGTAATTTGTAAAAATTTTCTCATGAACAAGAAGAAGTCACGGCAGGCGTCGCCGGCGGCGTCCAATAGTTCAATGAACATCTTCTCGAACTGCATCTTGGGGATGCGACACGCAGCCATGCAGCAGATACAGGTGAACACCTCCTTCAAGTACTTGGCGAAGCAGCCGACGCAGCGGCAGCAGTTGTCGTTCATGGAGCTGGCGAGCGACTGCAGCGACGCCGGCCGGTTCCGCGACCGCTTCCGTTTGCTCATGAAGCAGAGAGTGGGCTCCCTCTTCCTCTGTGGCTCTCTCGGCGGCTCGCTTCGTGGCTTCGGCTCGCCCTCCTGCACCACGCAATCAAACAAGCCAAGCAATTAAAAACTTTTTTACAAAAAGCTTTGGAAGTCGGCGGCTTTGGTTCTGTTTTGTATTGCCACCGACTTCCAAAGGTTTTTTTTTCTGATGGGAAATCTTCAAATGACTTCTCCCCAGAGCTCGCTGACTTCCAGAGCTCAAGTTATTTTTACAAAAAAGCTTTGGAAGTCGGCGGTTTTGGTTCTGTTTTGTATTGCCACCGACTTCCAAAGGTTTTTTTTTCTGATGGGAAATCATCAAATGACTTCTCCCCAGAGCTCGCCGACTTCCAGAGCTGAAGTTATTATTCACTTTTTAGTTTTTGAAGGAGGTTGTCTATTTTGTAAAAGGTTTTTATTTTTCGCTGTTTAGTGTCAACCTTCTGTCATCCAAATCCACGAAGGAACAGTGATACTACGTAAATTAACAAGACGCCACTTAAAAGTCACAAGAAAGCAGAATACGCTAATTCGTGCACTTGGATGACATATGTTATATAGTTATTTTAATTTCGATTTAATTTACACCTCTGAAGTCTGACCTATGAAACAAAAAAGAATCACCAAAACCAATTCATATTTGTCGCAGTTCCCGCGTAACACACTTACAAACAAAAACATACAGACGAATTGATAGCCTCTTTCTTTTTGAAGTCGGTTAACAATGTGCGCCTTGTATCTGTTACTGTCTCGATAGCCTGGTGGTGATAAGCTCCACTGCTACGCTAGAGGTCTTGGGATCGATCCCAGGTCGAGCAAAGTGTTATTGGGTTTTTCAATGAAATTCTCAGCAGCAGCTCGGAGTTAGGACTTCTGCCCGGTTAATGGCAAGAGGCTTGCAGCTATTACATGGGACCTGAACATACCGATAGACTGTGAGTGTACTTTGGTACACCTCTGCCTCACCCTTCAGGGAATACAGGCGTGGTGGTTTGTGATGTGTTGTGTTATCTGTATCAGAGGTATGTTCAGAGCGGGTGTATATGCAGGCAGGGCAGCAGCCCAGGCAGTCAGTCTCGATTGTTATGACAATCTTCATCATCAAAAAAAAAAAAACAGCCGTCCCCTGCTGCCAACCATCCAAGTCCTGGGCAGCCCGCATACATCCGCTGCCCGCCACCTTGTCATTCACAACAATCTTAGCTACCTAAGGCCCGGACTCAACCAAAGCGGCGAGGAGAAGAGATGTCTCCTTACAACCAATCGGCTTTCGTTATTTTCACATCACACCGCTTAGTTTCCACACAACAAAATATACAATTGGTTGTTTAGAGACAACTCCACTCCGCTTTAGTAGAGTCCGGGCCTTCCTGTTATCATAATGAACTGTTACTGCGCTCATTTGTTTCATAAAGATACCGGGTATATCATTCGGTGTATCGAAACTGCCCCTTGGTCTCGCGGCGGCAAGCACCACTGTTGAGCGTGGGGTCCTGGTTTCGATTCCAAGGTAGAGCCAAAAGTGTTATTGGGTTTTTCCATTAGGAATTTCTCAGTATCATCCCGGAGTTTGGAAGTTGGTGGTGTGACACCTCCGTGTCTCGGAAAGCACGTAAAGCCGTCTGCGCCTGATCTCTCCCCGGTTGTGTTGGATTGCCGTTCCATCGGACTATGAGAGTTAGGGAAGAGGGACTGCACTGTGTTTGCGCACACACTTGTGCACTATAATATCTCCTGCGTACTTGGCTAGTCCGCATTAAGGTTAGCCGCCGTGACCGGAATCGGTCTGGAGAATACATAGACCGTTTCGAAAACAGTTTTTTGACAATTCGACAATTAGGACTAGTTTAATAACTTTAAGGCCCCATTCGGTACTAACTACCTCAGGGGCCCCAACTCCACAGCCCGTCACCGAGTAAGTTATACTCCTAATGGTAACTAGGAGTACAGCGTACCCAGTGATGGGTGAGTTGAACTCGCGCGAAAGAGTACTGTTTGCGCCTATTGTACGAGAGTGTGCGGGCAGCGCGGGACCGGTCGTTGTGCCCATCGATAGGGAAGGCCTTATCCAGCAGTGGACGTCGTTCCGCTGAGATGATGACGCTGATGTGCAGTAAGGCTGTCAGTGGCGGACCTATACACAGGCTTCTTTTGGGCGCCCGCCCAGGGCGGCAGGCGGCTATTGCAGCTAAGAAAAGAGCTGACAGCTTTGAAACGGCTGAACCGATTATGATAAAACAAAAAAATATATGATAAACTGCGCTCTCGGCTCCATTACGCCCTCGCTGTTGGGTCGATGCGCTGCGTTTGCCCTTATGATGTTGCCTCGATCATAATGGCAAACTAAGCTCACTTGTAACGTACTATTACTAGAGTTAGAGCGATATTAGAGTGCACAAGTGTGTGCGCAAACACAGGTGCACACCCTCTTCCCTATCGCTCATAGTCCGATGGGACGGCCCCATTCTAGCCACAGGTACCGTAAATGTTATACGACCAGATTTTTGACAAACTATCAATTAGCATCATCAGGCCCCCGGCAGGGCTAGCCCGGGGCTGCGAGACCTCGCAGTCCGCCGGGTGTCAGCTCGGCTGGGGAGTGTGTGAGCACTGGCTGTTGACTTACATCTCCTCTGTCGCTCCTCCCTGACAGCCAGCCTTTGTGATGCTGCAAAAGTAAAATCAATGGACACAAATAAACAAACATTACAATCATATCCCTTCATTAACCGTTGCCCCACACTAAGAATATTTGCTGTATTGTGCGATACAAACAATTCATATTTTTTATTTATTTTTTTAACCTTGTTGGATGGCGAACTAGCTGACGGTCCACCTGATGTTAAGTGGTCACCGCTGCTTATAAACATCTGCAAAACCAGGGACCTTGCAAATGCGTTGCCATCCCAGAGAAAAAGTTGAAGTTTCTCATGCGCCTGTAACTACACCGGCTCCCATACCTTTCACACCGGAACACAGCGACGCTGCGTTGTGGCACAAATAGGTATGGTGGTAGTACTTCCCCGGACGAGCTGCTTCACAAACAGCTATATTACTACTGCAGGCCATACAAATATTTGTTCCGTGCGGGAATTCAACCCGCGACAAGAGGCGCAGCAGCCAACCGCTCGCGCTCACCGAGTCGTCAAGATCACAATCAGTTCTGAACAAAGCCTGTATTCCCCGAAGGGTTAATTAAAAAATAATACATAACTTAATTTTATAAAAAAAGAATTACGCTCAGTCAGACGCGGGTTCTTGGGCCCCCCAACAGGCGGGGCCCGTAGCACTTTGTACTGTTGCTACGTGGCTAGTCCGGTCCTGGCTGAGGCTGGTGGTGGCTAGTTACTGCTAGAACAAACCGACACACACCTTCACTCGCCAAGTCTCCGTAGCAACCTCCATAGCGGAGTTCCGCAGCTTTACAACTATAATTTGGACATTTACGGAATACCAAATACATTCACCGCTGCATTATTATAATACTTTGAATTTTTTCAATAAATCCGTCCACAATTTACACAAAATGGCACTTTGAACTGTCAAGAGCAATCAAAACATTTGTTTCCTTTCACCTGCCGCTGTTAATGGTTTGAGGCGAATGGTGAAAAGAATAATAATGAAGAGGAGGTTGGTACACTAGAAATAGTTAGTAAGTAGGTTTTACGTGGGTGGTCCGTGCGTCGCCCGCCACACCATTCTCAACCACTGTAACTCCTGAAAGCCAGAACCAACAGTGGAGTCCGCCAGAAAAGCGCCAAGGCAATGAAGCTCGACGAGTCAGAACTAGCACAGAACGAAGGGACGAACAGAACAGAATGAACACAACTAGACCTATCGGGATGTTTACAAATGCCAAGCGCCACGGATTGCAAAATATCATTGACATAGGCAACACAAGACTGATAAGACAATCCATACTTGCATATTTTATATCATAACATTATTAGGTAGCTCTGTTGGTTACGATTTCATTACTAAACCAATGAACCGATTATGATGAAGGGAATGCGGAAAGTTTGAACCCCAAGGAAGGACATCGGCTACTATTTATTCCGCGACGTCGTCTGCGTCCTCGATAGTCAACATTGAAGTCAAAGTCAAAGTCAAAGTCAAAACATTTATTTCAATTAGACCATTTACAGGCACTTTTGAATTGTCAAGAAGTTACTCATACAAAAAGTTGAAGCTAGTTGCTCGTTCCAAAACGTAGGTCTCTATGGAGAAGAACGAGCAAGAAACTCCATGGACACTCTTTTCAAATTGGTTTTTACAGAATCTTGGTTACAATATTCTTGTTGCTTCTACATGTGAAAACAATGAAGTTAAATATAAAACAATTAAAAAAAAAAATATATGATAATAATAGTACTAAAGATGTAAGCCATGGCAGTTAAGAGATGACCAATCCCACTGACAGCGCCCGTTCACGAACATGACGCGAGGATCAGCACCACTTAGCTCAACCATCATGAAGGGAACCAAATGATCCGACCCACGCGCCACCATCAGCGAGACATTTAAGTGAGCATGACAAAGCCCTCAACCACCATGCTCGTAGTGTCCAACACATAATAATAAAATAAATAAAAGGCTAATAAGCTAAAGGCTAATTGACGCGAGTGAACAGCGCTAGAACACATAATGTTTACATACAAGTTATTAAATACAATTATTTTGGTGGAACTCACGTTCTTCTATCTGCTACAGTATCGTGCGCAGTGACACCACCGAGAATAAAGAATGTACGTCAACTTGTGACCCTCTATAAGTAATCGCTTCACACGTTGTTTTTCGTGCTTTGTAGTATAAGAGCGACTACATTAATTTTCACAGTACAATATAAACATACCATCATACCATCACGCCTGTATTCCCCGAAGAGTTAGGCAGAGGTGTAACAATGTACACCCACAGTTCGCCGGTATGTTTAGGTCCCATGTTAAGGGGGCGAGCCTATTGCCATTAACCGGGCACAAATCCTAACTCCGAGCTGCTACTGAGAATTTCAAAGAAAAGCCCAATAACACTTTTTTCTCGACCTGGGAATCGAACCCAAGACCTCTAGCGTAGCAGTCGCGCTTGGGACCACTAGGCTAACGAGGCAGTAAATATAAAATTGTATAAATAGTGTAATATAAAATTGAAATAAATTAAGTTAAATGATACAAAACGAATGTTTTCAGTGAACCTATTCTACAGGTCAGGCAGTTATGACAATGACGATTTTTGCACTTAAATATCTAAATAACCGTTTGAGGTGTGTTTAGGGGGATACCAAGCCGCCATAGTGATTTAGGCCCTGAGTGCCCACAAGTAACATCGAATGTTAATGTTAGTATGCCCCATAAATAATATTTTTTTTTTTTGTGGTGTGTGGGAAATCATCAAATAACTTCTCCCGCCCTGGGCGGGGCGGAAGGGAGTGTCAGACTAAAACCCACCCATGTTCCTTCTTGTGCCCTTTGCGTTCCGGGGGCGCGGTATCTCTTGTGAACAACCCGCAGCCCCGGCAGGCATCGGCCCTCAGTGGCCCCTTCCTTTTGCTGACATCTCCTTGAGGCGCACGTGGAACACGAACGCGCCGTCGACACGGCCTGTCGTTATGCAACGTAAGGACGGTGAGCTACCCATTGCTCACCGTCCATAGGCCCGTATCTGCGGCGGCTGGGACGGGAGAACCGCTGTCTAAACCGTCCCGCCGCCTCCTTCTCAAGCATTACTGCCTCGCAGAAGGATAAATAATATATTGATAAAATAAAAATTATTAAAAATAACTTGGAGTTTCCAAATTATAAGGTTTTTTTAATGTGACCTACACAATTATTAAAATGTTATTGAAAACTCTTCCTACATAACATATTAAAGCTAAATATATTATTTAAAGATCTCAGTTGGTTGAAAATAAAACACTAGATAGATAGAAAACATTTTATTCATCATAAACTAAGACATCGTCCAAAAATTAAGCAGCAGGAAAAATATTAGATTGAAGCCGCGCCCACCCCCAATAGCTTAATTATCCACAAATCCAAGTTATCGCGGGGATTGCCATTATTAGCAAGATCGGAATCCACATTCAAGCCGTGGTCGTCATTTATAGGAGAATCGCCAGAGTCAGTATTCATGGTCAAAAACGTCGATTTGAATAGCAAAATACACGCAGCGAATCACTATGATGCAAATGCAAACAAAGTAATGAAATGACATTTCTAATATTGTCGACTGACAAGTTTCAGAGTTGCTATTGCACAAACAAAGTTATGTCATTGGACGACAAACAAGCCCACGGGCCACCTGGTGATAAGTGGTCACCGCTGCTATACACATCTGCAATACCAGAGGCCTTGCAAATGGGTTGCCATCCCACAGTCAAAGTTGAACTGTCTCATGTGCCTGTAACTACACCCGTACCCATACCCTTCAACCCGGAACACAGAGCAACACTGCCTTGCGGCAGAAGTGGGCATGATGGTAGTACTTCCCCGGAGGAGCTGCTTCACAGACAGCTCTGCTGCTGCTAAACAAATCAACAATCACAGTATCAACTTTCAGCGGTCACACTTACAACTACTCAAAGTCAATCGTTTATTTCGATGAGAACATTAAAAGGCACTTTTTAATTCAATTACAATATAAAAGTTAATAATATTAAATCTGGCTCTAATCGATATCTACTTACACCAGCATAAAGGATTATGACAATTCTTATTTCCATAAGTCACACGTAAGTCCACGTGAGCGAAGTCGCGGGCACAGCTAGTGGTATAATATGCTGCGATCAACATATTCGGTCGGATACAATAACTAAATGTTTTTCACTCACTTTTCGTGTCGGCACGCATTTTCAGGGTTCCGTACCCATAGGGTAAACTAAGACTCCGCTGTCCGTCCGCCCGTCTGCCTGTCTGTTTGTCCGTATGTCACCAGGCTGTATCTCATAAACGGTGATGGTTAGACAGTTGAAATTTTCACAGATGATGTATTTCTGTTGCCGCTATAACTACAAATACTAAAAAACCGGACAATTGTGAGTCGGACTCGCCCACCGAGGGTTCCGTACTATCATTATAAATTACAGAATTAAATAAATAGTAAATTAAATAAATAAATAGTTACTATTTAATTATCTGCGTACATTTACTTAGATACCTAGGTAATTATAATAATTTTAAATTTTTCGTTTTACAGACTTCGGACACAAAGAAGGGAACGATATTTTTTACATTTTGCCTTATAAATGGGAAATAATGCGTCGAAAAAAATAAATGAAATATATTTAGTAATGTGCACATCACGCCCTTTTATACGATACCCTATTTGAACTAGTAGCGTCAATATAAAATTCCGACCCATTTAACAAAATATGGACCCCCTATTTTCAAGATTTAATTACAAATATATAGTCTTGAGTTTTTTTTGTACTTATGGTCTACAACGAAGCTACTTGCCAAATTGTATATATTTATAAGGGTTCCGTTTTTTCTTTCTGAGGTACGGAACAATAAAAATAAAAAATCCGACTGCGTAAAAAGTGAACTTTAAATAAAAACTGAAGAGAAAAAAAAAGTCAGTAGTCTGAAATTCAATGAAGTAACAGTCGGGATCCATTAAAAATCTAGACCGGCTCAAATCGTCCTAATGATGGGTCCCTACTGTATACATTTTTAGTTAAATCTTAAAAAATAGGGGGTCTATATTTTTTATAGGGGTCCAAATGTTAAATTGAAGCTATGTACAAATAGGGTATCATTTAAAAGGGCTTGATGTGCACATTGCAAAATATATTTAAATAACTTTTTCCGACGCATCATTTCTTATATATAATAAAAAGTATAAAAAATACCGTTCCCCTCTGTCTCCGAAGTCTGTGAAACTAATTTTGTTAAATTTAATTTACTATTTACTTATTTCAATAAACAATTTTTTTTAATTGTGTAAATTATAATGATACGGAACCCTCGGTGGGCGAATACGACTCGCACTTGTCCGGTTTTTAAATAATTATATTTTTGGTCGATATTGATAACGGCAACCGCTAGACGCTGGAAAGATTCACAGAGTATTTAGTTATATATTTACTTTAAAAATAAATAATCGAATTAAAACAAATTACATGTAAGGCTTGTGGGCTTTCAATATTTGTTAGTTTTCAATTTTATTTTTATTTTAAATCTAATAAAATCACCTTTATTGTAGGCAACTAACGTAATTTTTCTGCCATTACATAACAACCCATCGCGCCTGTATTGCCCGAAGGGTTCGGCAGAGGTGTACCAATGTACACCCACAGATTGCCATTAACCGGGCACAAATCCTAACTCCGAGCTGCAAAAAAATAATACTGGGAATTTCATAGAAAAACCCAAGACCCAGCGTAGCAGTCGCGCGTAGGACCACTGGACTAACGAGGCAGTTAGCCATTTTTGTACCATTCTTGTATGAATAGCTCGGAACCCGTCGTCCAGCCGTCCGACTCGCACTGCGCTGCTTTTCTTTCAGTTCTTTTATGGTACGAATGATGATCCAATTGATCCTAACTTACTTAACTTAAGTTCGGTAAACTGAAGTTGTATTTGATCTGTCCAGGCCAAAAAATGATCGGCCAATTTGCGTGATATTCTCAAGTTCATGATGTTAATATTTTCAGAAAGGTGCGGTTTCACAGGAGGATATGTCACTACCCGGCTATAAACGTCCATTAATTTATAAGAATTATTTGGTGCCGGATTGTATTCGAAAAATACATCTCTGACAGCTCTCCCTGTATATATCATGTTAACATTGTCCGGAAATTCAAGAATATCATAATAAGCGTAAAGACTATCAGCACATAGGATATCATCAGGTAAACTGATACCCGACTCCTGAAGCTCTCGCCTGAGTATGATAAAGGTAAATCTGTGTCCGTTATGGGCGACGAGGCACACGGGTTTTGGTTGCCGGTTTATGAATTCTTGTAACTTCTTGTATTTGTACAAATCAGACGCAAATAGATACACAGACAGTTTCAGTGCTTCGCTCGGTTCTTCCAGATCCGGATCAAGATAGACGCGGCGGGGCACTGCCAACAGGCTCAGGCCCACTTGAACAGATTTCTTTGAGTATGTCTCGAAACTCATAAACACAAATGTCTCTATCGGAGCCCTCGGAGTGACTGAAAATTAAAGCAAAATTTAAAGTTTACATAGCATTTGTCCTTTAACGCACGTTCGGTTTTCACGCCATTGAGGTACTTGACATTCAGAACATGATAACAGGAAAGCAAAGATACTTTGGTCGCATAATTAGCCGATAAACAGCTTAGTAGTAAACTCGATGCCTTTCAAAAGTTATTGTATCCCACCCACACACATATATAATCCCCCGATGGGTTAGGCAGAGGTGTAACAATGTACACCTACAGTTTGCCGGTATGTTTACAAAGAGACACTTCAATTTTATTAATTTGCATAGAATATAGATTGTACAGTGTCGACTAGACACGTAGATACTTACCAGTGGATTGAGTGTCCGTGTGCGCGTGCGCCGCCACCGCGACACTGCGCTCATCACTCGACTCCTGTGGACTGAACACACCGTACAATGACACCGCGGTTTTGTTCTAAATATTGTTGGATGGCTATCAAGCCGACCGCCCACTTGATGTTAAGTGGTCACCGCTGTCTATATATATCCACAATACCAGAGGCCTTGCCAACGCGTTGCTATCCCAGAGACAAAGTTGAACTGTCTCATGTGCCTGTAACTACACCGGCACCCATACCCTTCACACCGGAACACAGCAACGCTGCTTTGCGGCAGAAATAGGTATGGTGGTAGTACTTCGGAAGAGCTGCTTCACAAAGAGCTCTACTACTAGTACCACTTCGACACGGAGGCGCGGCTAATGTCACACAGACTCCACTGCGCCGCACGGACACGCTGCGCACGTTTCACAAAGGGGCGGTAACCAGACGGTTGCTTCTGTAACGTCTCCTTAAGTCCACGGAGGTGACTTGTTATGTTTGTTAAAAGCCTAGAGAACAGTTGAAACTTTGAAGTTCAACATCTCTGTAACCAGAAGGTACCACACATGGTGAGGTTACCACACATGGTGAGGAACAAGAAAAATATCTCCATGACGGGCAAAACATGACATGTAGTAACATCCAATAGTGTATGCTCACTCACTATAGATAAGAAACAGAAATAAATGCATAATGTGCCTCATAATGTATTAACTTAGGTTATTATCACTACGCGCCGAGGGGCGCGAGACGATTCCCGGCCACCGTGAAATAGGGCCTGCGGGCGGCAGACTGCGGGTCAGTCCGTCGCCCGAACAGTGACAGGTCCGACAGCAAGCACCCCTCACGCCTTTCATGGAGTCAATGCGGCTGACGGCTGCATCAGGCGACAGGGCCCGCCTTATGGTGGTGGCGGGCCAATACCTGCCGGGGTGTGGAACCGCCTTCCCCGGGGCTGAGGTAGCCCGTGAGAATTTCGCTACGAAAAAAAAAGGTTGCTATCAACATGACTCACCTGGAGTCAGTCCCGGGCCAGCCCGTCAGGAGCAGGTCTAATTTCATTTCCACGGCTCCAAACGTCGCAGTGGCGGTCCCAACGAGACGCTTCTGCGACTCCTCAGTCATGTCGACGAGACGCAGTTTCTTGTCGTGTATGGTGCTGTCCACTTTTGGGACATATTGCAATACTTCAATCGACGTATAATTTGTAATTATTATGGCTTTCTTGTTTCGGATAACTTCCGCAATGTGTGCTAAAGCCCTTTTCTCGCTCCTAGAATGTTGCAATTGATCGCAAACGAAGACAAGAACTTGAGGTGCGCTTGTGTCCCTGAGCTCTGCATACAACGCATTGCAGTCGTTCAGCGGTAGGTTCACAACGTACTCTAGATCTAGCATGACATGTTGCTTCTTGTTCAAGTATTGCATCACTTTGACTGCAGTCAGCACGGTGTTCTCTGTAATGATGACAGTACTGGAGTGTTGCTCCTGCAGGTTCAGGGAGCGCACCGCGTCTTCATTGAACGCGTAATTATATTGCGTTATTTTGTTCTCATACATTATATTTATAATACTCAGTAGTGAGTTGTTAATAACAGGGCTCAATACGTTTCGAAATAAGTCACTTTTTCTTGTAAGACACTGTACATCTGGTGACCGCCACCATTTCTGTATTGTATGGTGAAATTGTGCAAATATCACGTCCGTTTTGACTTGGAAATAGTCCGGTTGATCACTTTGGTAATCTTCTATTTCGCTTTTTATAATATTTTCCAAATAATCATTATTAGCTTGGTTAGAGTAAAGCAGAAATTTATTTAGAAAATCATTCGTTGAGCGCACTTCACCATCACTACAATCGAATGAAAGCTTTGGAAACCAGTTACCTATAAAATGAAATCTGTATTCGTGCAAATTATTGATCTTACTATTCAATCTGTCGTACAGCATTTGAGCTACAGCTCCCAGTGATTCCCTGTTGTCTGTAATCTTGATCAGCTTGGTGTGGTCGTCGAGCACGAATATATTTCCGACGGCGCTCGCTAGGCCTCCATTGTGCTGCAGGAATCCGTGCTCCAGAGATTCGTCTATAGTTACTGTCTTACTGGAGTCACCCTTGTCTAACAAGCCGATGATTTTCAAAGTTAAATGATTTAGTCTTTTCTCTTTTTTCTCATCGCTTCCTCTTATTCTTAAATCTGTATTCCCGAACGCCTCGGGCACTAGGAACGGTTGATGTAATAATATATCTTTAGCAGCCAGTTCCATTGCTGTCATGACATTTAATTTTAATTCGAAAATGGACTTATCCCATTGTGGCTCGACTAATTTTGAATATCGTCTATCATAATCCAGTTGGCCATTTTTATATCTCACAACAGTCCCGATCACTTTGCTCAGTGTAACTTCAGACGGGTTGGCGATGAATTCAGACAGCAACTTAGGTATTTCACGAGGTGGTATCGCTCGTCTTTTAAGAAACTCTTCGAACAGTGCTTCCTTAAATAGAATGAGGTATTCGTCATCGGTGTCAAAGAAGTCGTGACGAAAGGACGCCACTCGATATCCAACAGGTCGTCTTTCTCCAACGTTGAGAACTTTTTGCGCTAGAACGACGTGGTATCGTCCCAGGAGCTCCGTGGGCGACATCACCTCACGCGTGTCTGACGGCAACGACCTTGACATGCCAGAGCTACTTATTATAACCTTAACTAGCCGCGCAGCCAGGGCGGTTAATTCGTCTTTCACAGCTATTTTGGACAAATACCGTATGGTCGCTTCGGACTGGTTCGCCCGCTGGACCGCACCGCCCGTATCAAGTAAATCATTTAGCGTAGAGAGGAAGTCGCCTCTAACCGCGTCATAACTAAAGTCAACTTCTGCGTTAGTGTACATTACAAAAAAACATTCCGTTTTATCGAATGTTCCCTTAAAGAACACGTCGTTATGCGTCCGCTCAAAAAGTTTCGTGATCCTCAAGTAACTGTCCATGTACGTCGCCCAATCTATGTTGAGTGCGTGTTTCTTGTTCTCGCTGTATCTTGCTTGAATGAAGATTACGACTGGTTTATCGTGACCTTTTACTTTAGCTTTGAAACAAATGTCGTCAAAAGCCCCAATACCGGCAACATTTGAAGCCAATTGAAACTCTTCAATGGCATCGTTGTGAATCGCTCTTAAATATAACAAGCTTATGAGTTGCGTTTCGTACAGCTCTCGTGGAAACATTGTGCAGCGGTGTGTCCCGGAGGCGCGTCACGCTCACGGCGCCGGCACTGAGGCAGGCGACAGGCTCTGGGGGCGCGCAGCAGCTGCACCCACCTTACTACAACGAGCGGCTGAAAAAAGAAACACCTGATCCATACATTTTGATTGTGGTGTTGCACATTTGATGATATAATGATTAATTTATGATGCAATAACTAAGTCATGTTTAACAATACTTAAACACTTATTTAAGCCAGCGGAAATAGTAGGTTTCGGGACCTCTTTCTACGAAGGAGTGAGCTTTCCCAGAAGAAACCTGTTCGCTCTAACTTTGTAGAGATTAGGGTTGAAAACGTTCGGAAATACAGACGCAGGGAGAGCTCCACTCCTTTGATGTGCGCATGATAAATGATGTTTGGAAACGCTTAGTTCGAATTGATGGAATGGCAACAAGGTGGGGTGGAAACTTGAGGTGCGTCTAGATGTCCGATGGCGGAAGAGGGCCGGGGGGTGAGGGCGTGGAGCTCTAGGGCACGCTCACCGATGGACAGTCTGTAGAAGACCTTGCGACGAAGAGCCAGGCTGCGGATTCTTTCCTTTTTTTTCCTGTCAGCGTTGCTAACGAGAAGCCGTTATTGTTACAAAAATGAATGAGTAGTTTATTTCTAAGGTAGCCCGCCAGGTGGTGACCCCTTGCAATCGCTTCACACATTGTTTTTCGTGCTTTGTGGTTAAGTGCGACTAAATTAATTTTCACATTTTATTATTCAGTATAGTTATCGCGAATATTGATATATTTAGAGTTATATCATATTGAACCGACTTCTCTCAATAATGATTAAGGTACAATTCAATATTAATATACCCATAATATAAGGAAAACAATCTAATCTTTGGCGTAGTATTTAAACATTTGTTTCCGTAACATACTTTAATTACTCATAACATGTTTCCGCGACTGGCTAAAAAAAAAGTGTTATTTACGTGTTGTAAATATATTAGTTTGCACAAAGACGACTTACAGGTGCAACGTAATTTAACTGAACTTGTATCATTTATCACGGAATTTTAACATATATTGGAAACAATCAAGGTTCAACTGACGAGTTGTTCAAGAATTACTTTAAAACTATAACATTTACCATACAAATTAAAATGCGCACTGGAACTGAATGTTTTATCTGCAAAAGAAGGCACTCATGTGTAACCTAGCCCACTTAGTTCATAAACTAGACTTTTTTAAATCATTTTTTTGCCCTCCTGGGTTGATTTTTGACTTGTATCACTTATCACAGGAGGTACAGAATCTGTCTCTGTGCCAAATTTCATCCAGATCCGTTCAACCGTTCTGAGTTGGTTGAGGTACAAACCTCCATTCATATAAATAATCGCAATTTAATAGGAGTATAAAATAAGTACATAGTAAACACCAATACAAGCGCAGTTACATCAGCCCGGTGATGCGATGTCAAGTATGTCTGTAGCGTCGGCCGCATTGTCAGCGGAAACGATAGTGGCACACATTTGACACAAGGCAGGGGCGTGGCCGCTGTGCCAGAGCCAATGGAAATACGCCCAAATGAATTTATTAATAGTAATTTGTGATTTTGAATGACGTACGTAGCTTTTCCTCGTCGCTACTCGTCCTTCAGAACACTCTAGTCCCAGTGCCGTCTGCTAGCACAGGACGGTTCCACCGCGAGACCACGCCAGTATCACAGAGACACGGTCACTACACACAATGGATCATTTGACTCGCGCCACACCACTCACAGCGATAGCGAATCGTTCAACTAGAATTGATACAAGTACTAAGCGAGGGCTCCCCGGCTCCACGTATCATAAATAGTGTAGTGACCAAACCAATTGAAAATCGATAATTTTTAAGACATCTTTTATCGACAGCGACTCCGGTAATCATATTCGTGAACGCGCTGTCGGTTGGGATCCGTTACATCTCAAGTGACGTCTTTATTATTGTTATTTTTAATTGTTTTATATTCACCTTCATTGTTTTCACTATAGAAGAAACAAGAATATTGTAATCAAGACTTTGTAAAAACCTGAAAGAAAAGAGTGTCCGTGGAGTTCCTTACACGTTCTTTTCCATAGAGACTTTAGTTTTGGAACGAGCAACTAGCTTCAACCTTAAACTGTAACTTCTTGACAATTCGAAAGTGCCTGCATATCCTAAAGGTGGGAAATGGTCTAATTGAAATACATGCTTTGACTTTGACCTTAATAGAGATGGCTCAATACTCATCAATAATGTACCGACGTGTATGTCAATTAAATCTTGCTATTATTTTAAATACGAAAGTTTGGATAGGTGTTACTCAATCACGCAGCTGAACAGATCTGGATGAAATTCGGCACAGAGATAGATTACAGTCTGGAATAGCCCTACTTTTAATTCTGGAAAAGTTTACGGTTCTCGCGGGATTATAATCCAGCTTTGTCGTGAGCGAAGTCACGGGCAGATGCTAGTTAAGTAGATAAGTTGGTATAAATGCGGTGACGGTCAGTTATGGGTGCTCAACGGACACAGCGACTTCTCCGTTACTGCCGCCATCTTGGATTTTGAGTTTAACCACATTTTCGGCATCAGCCACCACGGAAACGCCACTCAAGAAGCAATTTTGGATTTTGACTTTAGCCTCATTTTCGGCATAATTAACTACATTATGATACACCACCGTTTAATATGTATCGGTATAACTTATACTAAAAAAGAATGGAGTAGCGACGTACTTGAGACGCCCGGCACTGTGCAGGCAATGACATATTTAGCTCCGTCTGAAATATCGACATCGTTTGTAGTCACAAAATATGATAGTGGGCGTCTAATCAGAACGCTGTATCCACACGTTGATAATGACTCTGCGCATTGAGGCGAGATAAGGAGCCAGCCGTTATTGAACTCATTTTCCTTGTGGTCCCAACAGCTAGTGCTGACCAACCTTCAGGTCCGTGTTCAGACAGGGGCAATTCTACTAACAAATTGCAATCGAACAGCAATTGAACCACAGCTTTGAAGCGTTTTCTTATTCTACTAATGAACAACGATCCAATGGCGGACTCGTGACGGTAGTTGTGTGTAACAACAAAGGTTGTTGATTATGATGTTAGTAACATAGTCCTGAGAGGTTGTCTATGTTTTACAAATAACCCTGTATAGTCGGCCAGTGGAGTGACGCGAAAGTTATCACTTTGATTTCGCCAGTAGACATATTAATTATAAATACTAAGTACTATCGAAAACAATTCATGTTAGCAGTTACAAAACTGTGTAACTGCTAACACTAAATTTTTGCTCTGCGACTATAAAATCTTAAAATGAAAGTTTAATCACCAATTTAGACTTGTTCGTTCTTCTAAAAAGCGAGAGAACTTCATTTAATCATTAAGTATTGTTAAGCTAACAACTGATACTATCTTGCTGATATTCTCAATTAATATCTTCATTTCTGTTACAAATGTTGAATCACTAGTATAAAACTTACTTAAGTAATAATAAAATGCAAAAAAGGAAGCTTATAGGGCATCAAAAAACTCATCCGCATCGCTGTCAATGGGACAAGTGCCCAAAAGGCTGGCAGCGTTGCCACGTTGAATGGCAATGCTGATTCTTTGGCCCAAGAAAAGGCCAGCCCTTTGGTCACGTGAAGAGTCGACCAGTCGCTTGGCTATTTCACGAAAAACAAGATGAGCGCTCGGACCCCATGGCCCTAGTGTTTCAACCCCAAACGGCTCAAACATATAGCTTCCAATAAGGTTATTATATTTGCGCCGTTTGAGGTTTTCAGCACCAGTAGCAGCCGCCCCAGCACAACACGTCGTGCTAGGAAGATGGGATGGCGCAAGGGTGTCGACGCATGTTGCATCCCACACCAAAGGCCTACCCAACTTCCAAGGCATTATAGTCATCCCATCTGGTCTCTTCCCATCGTCGCGTGCCAAGCCAATTGGCTCCAAAACAGCTGGCACTCCGGCGGAGACAAGAGCACGACGGATGATGTCATTAATGCTGGCGTGCCGTGCTATGCGGCCAGCGCTTTTACTGCATGACAGACCATGGTGTCCGAGGCAGTCTACAGCTTCACCGCACTGACAGCGGTGCGGAGCCCCACAAGGAGCGCCCAAGCGCAGGCATGTAGCGAGCCGGAATGTAGAGTCACTCAGCATAGTGCCTATGTTGGGCGACGGAAGTGCCTGAAGCCAAAGACCCGACTCCCACTCACCCACAGCCAACAGGCGGGCACGCTCAGCAGAATTGATGGACGTATTAATTAAATTATTCCGTACCAACCTGCAGAGCGGCTCGTCCCATAGTCTTTGGGAAGATGGGTTCACGGGTCGATCTGTATCCGGGCAAGTTACTTTCCAGGCGTTCACCGCTTCGGTCAAACACGGCACTTCAAAGTTAATCATTGATGTTGATAGAATCTTCGAAATTAACTTATCGGTGCTGTGGACAGAAGACAAGAACGCCGGTAAACTGCAACTAGAAATTTTACGGATGCCGAGACCACCAAAACGAATGGGAAGTGTGGCTTGTTGCCATGCTCGGTCATCCAGGGCCACATTGAGAAGTGATGTTAATGTTTCTCTAATAATTTGGTCAATTTTGTCCAAAAGGTGTGGGTGTTTCCAAAGAGGTGAAGACCGGAGGTAATATATAAAATTTGGGCCAAAACAACAATGTCTCAAAAGGGTAAAAGCAGAATGTATATTGATTTTGGAAAGTCTGTCCGAAATATCATTGAACTGATCAATTTTTTCGTCAAAGAAAGGTGAAAAACTATCTTCCAAAATTGGGGAACCTAGGAGGTGCAATGAACTTTTTTCTAAAATTTTGATCTGTGGGGCTACTGCATTAAATTTTTCCAAAGTCGATTGTCTGTCGGTAAAGTCAGAAAGTTAAATTTCGCATTTGGAGGGGTTCAGGTCTAGACCAATAGATTTAAAGTCTTCTTTCAGTAATTTGAAGTCCTTCAAAACGGTGTCTACATCACCTCCTAAAGTTCCATCATCTAAATACCACACGTTGAATTTGGAATTTAGTTTTTGAATAATGGGATGAATAGCCAAACTGAAAATAACTGGCCCGAGAGGGTCACCTTGTTGGCAACCGACTGCAGATTCTAAAACATTGCCTTTATATTGTAATTTAGAAGGGTGTCTGTAACATTGCCATAAAAAACCATAAATTTCAGGAAGTTCTTTTTTTACTTCGGCCAACAAAATGTCCCTATTTACAGAATTAAAAGCGTTCTTAACGTCAACCTTGAGGATGACCTCACCCTGATTAGAATTTAGGAAGGTAGAAAGGGCATGTACGGCAGCCTCGCAGCCCCCTCTGGAGCCAAAGCCAAGTTGAAGGGGCTGGAATTTGTTGCCCAGCGATTCGCCGTATGTTTTGCAACAAATTTTTGCTGCCATACGTCTGTAAGTACACCCCACGGCAATGGGCCGAATACCGCCGTCCTTCTTACGTAAAGCACACAAGTTGGCCCCGTACAAGACGTCAACGACGGCATCGTTCACACCGCCGCAGAGCATAAGTTTAACTAGAGCCGCAAGCTCCTTCAAAAGCGACTCACCAGCTTCCCCAGCGCCCGAACTCAACAAATCTTTTAAATGCTGTGGAGTCAGGCCGTCCAGGCCGCCGGCGGAACCACTTCGGAACGAACTCACGGCTGCAGTCACCTGGGGCGCTGTAACATTTAAAAAAAGCGAATCCAGATCGGGGGGGTCAGGAGGGTCGGGGAAGGTGAGACCGTCCGCAGGCGCTGGATGTTTACTCTCCAGAGCTGATAAAGTTTCTGGAGAGTCAGGCGCCACCACATCACTGCTAAATAAAATCCTAGCAGCTCCCCTAATGTCACCTTCGCTTATTTTGGATTCCACATGATAACACAAGCCTTTTTTATTGTGTTTACTTATATATGTGGGAAATTTTGGGTCTAGAATACGGGCCGAATTGTTGCAATTATCTTTAATTTGGTTAGTTAAAGATCTTTTTGATGCCAAATTTTTTTGGACATGTAGAATCCTATAAGGGAAGGTAAGTAATTGCTCCCAAGCACTTTGCGAGTTCTCCTGGGTTGCAAGACGAACACATTGTGCCAAACGTTGCGCAACAGATCGTCTCGCGCCCCGGGGAACTCTCCTTACAACTGGGGTAGAATTTTTGAATTTTGATAGTGTTTTCCAAAGATTATGTTGTTCAGAGGTTGATTGTTGTGATGGTGATGTAGCTGGGGGGCCCAAAGTTACACTATGAGGTTTGTGAACCTTGCCATAGTGTATCCTTAGCCCCCGTTCGCCTTTAAAAAAGCGAGGTTGGGAGCATTGGGGACATCTGACTAGGACGTCCAACGATGTGGCAGGTTGACTGGCACAATTAGCGGAGTCGCTACAGCCAACATTAAACATAAAAAGTCACGGGGACGTTGCGGTCGCTTTACCGATTTAAAAATATTCTCCCGTCACACATAAAGGCAATGCTGGTTCAGTCCCTTATCCTCCCCATAATTGATTATGGCGATGTGTGTTACTATGACCTGAATGCAGATCTTCTCAATAAACTTGACCGACTTCTTAATAACTGCATTCGATTCGTATTTAATCTCCGTAAATATGACCATGTGTCCGCACATCGGTCTCTCTTAAAATGGTTGCCCATCAGACAGCGCAGGGCGTTAAGGGCCTTGACTACTTTGTTCTCTCTTCTAGACAAACCTAGTTCTCCTTCCTATCTGACTTCTCACTTCCAATACTTGTGCTCTGCGCACAGTAAGCATCTTCGCTCCTCCAATAATCGTCTTCTACGATGTCCTTTTCACCGCACTGGTTTTCTTAAATCTTCTTTTCTTGTCCAGGCGGTTTTCCTTTGGAATGCGCTTCCTCAGAATATCAGGATGGCTACCAGTCGTTTCATATTCAAAGTAAAAGCTCGTGAACACTTGCTTATGAAGTTGGCAGACTCGTCTCACAATTAGTTTCTTATATTTCTTCACCTATGTATTTTTTTTTTGGCTTTCTCTACTCTGTATATTTTGTTTGTATGTATGTATATATGTATTTATTATATTTTATTCCTGGAAACTTTCTGTTTCTTGCACCTACTATGTTTTGTCTCTGCATCACCCTAAGGTTGACTGGTAGAAAATGCCAAAGGCATTAAGTCCGCCTTTGTACAATGTATTATTTACATTATGTGCAAAAAGTTTTAATAAATAAATAAATAAATAAAAATGGACTTACCCTAATAAAAACTTAAAGAATAATCTACCTAAACACACACAAAACAATTTTTAAAAAGGAAAAGTCATAAAATTAGAAAAAGTCTTTGATGTTTGTCACTTTAAAGTGTCATTGATATTCACATAGGGGCACGCCACATACGTGCTAGGCGCAGGCTCCGAGACCGTGTTGACACGGCGGGCGCCGCCGCCACTGCCGCGCCGCCCGCGCGACGATAGTTTGATTGTGACTTACGATTGGTCGTACTTCGGAAGAAAGCTGGACCGACATGAAACGGCGCCTACCAGGCACCAACCATTTAAGATTGGAACTAGTTATCACAAATCTGGACCGCCTGCTTGTAGTATAAAATCAGCCTGATTCAGTCAGCCTGATTTTGTATAAAGCATTATACTGACTTAATCCTGAACATCGTAGTAGGAATAGCGACACTAGGAATTTTAATTTTTGATTTATGATTTATTGGACTCATCAGTATTGTTTGGTGCAGTTGTATGCCGCATAGGCGATTGCCTATCTGCCGGAGATCGGGTAACTCTCAAAGAATTTTGACGGAAATTCAGGCGAGCTGCTTTACAGAGGTGGCAGAAATCCAACCGATTCCTTGATCACTTCAGAAGACTGTAAGGAAATTGGCTGCAAGCAAATATTGATTAGTCAAGTTGTGTGCAAACTTTAGTTAATCAAGAACCAACTGTTGATTAGATCACAATAAGAGCACAATCAGACTCTCAAGAACCGTCGTCGTTGCCATGTTCGTCTGTTGGAATAATGACAAAAAGGTCCCGAAAGCCATCCGAAGATTGGGAAGTAAACAGAAAAAGAGAAGATCTGACAATCATACAGGCGAAGACTCCAGTGAATTGGCATATGCAGCTGCAGCGCGTTTAAAAGAAGAGGGGCATGAGGATATCGCATCTGTGATCGAATACATGATGAAAAATCCTGAAGCAGCCGTTAAAATTAGAGAAACGCTTAAGAAACCAGTAAAAACAGTCATATTTATACCAGATAAAGCGCTTCTTTCACTGAAACTGTCAAAGTGGCAATATATTACTTTGCGAGAGGCTGCCATTCGGGAAGGTGCTACGGATATTTATCCATCCTACTATAAAGTGTAACTACTAAGCTTGATTGCTACCCTCCGAAGCAATCAGTGTCAGTTACGGATTCCTCGGTTAGGATTACACTTCAAGCTTTACTTGACATCACGGTGACGAGGATCCTTGAAAATGGAGGGTGAGCAAGATGATCCAAGCATTTTTATGACCTTCTTAGTGCCACTAAAACTGACAGGTGGAGATAATACTGTATGGACGAACCCAAAACCATGCTCAACTTTGTATTGTCGTCCAGTTCAGTTCAGTTCGTAAAGGAGAGCGAAGCAGTTGTCATTGACCTCAAAAGACAAATCGATAATGAAATTCAGGCGCTTATCCCCACAGAGTGCAGTAATGTTAACATGGTGACTCATCAAATAATGATGACAATGATCGACGCCAAAGTCTGCACGTACCCTCCTGAGGCCAGATCAAATGCATCGTGCTACCTGTGCCTAGCAAAACCTACGGAAATGAACCGCTTAGATGTTGTAACATAAAAGACTGTGTGTGCTGACATATACAAATTTGGCTTGTCATCCCTACACGCACGTATAAATTGTATGGAATGTCTGTGACTTATTGCGTACAGGCTCGACTTCAAACGGTGGACAGCGAGAAGTAACGAGGACGAAAAAATGTTGCAGAACGGAAAAAAATTTTTTCAGAGATCAGCTCAATCTATTGATATGATGAAACAAGTCCCGGGAACTACCAATGTTGAGAATACCGCAAGAAAGTATTTCGAGTTTCCTAATAAAACTGCAGCTATTACCGGATTGGACGAAGATCTTATTAAAAGATTTGCTGTGATATTGCAAGCGATAACATCTGGCGAAAAGATCGACGTAATAAAATTTAAAGATTGAACAACAGAGAAGTACGTGGAATTGTACGACTGGTACTACATGTCCTCAACCGTACATAAATTATTAAAACACGGCGCTGACATAATCAAGAAAAATGAAATCGTGCCCATTGAGACTCTCTCTTAAGAAGCCTCAGAGTCTCGAAACAAGCATTGAGGAGGCTCCGGAACATCATTCGCGGAAAAGAAACATTCAAGATTCTAATCAAGATATCTTAAATATGCTTGTTGTTTCTTCGGATCCTTTCCTAAGTGCGCAAAGGCGCGACATGGAGACAGCGACAGTCGCAACCTCGTGCTGGGCACGCCTTAATAGAGGCGGTAAGTCCCCTCTTTGAGGAGTGGCTGAAGAGGCGCCACGGCGCCCTCACCTACCGCCTGACGCAGGTCCTCACCGGACACGGGTGTTTCGGGAGGTTCCTGCACCTCATCGGGCGGGAGGAAACTTCCGGGTGTCACCATTGTGTGGATCGCCCCGAGGACACGGTGGAGCACACCGTGGCAGTATGCACCGCTTGGGCGGAGCATCGCCGAGTCCTCGTGGCGGCCATCGGCGGCGGCGAACTCTCGCGTCCGGCCCTGGTACAAGCCATGGTCCGGAGCGAGAGGGAATGGGATGCAGTCGCCTCCTTCTGCGAGGCAGTAATGCTTGAGAAGGAGGCGGCGGGACGGTTGAGACAGCGGTTCTCCCGTCCCAGCCGCCGCGGTAGACGCTCCGGACGTCGGGAGCCGCGAGACGACTCCCGGCCACCGTAGATACTGGCCTGTGGACTGTGAGCAATGGGTAGCTCACCATCCTTACGTTGCATAACGACAGGCCGTGTTCCACGCGCGCCTCAAAGAGATGTCAGCAAAAGGAAGGGGCCACTGAGGGCCGATGCCTGCCGGGGCTGCGGGTTGTTCGCAAGAGATACCGCGCCCCCGGAACGCAAAGGGCACAAGAAGGAACATGGGTGGGTTTTAGTCAGTGAAAGTCTGACACTCCCTCCCGCCCCGCCCAGGGCGGGAGAAGTTATTTGATGATTTCCCACCCACCAAAAAAAAAAAAAAAAAGTGCGCAAAGGCCTAAGTTAGATGCCAAGAGAAACCAAAGCTTTTTTACTGAAACTCTCGACTTAATTCAGTGTCAGAAAAGTGAGTTCGAGTTTTTAGATATATCCAATCTGGATTCTTACTCAGAATTGGAGCCCGACAACAACAGAGATAAGGAAAATGTTTAATATTTGATTTAATTTTTTCTACTATTGCTATTTTTTTCTTGTCTTATATATTCTTAATATTTGGGTCAATAACACTCTTCATAATTAACAATGTTCTTGATTTAGTCACTAAAAGGAACCGTTTCATAAAACAAAATAATTTGACCATTAAAAAAACAAATTAGCAGCGATAACCGTTATATGACATATGTCAAAAATCATAAATAATGAGTACTATAACCACCTGGATGTTACGGTTGTCCTTGCTGTTTACGAGATAATTAACTTTTTCATACTAGCTTCATACAAATTTCTTCGTTATTGTGCAGAATTAACTCGGGTGTAATTTTTTAATATACTAATAACTGATAGAAGCCATATCCGGCAATCAATCCGGCACTTGCAACTTGAAATCCCTAAGTCTATGAAAGCCGATTTTCAGCCCACCGTGCGGCGCCACGGACTACTATAGAAGTCGTTTTGTGACGTCATAAGCATACGGCTGTCAAGGTCCTGGCATAGTGCAGTAGAGATGGGCTGAGTGATGATTTTTCTGTAACAATGACTACATGACAATGACAAAAAAATATCGGTGACGGGAACAATGACAAAATCATCAATGATTTTTATTTGAGTATTAGATCTCGTCACTTCAATTGTGAGGGAATGATCGCGGAACGGCTTAGTGAAATTATCATTAGTTACTTAGTACGAGTAGTAGGCAAAGCAATGAGTCGAGTTTGTCAGTTAGCCCGCGTAATTAAATCTTTCTTAGTTTGTGATATTCCTGGCAGGGTATTTATTTAGGTATTGATTAATTATCACGGAAATCATTAATATGTTTCCATTAGTATTATTTACTGCAAGATGTGACTATTTAGTATATAATGGCAATCTGGCGTTCTTGTAAGTAAATGGCCGTAAAAAACTTGGTCGCGGGCTTAGGACTGCCAAAGACTGACAAAGTAATAGCACTTAGTGTTAGTAGCCTCTCAGTATCGCCGATCGCAACGTCGCAATTCACACCGCAGTGCCCGAGACGGCCCGAGCCCGTCCGTTCCGAATCACCGAAGTTCGCGTTCATTCGAAATATGATTTAAAAGCATTGATGATTTTGTCGTTGTCATTGCATGATGAAATGATTTTAAAATATAATATTTTTACATGTGACATGACATCGGACTCATTTCTATATTGCAGCATGAATCGGGTGTGCGCGCACGCAGCCTTCTGTCACTTTGCTTCTAATAATACTATTCTATTTTACTGATAAGTAAACAAATTGTGAAATGATCGAGGAACTGGACTCGGTTGAGCTTTTGAACATCAAGATGTGGAATCAGACTATTAGGCTGACTGTCCACAGAAGCGGAGTGGGGCTTCGGAGTGGAGAAACGGAAAAATATGAACCAATAGGATTACATACATTGTTGGTTCCAGTTGTGCTATTATTTACACTATGGTTGCTGTTCACTTCGAACACTTCAGTATGAAACTATATTAGTGAAGCACGTGTAAAGAAAATATTATGACATTGGACACAAAACTTATAAAAAGTTTTAACGTAAAACGAAACGTTTTTTTAAAGATCTATCTTTCGGATTTCTTTAATGCAAATAAAAAAATGCAGTATAAATGATGGGACTCTTGCAGGAGGTCATTTATTGTAATATAAATTACTTATGAGTCACTTTATTGGCATTTAGTAATATTTTATATTTCAATTTTTTCCTGTGGTATCATTAGACTGTACTATGGGCTGGACGTATAGTATTTGATAACACAGGGTTCATGCTGATCGCTCCAATCCAAACTCAGTTACGTCTCTACTTTAATTCGGTTTCGAGTTTTGTCAAAGAAATTGTAGAATAGCTCTATGGGGAACCATCGAACGGCGATTGGTACCGAACTGTTGTAGACACAAAATAGAACGTATAATATTGCAAATTAGGAGAATTGGTCCCCTGTGTTACCTAGCCGCGTGCCGCCCCGCCCTGCAGGCGACCTACACATCAACAAGTGAAGTGTTTTCAGCGCCAATTAGGAATATATATTACGTGGTAAGTACTGCACTCTGTGGCAGGCTGAGCCGTACGGTTTGATAACTTTACCACAATGAGGTGTGAACGTTGTTTGGAATTAAAAAGACTTGACGCGATTCGGTCTGTTATGATATAATATAATATGAGAATAATAATTTTATTCTATTTAATCTTTATCTGTATGCATTTGTAACACCAGTACCTATGGATTTTGTTATCTGAAATAAATGATTAGATTCGATTAGCTTATTAACGTACGCTATCATGTTATCTCGTCACTTCCTTTGGTCGACTGGTAGAGAATGCCAGGCATTAAGTCCGCCTTTGTACTCTTTGTTGCATAATGTTTCAATAAATAAATAAATATCCACGAGTTTGTACGCCTGCCTTATTTCACCCGCGTTACGTCTCTGGTTACTGCTCCGCTCCTGTGTGTCGTAGCGTGATGTTATAAAGCCTGTGTTATTGCTCATGAATGTGGCTATCATATGCAAGAGGATGTTTACAATGCGACGCGACGGGAGTTTCAGATATTTAGCGCGTTTAAACAAACAAAAATGTCTGCAGTATATTAACATAGTATAGATTGACAATTAATGTTAGACTACAAAATTATATTTGTAACGCCTGTTACGTTAGGTGTAATTAATTGGAAATTACCCAGATCGAGCTAAATCTTATTGGGTTTTTCTACGAAATGCTCAGTAGCAGCTCGTAGTTAGAATTTGTGCCCGGTTCATGGCAATAGACTCGCCCCCTATTACATGGGACCTAAACATGCCGGCGAACTGTGGGTGTACATTGGTACACCTCTGCCTAACCCTTCGGGGAATACAGGCGTGATGGTGTGTGTATGTATGTATTAATTACACCACGAAATGTTGTTATTGTCAGGTAGGACTAGGGCCAGCGGGCACCGCCACGCGGCCAGGTTACGTTCCAAGGGGAACATGGTGTACAAGTTGTTACAACATTACGTATGGAGCAGAGGTAGGTAATATTTATTGTATTTTATTCTTATTTAATTTAATTTTATTGACATTGTTTTATTATTATTGCTTGCCTGAAATAAAATAATTTTAATTTTATTATTGTCTTTTTAAAGCCGTATTCTGACACAAAAATAAATCTGTCTCTTTTGAAAATATTTTGTAGACTGCATGTTTCCTTTCCGTTATCCTTAACGACGCTTGGACCAGTTAGTTGTAATACATTCTTGCCCACTGCCATATGTAAGTTTTGATTGATTTTAAAAGACATGGAGTTTCCTGCTCGGAACGAACAACTAACCTGATCTAGACCGCAGTAAGACACTGGATGCAGCAACTGGTCCTTTTGGAAATCTAAGGGGGAGGCCTATGTCCAGCAGTGGACGTCCTGCGGCTGATATGCTGATGAATTAGCTTCAACTTACTAACTCCCTGACAATTCAGAAGTGCCTGGAAATGATTTATTTAAAATAAATGACCTTAAAGACATAATTGACTTGACACAGATGAAAAACAAATGTAACAGCCAGACATTTCCGTCTTATTCTTTGTTAGCAGGTACAGATCCAAAGCCGCACGTTACACTCAAGTGCTGCTGCTGACCTCCCCCGAGCCTGTCGCCTGTCTCTGTGCGGCGCTGTGGGCGTGAAGTACCTCCGGGACCAGTGACGAGCGGAAACATGTTTAAGAGGCGGCCAGGAACGGCAGGGATCTGCGGCCAGCTGTACGAAACGAAGCTACTCAGCTTGGTATATTTTAGAGCGATTCAAGACGAAAGAATCGTTGATTTTAAATTAGCATCAAATGTCGACAACATAGGAGCTTTCGACGACATTTGTTTGAAAGCGGTCGTGGCGAGCGAAGGGTGCGTCCGACCTGTCTGTCTTTTCATTCAAGCTAAACACAAAGAAAACGAGAAAAGAACACTAAAAATAGACTTGGCGACGAACTTCGTCAGTTACTTGAAGATCAGACAACGTTTTAATCCGAGTAATGCCGACACGTTCTTTAGCAGCGCATTTGATGAAACAGAATGTTTGTTCGTGATATACACGACTGCGAAGGATAAGTTGGGAGTCAACCCTGTAGCCAGCAGCTTCTCCTCTCATCTATATCACCTGATCGGTACTGGAGGCACGGCCAGGCAAGTCAACAGGCGAGACCAGGATGTAGAGCTTCTAAGTAAGAGAGCTTTTGAAGAGCAACTAACGTCTCTGGCTGCGCGCATAGCAAAGATGATAATGGATGAAGAAAAATTCAAAATGATACTCACAGAGAAGCTGCTGCAGCGATACCACGTCATTCTAGCGCAAAGAGTTGTCAACCTTTCAGAAATACAACCTGAAGGATATCGAGTCGCCTCCTTCCGCCGTAAGTTCTTTAGCACCCGTGAAGAACATCTCATTCTATTCAGAGATACATTGTACATGGAGATTCTAAAAAATAGAAAAATAGATCCCACAGATATAGAACGTCTACTATCTGAGCTGTTAGACGCATCCACAGATGATAACACTGAGCCACTCAGCAAGGTGATTGGAACTGTTGTAATATATAACAATGGCCAGTTGGACATAAGTAAACAATACAAAAAATATTTCAAGCCAGAGTTGAATCAAGTGCACGTGTCTCGCTCGACTGCAAGCGAAGCTGTTGCACGAGCCGCTAAAGCAATATTATTATCTCCGACGACTCCACTGAAAGTGCCCGCAGCTTTCGGGAATAAAGACTTAATAGTAAGCGGCAGCGAAGAGAGGAAAGAAAAGAGAATAAACTACCTAAAGTCAAGCCTCACCGCTTTATTAAACAAGTATAGAGACAGTAAGATTGTCACCATAGACGAATCTTTAGAAAGCGGATTCCTGCAGCACAATGGTGGCCTAGCGAGCGCCGTCGGAAATATATTCGTGCTCGACGACCACACCAAGCTGATCAAGATTACAGACAACAGGGAATCACTGGGAGCTGTAGCTCAAATGCTGTACGACAGATTGAATGATGAGATCAGTAATTTGCACGAATTTACATTTTGTTTCAAAGTGAGCAAGTTTCCTAAACTGGTATTGGAACGAGATTCGTATGAAGACAATTTAGCGAGAGACTTCTTAAACAAGCTGATCATTTACTCCAGCCAAGCGGATGAGAGAGCCGTCGAAGAAAAAATAAAAGACGAAATAGAAGAGGAGCTAGAACAGAGCGACTACGCTACAGCCAGGACTGAAGCGATCTTTCTAAAATATCACAATGAAATACAGTCGTGGTGGATGCTGCCGCAAAAGGCGCCGTATCTCACCAGGGAACATAAAATATTTGACAAAGCCACGCGGTATATCATAGAAGACCCACTGATGCGCTCTATAAGCGTGCCGTTTATCAATAAAATAACGCAATATAATTACGCGTTCAATGAAGACGCGGTGCGCTCCCTGAACCTGCAGGAGCAGCACTCGAGTACTGTCATCATTACAGAGAACACCGTGCTGACTGCAGTCAAAGTGATGCAATACTTGAACAAGAAGCAACATGTCATGCTAGATCTTAATTACATTGTGAACCTACCAACAAAGGACCGCAACACATTTCGTAGAGAGTTGACAAGCACTAATCAAGATAAAGTTATAATTTTAGTCTGCAATGAAATACAACTTTCTAATAACGAAAAGAAAACGTTTGAGAACGTCGCAGCGGCGGTGCGAAACAAGAGAACTATAATTATTACGAATCGGGACTCAGTCGATACATTGCGGACATATTTTAAGGAATGCATAGGAACAGTATATGACAAGAAGATCAGCCTCATTCACATGAGTGAGGAAACTCGAAGGATCGTCTTGGAGAATGCCAGAGTGAAGTTTCAAGGTATGGAAGCAGTATTGGGACATCTCGTGAGGGGTTGGCCGCAGCGCCCCGGCAGGGTCAGTGTGTCGAGTTGATGCTGAATAAACTTTATATTTTCTGAGAAACTGCATGTTTTTTTTCAACACACCCTCTTGTGCGCCGGCGCACCTGACGCCGCGGCACGGCACGGCGTGCTTCAGAGCCCGAAGGACGCTTTGGTATGAGCATGCCGCGTCACGTCGTTGCATCCCACAGAAAGCCTAGCCACTCAATATTCTAGTGTCTTGCTGGAAGCGGATTCAAAGTTGTGTGTGAACCTTATTTCTATTAGTTTAGCTGTCATAATCGTGTGACCTACGTGCCTCGCGGGATGCGGAGGCTATCCGTGGAATGAAACGGGATGCCAGGATTACATAGAAACAAAGTAATATGAATTCTAATCTCATTGAAATAAAAAAGGTTAGCACGCCGTGCTGTGGCGTTGTGGCGTGTCTGGTACGTTCACAGAGCAGCTTCTTATGTGGTGATTATCGCACTATAGCTTGTTCCTGGCGAGGCGTGACGTGGACTGAATGGGCGACACTTGTAATCACGCCTATCCTGCACACCGAGGTACCAGCCAATCACTTTTACAAAGTAATACTACCTATTTAAATTAATACGAACAACTATTTAAATTTTCGCCTCGCAGAACGTATAGCGTTGAACCATGTTCTATTTGCTCAGCCTTTATCCCAACTACACTTGCGTGCAAAAATATCGATCCACCACGCGCTTTTCTATTTGGAATAATTATGGATTATTGGGTAACTCAAAAAATTCGAATAATAAACAATAACTTTTAAGAGCGTATGGTAGGGTGGTCAGATAGGCAGTCGCTCCATGTAAAACATTGGCATTCAGCTGCATCCGTATAGGCTGAAAGCCGACCCCGACATAGTTGGGAAAAAAGGCTAAGCAAATGACGATGATGATGATAATGGTAGATGAAAAGGTTAGGTATCAATAACCTTATTGGAAATTGTACCCTAAAATTGTTATCAATTATTTTTGAGATGTCTTTCAAGTTGAAAATAAAGGGGTGGGTATTTTGCACGCAAGTGTACGTCGGGGTCGGCTGCTCTAGTGTAACAGCATGCAGCTGAATTTAATGGTCGCCACGAGTTGTGAGCACAGATGGGTAGTAGTGGGGGTAACCTCGCGCATGTACACTTTCGGCTAAATTAATTTAGTACCGATTTGACTAACATTATTGTCAGGTAAGTACCTACACAAAGTATGTAAGGTAATTAAAACATAAGTGGTAGGTACTTATAATTTTACTTTGATGCAGTAATGTTGTAGGCCTTCGTGACTGAAACATATCTCAATAAAATAAAAAAAATCTGGTTAGAAATGATGATTTATTTGTTAATCTGAAGGTAAAGGTGATATGCCTTCCGTAAAAAATCCATAAAACTATATGAAAACAAAAACCAAAAATTAATACGAAATAAAAAACAATAAACCATTTTAAAATTCAAAACGTAAATCACTAAAACTGCACAAAAGTGTACAGTAGCCGAACAACATGCGAGTGTCCAATAGACGACGAGGATCGGCTGCCGTGCAGGGACAGACCAGCCGCGTGCGGCGCCGACCCCGCTGCGTCTTTCATTCCGCCACAGAGACCTAAAAATGAACTTCTGCGCAGGTGAAATTTGTGCTCACGACTCTTACAAATACTGTATCAGTGTTGTACATGGAGGACTGCTTATCTGACCTCCACAACCCAGTTACTGGGCAACACGATACAACGCGGTAAGACTGGTTTCGACTTTCGGGTTTCTGACTATCCTTAACGACTGTCAAAGATCTATAAATGTCAGCTGGAACAAATGGTTTTACATGGAGGAATCACGGGGGTGTCACACCACTAACTTCCAAACTCCGGGCTGCTACTGAGAAATCCAATAACACCTTGCCCGACTTGTTTAGTTGTTCCGGGGACTGGCTATTTGTGTGGTACCTACGTGTTTATATGTTTGTAAACGTACCCACCATACACGGGGATCCTAGTAGCGCAACGGTATTTTAGGGGTCTAGTCTAGTTTGGGATCCTGGGATCGATTCCTAAGCTATTTGTAGGCTTTAAAAATTTTGTTTCGTGCGGGTATCGAACCCTCGACACGTAGCACAGCAAGCAATCTCTCAGCCACTATGCCAGGCGTGTAGTCAAATTAGTTGTTATTACTTTAACGGGAACCCCACGAGGTAGACCAACGAGCTGGTAAAGGTCAGGCGGCGCAGGAGCGGCCATTGTGGCATCTCTAGTGGAGGCCTATGCCCAGCAGTGGACGTCGTGCGGCTGAGATGACGGTGGAACTCACTGGAATGCTTCACCTTTCACACTCGCTCCGCCGTAGCACCATTAATTACTATATAAAGGGGTGAATTTTTAAAGGGATTTAAACGTTGAAATAATATAATGTAGTGCCAACCTTTATTGGCACAACCTTGTTGGATTTAGTGTCTTTACACTAAGTCGTAAATTATAATTTAGTTCAAACACTCCCTTTGGAAAATCTCTCAAGTTTCGCCCGACTCACACCTGCACGGTTAGAATAAATGTCAAGAAAACATGATCGGTCACGTCGCATCAGACCTCGACGTCGGCGCCGGGCGCACACACACATCGTGCCGAACAAATGAAACAACAACATTTCATAATAAACTTTTTTTTTTCAAATAGCATATATTTTTACGAAATAAAAAATACACATACATCGTAACGTAACGTATTTAAGCTATCTTAAACTATTCGCCCGAAGATTTGTGACGGGAACAAAGAAAAATATATTAAAAACTAAAAAATATATTTTATTTTCCGATAATACAATAATAATTGTCAAAACTATACGTTTCTCGGGTGGTTTTTATTGTATGGTTACACCCAGCGTGGTTGGGTTACAGAGACCGGTTGCCGGTAACCTGTTACTACTAGTGTTACCGGAAGGCAGTATTAAAAGATCAAAAAGGTACAAAAGAAATCTTATTTTATCGCATAAGATTCCAATGCATGTGTTTATGATTTCTACAAGCAGCCAAACTTGATTTGACAGTCAGAACCGCTACTTGGAAGCTAGTTTCATAGTAAAAGGTTACCGAGCAACTAATAATAACCAAACCCCCCTACAATAACAAATCAACTTGGCATTTTAACAACGCTAGACAAACTCTAGGTAATGTCAAATTGAAAAAAAAAAATAGGTTCTCAAAAAAAGGGCAGAAAATAAAAAAATATACTTTTACGTTTATTAAAAAATTAAGACAATTTAAAAGTAACAACATGAAATGTACTGGTTGCTCACACATGGCTCATACAACTCGCGCCGACTCACCAGCACTTACTGTATACAACTGAGGGAACCATGCGGATTGGATCATTCAACTTTTATTTAAAAAAACATACGTCATAGGGCTGATTATGTAACTGTCAGATAAATTTTATCTGAAGAATAAATGTGGCAGTCTGAAATATTGTCTATACAAGAGCTGTCAAACCGACATATTTATTCGTCCGTTAAGAGGTATCTGTCGATTGAAAGATCAGCCCTTAGTTACAATAATTAAAAAATAAATGTTACCGGCACCAAACTGTGGAGGTACCTCCTGATGAAGTAAACCATGCTCGAGTTATGTTACCCGCGCCATCATTACGTCATAAAATTAAAAAAACCAAAAAATAAGTTAAAACTACAGAAAGTAGGCTAGCCTTCTTACATTTACATAAAATGCTAACATATATTATATTTTTGTTTTATATTTAATATAATATCAATTGTATAGGATGATCTGTCACAATAAGGTTCTTTCTTATTACGTTTCAACATTATACGAGACACAGATCAAATTAATGTTCAGAATTTTGAATTCATTTTCGGTCATCTATTATTTAGATTTAAGAAGACAGCCTGATGAACATTTGTTAAGCACATTTTGCAATAAAAAAGCAGGAAATTGTAACACTTATAACAATATCTTGCTTTTGCTCGCGAGTTCGTTCGCGTAAATGTCGGTTACATTTCAAATTAAATCATGATTCGAAACACACGTGGCGCCATCTATTATCGTAAGAACGTTACTGTTGTTTTCCGCGGTAACAGTACTTGTTTTCGGGATGTAAGGTACCCTATGTCCGTTTCTGTACACTTGACAACGTATGTGCAAGATTTCAGGATGATCGGTTCAGTAGTTTAGGAAAAGATAACAAACAAACAAACTTACGCATTAAAATATTAGTTAGGTTTAAGTTAAGTCACGCACACATTGCTACAATCAGAGTGACGACAGTGACAGACCATCCTATTTAACAGATATATATATATATCTATTTCAATATTATTATTATTTTAAAAGCACAAATGGCGAGGGGTTGCTGCCGGCAACCGATCACTTTGCCCGGTTAACAAGAACCTCGAAATCAAACTGCAGCCTACGACTGACGGCCACCGTGTTCACACCTGCGACATTAGAGGCACATGCACAGTCAACAACATAGATAAGCAACCATGCCGTCTCATATCATAGAACATTTTTGACGCTGAGGGATGGTTTTGAATACAATTTACTGTAATGAAAACAAAACAAACAGTTTATTAATTTAAAATAAACTGAATTCGCAAAGAACCATCATTTTGGATGAAAATTTCAACTATATCTGACAACACAGGTTACTTATCTCTTTTGCTGACCGTACGTTACTGGTACGTGAATTCACATCGCAATGGAAATATCTCAAACATTACACAGGGCACAGTAGTCGGTTGCTTTCGCCAACACCCTCTATAAACATGAAAGCATTATATGCCATCTAGAGAAATAAAACTTGTAAAACAATGCACCAGTAAGTTATGGATCGAGCTCAACTGAAAACGTGGCCAGCCTACGCCCACGCGGACACCAACGTCTTGCTGCAGTATCGATCACTGTACGCCTTTATTAATCCTCGTTGGATGGCAAACAAGCCCACGGCCGAACTGACGTTAAGTGGTCACCGCCTACATACATTTATCTGCAATACCTGTGGACTTGCAAGTGCGTTGCCATCCCAGAGACAAAGTGGAACTGTCTCATGTGCCTGTAACCACACCGGCACCCATACCCTTCACACCGGAACACAACAACGCTGCTTTGCGGCAGAAGTAGGTATGGTGGTAGTACTTCCCCGGACCAGCTGCTTCACAAACAACTAAGTCACATTGACCTATATACGAGCTCTAACTGCGTAAAAAGATGACGCGTCGAGACACAAGATGGCGTGCTATATTGTTATTTTGATCGATAACTGATAGTGAAGATTGCGGATATGTGCCACGTTGTGATTATATAGATGGAAGGCAATGGCACCTACGTGGGCATATCTCAATGGTTGGCGGTCAATTTGGATGTCGCCATTTTGCATTTTAAAATAAGCATGTATGGTTAAGGAATATTAAACGACTGTACGGTCGACGCTAACTGCAAACCTTCAATGTGTGAACCTGTTCAAGTTTACATAACTACACAATCGCAGATGTCTGTTAACAGATGTTTGCCAATCACAATGAGTTTTGGCAGAACATTTGAGTACCTAATTGATATAAATATTTTTTTATATTTTATTTATAGTTCCTTTGAAATAAGTAAGTAGTCAATCAGTTTGGCAAACCGGTGACGTCATAATTTTGCTATTCTCGTATAAAATCTACGGGAAATGCGTTTCGACAACTCATACAAATTATGTCAATTGATTGGTAGTGTGTAGTGCCTTGTTGTGCGCCCTTTTAGAAGCGACAAGTAGGTCCTGATATTAATAATTACGTTATTGTTTAAACTTCTAACCTTGTATGCAATCGTCGACCTGCACTGAGCAAGTTTAAATGAGACTTCTCTGTATGAGAAGAGGCCTTTGCACTGCAGTCAATTACAAATGCAAAATGGCGTCTTTGAAAATATTGCCGAGCTGCCGTCGTGCTGCCTTCGTTTCCAGTTAAAACCGCACACATTGAGAAAAACTAAAGTTAATAAAATAAAAAAATTAAACTCATAATGTCCGGCATAAGAACTTGGTTGGCAAGGCATAAGTATTATTAATACCGGTCATTAATTTCGTCAAATGATTGTCAAAATAATAAATTACAATGAAAAATCTGCCGTTTACAACTATTTTATAGCGTCTAACTTCTAAAGCGCCCGTGTTGCTCAAACTGAGCTCGCGCTCATTCGTCCGCGCTCAAACTTACTGTCCGAGCTCAAAAGTGCAGAATTCACAAAAAAAATGCTCAAGTCGTGCCAAGAATGCTCAAGTAAAAGAGTGAGCGAGCACGAGCGCTGTCTAATGTGAATTAGCAGCATTGCTGTAGCCGTTTAGCACTTAACATTTTGAGCCGGAACACCTTGGCTAGCCGGTGGGTGTTGCATCTATTGTACAGTTTCATAAGCCGGAGCCTGGCCCCCGTCACTCACTGACAGACAGGAGAGATACACGGTGCCGGTTGCCATGGATACCGCACATCATTCTAGACACCTCAGAATTCTGAATTTCGTCGCTCACTTTTTTGCGGAATCAATATCTGACAAGAGCACATGTGACTTTTTCAATTCATATGTACTTTCTAAACTTATCTTGGATATGACTGACTTTGATGAAGGAAACCATCGTGAAGAATCCTGGACTTGTAATTAATTTAAGTCTAAAATCGCCAATCCGGCTTGAGCAAGCGTGGTGGTCAATGGTCGTGCCTTCTCAGTATGAGATTATTATAAGCTGTTGCATACATTTCATTCGTATGACAAAGCTGATTTTATTTTAATAAGCGACGAAATAACTCTTTTGGCTCTAGAAACATATACAGAACCCACGGTATCCATGAATTTGTCCACAGTGTATACACTTAGGCTCAATGTACACCGCCACGGAATAGAAAAGAATGGGAATGTCAATTTCGCACAAAAAGTTTCAATCCTCGTAAGTTAAATTACTTATTTTCAATTATCGAGAATCCGCGGAAGACGCGTGACATTTTTTGGCTCTTTAGTATGTATGTTATACAATTTACATAAAGTTCATAATGCAATGTACAATTTCGTTGCAAAATGCCGCCTCCATTCTAATCCGCGGCGGTGTAAATTGAGCGTAAGACAGTATACATTTAAACGCTTTCTATTACTTTCTGTTCTGTCAATGAGTCGCCACAGCTGTGAGGTCCACAAGTTTAAAAAGTAACCGAACCCCTTCAACTAAACGTGCTTGTACTAGAAGGGGTCGGCCGGAGCCGGGGCTGTCACAAGTGTCGGCAGCAAGTGATCGCCAACACTCGGGAGCTTATCTTAAATCTAGAGGCGAGTTCGTTACCTGTTGAAATATTTTCATTTGCACGAACAAAAATATGTAAAAACCATGTATTAATTGCGTACATGTTAGAACAGCACTGGAAGAAACGTTATTATCTTTAATAATTAAAAATTGGGAAAAATCTTCCCGTAATATCTCATTCATAAAAAGTAACCAATTAAAAACACGGAACCCGCCTCACATACAGCATGTTCGTTTAGTCACAACAATCATATGTACACCGCACCGCTACACGCTGTATAAGCTGAACGCTGTCATTACGCACGTAGGTTCAGGACAAATCCTTACGATTATTAAAAAAATTACAAGTATCTGAAAGCGAGATGGCAGTGTTGATCCGTGGGATTATCTGGAACAGAAATTAATTTAACTAATTAATGTTTGTGCGAAAGAGAGAGTCATTGAATGAATGTATAATACGACAGAATGAGCGAGTGAATAAATTAATGAGTGAGTCAATAAACGAATGAGTGAGTGAACGAATTGAATAAACGAACGAGTGAATTAATGAATGTTAACTTTATTTGCAAGAATATAGGACGTAAGCACATCCTCTAGCGTGCATACCTCTAGGCGGGTTGTGGTGTGCTGGACTTCTTCTTCTCCTTCTTCTTCTTGAGGAACGACGGCGTTCGGAGGCCTTTCTTCTTCTTCTTGTCCTTCTTCGGAGAGTCTTCGGTGGACACCTCCTTGGAGGGAGAACCCTGACGACGACAGAATATTGTCACACATACAACTCGGCTGATTGTAAATGACTCACAGAACTCAGAGTATGTTTGAGGAGAAACGAAATTACATCATAACATAAGAAGTTCTAGCTTTTATTGAATTTTCTGTAAAATTTAAAAAACAAATAATGAACCTATTTTTGAAAATACTTGATTATTATTGAGTTTAATTAAAATCGATCAAAAAGGTGTAGATTTACCAGAGACTGACGGGGTTTTAAAAAGTAACAAATATATTGCCACGTTGGCCATTGGCACAGCACACCCACAGTATTATTACTCTTAAATACACGATTACTTGTGTAAATAATATTTGAGATATAAATGCTGTGAGGATGTTTAAGTACTTCTAGATCATTCTTTAAAAAACACTTTTTCTTGGTTCGCACTAGCAGATAGCTGATGTTTTAAGGAGTAACTTAGGCTCCTTCTATTTTAGAAATAAATCTTCAGTCGTGTCGCTTGAGGAAGAGAGAAAGAAAACGAGCGCGCGCACTGCTCTCTCTTTCTCCTACAGTAATATACGAAACGTAACTCTCTCTCTTTCTATCTTCATTAACTTAATCTCCCTCTCAACTTCCGTTCGCCCGATCACACTGATTTCCGTAACGCTCTCGTCAAACATTCACCAGCTTACTCCCCAAGTCAAGCGTGCGTAAAGAAGTTTCATTTCAAAAATAATTAGGGTCCCCTATAGTTGGTTAGGAAGCATACCTCTTTACTGCTGTGTGAGAAGGTGCTCTGGTGCGCATCCGAGTGGTCCCCGTTGACCGTGTGCTCGCCTGGAACGTACAGCCACACGTAAGAATACTGCCACAATGTAGTCAATAATAACATGTACTGAACCCATAGTAAACTAGCCGCCATAAGTCGTGAGCATAAACGTCAAGTTATTTTTTTGGTTTATTTGGGGCGCCAACGCTGCACGCGATAAGACCCTCAGTCGGATGGATCGCGTGCAGCGTAGGCGCGGCGGCGCCCCAAAAAACCCAGAAAGAAACCAAAAAATTTACTTGACGTCTGTGCTCACGACTCGTGGCGGCTACTATAAAAGGTGTCGTTACGATGTCCCTTACACTAGGGTTGCCAGCTCCTAAATCCGGCAAACCGAACAACCAACCAGTTAAAGCGGAGGTAAAATTGGATAAACAAGTCCGATTTTATGTATTGTTTTAATCAAATGTATACCGTAACAAAAACCGGACATCTGTCGAAAAAGCCGGACCATGTTCTGCTGTGTCCGGACGCCTGGCAACCCAACTTTCCACCCAGTATGTTATCTAGACTAACATTCTCGTGCCATTTAAAAATAAACCACAAAATGAAAAGTTTCAAGTTAGAAAAATAAAGTACAGTGATTGTCACTTACCTGTGTGCGTTAGTACTTGGAACCGCCGCCCCACAAACCAAGTGAACGCTAGGAGCATGCGAAGCGTGTGGCGGAACAAACAAGCAATGTTGCCAACATTAAGCGAAATATCTTGCAACGACAGGAATTGTTTCAATCACATTTTTGATTAAGTACTCGTTGCTAAATATTTCGCCCTTCAAGAGAAACACGGTACAAAACAGAACCCAAACAGTTTTATTATCATTAAAATGCAAAATGGCCGACATGGTTAAGGCAGTGGTCTCACCGCCACCGCCGGCGAGGAAGCGACTATCTATTTACATTAGATTTACATTCCGTGTAAACAAAACAGATATTAAATGTTGATCGCTGACTGTTTACTCTGCCGGCGAGGACTCGCTCCACTAGTTTGTCGCTGAGCGACAAGAGCTAGCAAAGGTAAATACTTGCTCAGCGGTGCTCGCCTCCAGGTACTCGCACACTCGTTTGTAGCCCAGCGACAAAATTATCGGAACTACACACTCGCATCTCGCACATCGTCGGCGGTGGGACAAGTGCCTTACTGCATTCATAGTAAGCGCACGAGCTCATTAGATTCAAGGAACGATAATGTTCTTTACAGGGTTCCGTACCCTGAGAGTACCGACGGAACTCTAAGCTGCACTGTCCGTCTGTCTGTCAGCGAGCTGTGTCTTTAGATCCCAGATTGTTGTCGTATATTTTGATGTTGTTGAATATATCAACAAGGTTCAACAATTAAAAAGGTCCTGGAAAGGTATCATTGGCTCATCATTACAAACAACTTTTATTTTAAAAATAATTAGCTCCTTACATTTCGTCCGTTTATGCCAACAACAATGTATGGAGCGACGGATCAAATTTTCACGATTATTTTTAATGATGAGTTGTTTGATCCCATTTCAGATTTTTTGTATCGTGATAGCCCAGCGGTTAAGGCGCCCGGCTCGTGTCCGCGAGGTAGTCGATACAAATTCGAGCAAATACCAATGCGACTTGATTTTATAAGTTGATCTCGGATATCACCACCATCGGCGAACGAACCCTGGACTTATAATTGTGTAGATGACACCATTAAACAATAATTCCAAGACACAACTTCTCTAAAAACCACTTTATTTTACCCGCGAACACCCGATTCATTTTTAAATAACTATAAAATTACATTTTTCTTTGCTTTGAAATCAATAAATTGTTAGTCAAATGATATGTCTAAAAAATGACGTCATGGTTTAGTATTGTCGGTTGCATAGGGTGACCCCCTATGCAACCGAATCACTTCTACCCTAACCCAACATTTTGCAATGTAGTGTGCAAGTCAGTATATTTGTTATAATTTGTAAAGTGGAGACACGTCGTTAGAATAAATTACTAAAAACTCCAGTTAAATAAATAAATAGGGTCGCAGATGGGGCACTAGCGCTACAGACAAACACACACACAAGTTACACGTATACTTTAATAGCGGGACAACACACACATGCGCACATCAATGAGGTGACATCATAATTATTAGTAATAATACTTTACACAAGTGACGCCACATGCCAGAAGACGGTTGAGACAAACAGTCCTATCTACGCGAGGTGTAACAGCGTACAGTGACCATCGAACTAACATTCCGCAAACATCACTGTCTAGTAGTGTGCACGCGAGCACCAGAGCCGGAGTGTCTCAAGTTTAGTTATACATGTTTAAAACCTGTTCTCATACAAAACAGAAACGATTCTGACCTGTATTGATATCTCCGCAACCTAAAGGTCCTCAGGTATCCAATTTAAAACTAACGGCATTTTAAAGTATCTTTTTACACCCATTACTCCCACGTACGGGACCCAGGTGAAATCTACAAATTTGCTTACTTTTAAAAAGATCTGCCGAACATCATCCTAACGAACGAGACAATACATGCACCGAATACAAGTTTGAAAATTAAAACAAAAACATTCAAATTATTTCCAGTTTGCGGAATACTTTTCTTTTTATAAACACTTAAAATTAAAAAAAAAAACGCATTACAAACTACATTCACAATATTATAAAAAACGTGTTTCTACAAAATACATCGTTGCTTTATTAAAATATATTGACTATTGTCGTGGACACAGCTCGCCTACACTATTATTATTAGGAGCATCGCTAGCAATGGCGAAGTAGGAGTATTACTGGTTAAAGCACTTACCTTGTAACGTTATTATAATTATTGAGTGTGTGACTAAAGCTACCTCGCCTAGTCTAGACTCGACAGCCGCGATCACGAGCCCGCGCCTCTTGCCGCAGCAGAGCGCGACTACCTACACACAACCCAAATCATCGCAAATCATCCTTCATCGTTATTTCTCTCCCAAAGAGCTGCTATCGAAATTCGTCTCCTCCACATCGTTGGGATCGAAACTCTCCGACATTCTAAACTTCGAAATGATCCTGTAGAACAAAGTATCTTCGAATGGCGGCCAGCTGGAGTAGAGCCGTTGGGATGGGCGGCTGTGCAGCTCGTACAGCAGCCGTTTCTGCGGCAGACTCGGCTCCTGTTCGAGCTCAGGGTCGCCCAGCTGCAGGAGCCGGTCCCGCGCCGCGTACTCGACCGTCGAGGAGCCGGAAGACGGGAAACTGACGTCGTTGTCCGAATACTCGTTCATGAGCACGCTGGCCCGCTTGGTGTTTTTGTTAGTTTTGTTTCCATAGAACTGGTTCGCTTTGCCGTCCATGTGGTCGTCGGTATCGAGGGAGATGAAGCTCGGGAGCGTCTCGTCGATGCTCTTGGCGGCTCTCGCGACGTGCTTCTCGTCCTCCACAGTGAGGTGCTCGTCGAAGGAGAGCCAGTACTTGACGCCGCCCGCGTGCTCGGTCTGGGACATCGCCAGCACATTCGCCCTCCTCGTGAACGGAGAGGCGATGTCCGACTGAGCGCGTCTCTCGCTTTTGATTGGTGACTCTGTCAGTTCGAATTTCTTAGTGGTCTTCCTATTGGGGGAGGAACACTGGCTCTGTGCTTCCTTAGCGGATGCGTGTTTCCGCTTCCGGGAGACGTCCCGTTTGTCAGAACCCGAGTGAGAGACCTCTGCTAGACTCTTGTGAGAAATGTCGCGGTATTCTGGAGAGAATATTGGTTCTTCGTTCGGAGAAGAAGGTTCCTTGATTGGACTTAAATATTCTTCGATGTTTTCGACAGGTGATTGAGCGGAGAAGCTGGCGAATTCCTCGGTTCGATCAGAAATATCTTTGAACTCATCGTTGGCGCTGGAGTGATATTCTTCATGGGGCGAGTCAATTGGTTTTTCAACTCCAAACGTTTCAGGCTCGAGACTGACATTTTCTTTCATTTCTAAGGACAGGTCTACGTCGGGGGTTGCGAACAGATCTTCTGTGTGTGACGAGATGGTGGGGTCTTCTGATTGGCTGAAATCTTCATGGAACGCGTTGTTCATGTCACTGGATTCTACAAACGTTTCGTTGAGAAAGTGCTCGTTGTCAGTCTCACGACCTGCCTTATCTAATTGACTATGTTTTGTAGAAATTGATGCGTCGGCACGCGGTCGTTCTACTGTGTATGTCAGATTTGGTTTAAAGTCTTGATAAACTGCAATTTGGTTGCAATCGCTCATTTTTTGAGCGTCTGTGTTGTTGACGACAGGGCGAGTGTAATGTTCTTGTTCAATTTTAACTATAGTTTCCTCGTCTTGAAGATTACCTTTGTCATTTTCCTTAACTTTGGGAGAATCTTCTTCTTTCATCGCAGAGTGAATAGTATCTTTTAGTGCATCGGTTTCGATTTTGCCCGCGGCTTTATGTTCAACATTATCATTTCTAAGACATTGCGCGTTGAAAAAATCTTTTATAGCGTAAAAGTCTTTCTCTTCTGTCTGCTCTTCTTCCACGTGTATATATTCAAGGTCCTCAGGCTGCATCCAAATAGGCTTCGCAGTAAACAGTATGTCTTCAAAATCAGAAACGGTAACTACTTTCTTTAGTGATTTTTTAGTGCCTTTATGTTTCTGATGATTGATAAACAAGGCTCTATCGAAAATATAATATAGTATGCTTTCTATGACTTTGTTAGCTATGCCTATATCCGTCTCGCTCACTTCAGTGAGCACGGTCTCGTTCACACGCACGTTCTGTTCTATGTCCGCGATCATCTTTGTTATAGAGAAAGTCTCGTCGACGTCGTCTGTGGAAGAGTCTTCTCTGCTGATATAAGCGTCAGGGGGATCCTTGACCGTCAGTAATACTTCAACAAAACTCATTCTATTTATAATGACAGACAGAACCTCCGCCACAACTTCATATTTTTCAAATTCAGCTGTGGAATCGAAGCTAGTTCTGTCGTTCGAACTGAGAGTACTTGCCAAGGAATTCTGTCTCTTAACACTATGAGCTTCAGAAACATTTTCAGTTGACAATATCTCGAAGACGTTGTCGTAGACGCTGTCTATCATCATGTCCTGTTCGGACGCCTCGTTCTCGTACACGTCGATGGCTGTCTGTATGGTGTTTCCCGTGAAGCTCTCGAGGTCGTTAGCTATGACGTCAGAGCCTTCTTCGCCGACTAAATACTCCTGCTTGAAGCACTCAGCGAAGAGCGCTTCTGTGGTGACCTTGTGCGTAGTGTTGGCTGCTATCTCCAGCTTCAAGTGACTTGCTGACACAGCTGTGTTCACTACGGCCCCGACTAGAGTCTCTATGAGTCCATCCTTCTTCTCATTTTGTGAAACATTGGAATCATCACCGTACGAACTCTTCGATTCTTCTAAAATAGGTTCGAGAACATTTTTGATTTTCAAAGGAGACTTCTTCGCGTCGTCTCTACTCTTGAAATCATCGCAATAAAAGTCTATAGGCACGGAGTAGTCTCGAATGTCCTTCTCTACCAACTCTTTGACGGGACTTTCATAGGACTCCTCCAAGTCTGTGAAGCTGTGGTACTCGCCTTCTATGGACTCTAGAGTGTTGTTCACGTCTTCCACTGCACCTTCAGCGACTAAGTCCCCAGCGTACGTGTGGATGCTCTCCCTGCCAGGTTGTGCACACACTGCATCATTTCTCTCGCTAGCAACAACTGTTAGATCAACAGCATTAGACTTCTCGATGATAGTCTGGTTATCAGAAGAGAAGCTGTTCCCAATATCTCCTATATAATTATCTTCATTAAACTCCTGACTCTCAACGAACTCTGTCTCTTTCTTCTCCACTTTGTAAACGGGAACAAACTTCTCTTGAACTTTGACGTAAGTAGCATTGCTTTCTACTTCCTCTGAACACTTCTGTGGTATGTTGTCAACGGAGAAGGAGATCGAGCTGTGATGCTTAGCTGCTTTTTTAGCATTCTCATCTTTGGTGAGCTCGAAGGCGTAGGACACGTTTGTCGCGCCACACGACCGGCACCTGGGCACGTGGTAGTGCACAGGCTCGGGGTCTTTAATGTAGGCGTTGATGAAACCGCTGTGAGATTGTGTCCTGAAGAGGCTGTTCGTTCTATGGCGCGGGAGAGACTTGGACCTGACGCCGAAGTCGGACTTGCAGCGTCCGTCCCACTCTATGGAGGGGATGGAGTACAGACTGGACCTACTGCTCTCGTTACCCGCCTCGTGCGTCGCCTGGCCGAGCCGAGGCGTGAGGTTCACTTTACACTTGGGTGCTTTGTGCGGGGACTCGTAAGTCTTCACGATGTGCTCGAAGTTGGTACTGCGGGAGTACTCGTGCTTCGTACGTTTGTTAGTCGAGAGAGCTTCCTTTTCATCGATTTTACCTGTAACGGGGCGGCGGGGGGAGGGGTTTAAGGAACAATTCACGTGGTGTGACGCGTACTCGCCGACCGAAAGTACCAGAAACCGTGACGTCATCTACGAATGTTTGACAGATTTGAGCGGGAGTAGCGAGCGTGGGGCCTGTTGCACACCGCGCACAGTCGTGCCATTTCGGTCGGTTAGTATAATCTATACATTTAACGTTTGCTTTGCCACCCGTACTGTATAATAAAGTATTGTGTTATTTAGAGTGAACGTATTTTATGAGGGTGTGTGTAATACTTGATCTGTGCATGTATCATGTATGTATTCTCCAGACCGACTCCACGGCGGCTAATCTTAATGCAGACTAACCGAATACTCAGGAGATAATATAGTGCTCAAGTGTGTACGCTAACACTGGTGCACTCCTTCCCTAACTAGTCCGATGAGACGGCAATCCGGTTAATTTTTTTTACTAAAAGAAACTAAAAGGTAAATTTTATTTTGCGTTGTAACGAAGCGGATCCCACCGGTACAGCATGCACCATTAATAATACTTTAATTTTGAGATTTTGCACTTTATTTTTTACCCTTGTAATTACTTTATTTTCTTTTTTTGAAGGCGGCAACATAAATTTGCTAACATTAAATGCATAGAATGTGCAACACGTCACGCACACCACAAAATGTGAATTCGACTACCAAAGATCGAGTTTGAACTACTGGATACGCTACCGTCTACTGCTACTGTATTAAGACGAGAAAGAAACGAGACAAGTATTCAACAGAGACATACATAGATACAATAACACAGTTGTGGACAACTTAACTATCACTCCTGTACTCATTTTATAAAGAGGAAAGATTTTTTGTTTGTACCGAATAAGCTCCGAAACTACTGGATCGATTTTAAACACTTTTTCACCAATAAATAGCTACATTATTCCTGCGTAATATAGGCTATACAATATCATGCTACGACACTCGGGAGCGGAGCAGTAACCAAAAACGTAACTAAACGCGGGTGAAACAAGCCACGCGGGTAGCTCGCTAGTTTTTAAATAGAAATCACGTTTTGACAGCTCATAAAAAGTATGTCAATTGATTGGTGGCGTCTACTACCCTATTCTTGCGCAATGAGGTGTTCGCGTCGCGTCGTGGCATCAGAACACCGCCGCACCCGTTTTAAATCCTATTTCAATTAGCTTAGTTGTCATAATCCTCTGACCTAAGTGGCACGCGGGACGCATTTGCACGGAGCGATATGATTGTATCGAAATAAAGTAATATAATTTCTAAACTCATTGAAATATGGATAAAACGTCAGAAATACAATCCTTCACTGAGCCGGGCCACGCCGCGACCTCAGCTTTCCGATTGATGATCAGAAAAATGATGACTTCAAAACAAAACGTCACAGGATGACAAATGACAAGCCACGCCGCCTCGCTACTGCGACCGTCACACAAGCGAGTAGCCAGCTGCAGTCGACTGTACTACACGAATGAACTAGCAATCCTCGGTGCCGACGATACATAATTATAGCTCGCTCTGTGTGAGATGTTACATTAATGGAAGACGAACCAACGCGTCCGTATCGGCTGATGACCTAGCGATGATACACGCAGACGACACAAGTGAACAACATAGACACATCCTTCTCAAACGTTCCGACTGCTAACTGCCGAATACTCGAACGTTATTAAGAGATCGTCTAATAATAACACGGGGCTAGAGGGGGGTGTACAGGACCGTAGGTGACGAATGAGCATGGCGGTTGGGAGCTATCCTCGTGATGAGCTAAATGGTGCTGATGCACGCGTCATGTTCGTGAACGAGGGCTGTCAGTTGGTATTGGTCATCTCTTAATTGCCATGGCTTACACCTTTTTTCACTTATAAAAGCAACAACAATATTGTTCTAAAATGAAATTGAAAAGAGTGACCGTGTAGTACACCCCCCCCCCCCCCTCCCCCTTTCGGGGCAATTAAGAGTCAATGATAACGTCGTCTGAGTAATTCGGGAGTCACAGCTTCGTATCGGCTCTTCGTAGCAACCACACACTACCGACCCCTAACCGCACGAGAGCTGACACTCATGGAGAATAGAGATCGCTAGTAACGGATGCGTTTGCAAATCTGACAAAAATAAGCAGTTGTCGATGCATTTTGTGATACCATTACACTAAAACCAACGTATCTTATATTTGCCACACGTAGGTTACGTCTCTATATCCAAATGACATAACATCACGCCTGTATTCCTCGAATGGGTTGGCTGAGGTGTACCATGTACAGCCAGCAAAAGAGATAAGTTACCAGAGTCGCCTAGCAAAATCAAAGTTTTTTTAAAACAGATAGATGTTTTTTGAATTAAATTTATTTTAGTGAATAGAAAATTAACAATTTATTAATTAAATAAAATTTCTTTAAAAACGACCGCCGGTTTCAAAGAATACTTCAACTTTATTAGACGACCTGGTTACTTATCTGTTTTGTTAAGGGTACACCCACAGTTCGCCGGTATGTTTAGGTCCCATGTAATAGGGGGCGAGCCTATTGCCAGTAACCCGGCACAAAGCTGCCATAGAATGATATGAAGTACTCATTAAGAGCTTTCACATGACACGCGTCTCATCACTGTTGAGCAATGTTGAAAAGTGGGCCCAGGAATCATGCCTCGTTGTCCTCATGGCCCTTCATCGCATATTTTGCTGTTATACATGAATCTTAAAGAGTAGCAATAAGCATTATTTCAGTTCATCACTGTCTGGATTTTACTACAAATGCGATAGTTTGTGAGGATGGATGTTTGTTACTCTTTCAAGCTTATTCAGCTGAACGGATCTGGATGGAATTTGTCACTGAGGTAGATTGTAGTGTGGAATAGCACATAGGATACTTTTTATCCCGGAAAAATGTACGGTTATCATATATCAATTTTGACGCGGACGAAGTCGCGGGCAGAAGATAGTATTGCATTAATAAAATCTATTTTGCAAACGCATCCTTAATGTAGTTTGATCCCGTAGCGTTGGTGTGTCTCTATGAGAGTTAGCGGCTCGCCCCTGACCTACCTCTGGGCACGCTCTGCGGCGCGGGCGCGTGCTGCGCGCGCACCACGACGGGCACCACGTCCGAGAGCACGGCGGGCGACCGCGCCGCCGCTTCCGAGGGAACATGACGATTAGTTCATGTATTCCAGGGTTAGGCCCGGACTCCACCAAAGCGCAGAGGAAAAGAGATGTGTCCTTACAACCAATCGGCTTGCGTTATTTTCACATCACACCGCTTAGTTTCCACACAACAAAATATACAATTTGTTTAGAGATAACTCCACTCCGCTTTGGTGGAGTCCGGGCTTTACTCTTCATTCAACCGCCATCTTTAGGCTGCCTGTCCACAGAAGCGGGGTGAGGCTGTGGAGCAGAGAAACGGAGAAATATTAACCAATAGGATTGCCCCCCTAAGACAAACCCCTGACCCAATTATGGAATTCTATTGGTTAATATTTCTCCATTCGCTCTGCAGCCTCGCTCCGCTTCTGTGCACAGGCAGCCTTCAAGGGACAAAGTACTCATGAATATAAACTACTAACATAATGGAACTACAAATGAACAAACAAATGGACAGCTGCTCCCTACAATAATGAACTACAACATCAACATGTACGGAACTACGGTTTTTCTTTCTCATATTTCTAGGTCGGTCCTCTAGCGAAAATTGTTCATATTTATGAGTACTTCCACCTCCTGAAATACGGCAGATGAATGGGAAGTAACCTTGTACACTAACAAACGTGGCGTAGGTACAACATTCAAACAATCATACAAGTAAAGACCTCACTCATTCCAACCTTCATCTATCAAACGTTGTGAAGCAATCACTCATCAATCAATCGGGAATCATCATTGGATGGCAGACAAGCCGACGGCCCACCTGATGTTAAGTGGTCACCGCTGTCTATACACATAGACAAAGTTGAACTGTCCATGTGCCTGTAACTACACCGGCACCCATACCCTTCACACCGGAACACAACAACGCTGCTTTGCGGCAGAAATAGGTATGGTGGTAGTACCGCTTGCCTTTGAACATACCATCAAGAAGAATATTAATTATCCTTGGAATGTACAATCAAATCAAATAATAAATTCTTGTATGAACATCAAAACACCGTTTCTAGTTGACTACCATACGATCACGCACCAGCTACGCAGATATACACAGGGATGGGGTAATCGGATGCATATTTGTACAGGACAAGTGACTTAATAAACTTAGGTTTAGTATTAAACAATTAAGTAATTGTTTAGTAAAAGATGACTACTTAGAAAATTATTTTATGGGCATTCGCCGCTACTGGCGAGCGACAGTGGCGCGTTAGGTAGGTGTTAACTGTGCGCTCGGGCTGCGCCGACGCGGGTCACTGACCGCCAATTTCATCAGCTACGAACTAAACAGTTGTCATTTCAGTTCAAAAATTCAAAAAATAAAACAAAAATATTGAACAATTAATGGAAATGTGTTACTGATACTAAACTACCAAAAACAAGTCCCGCACTTATTAAAATCTTTTTCAAGTGTTGCTTAGTATGAAATGGACTTTTGCATAGAAAAAATGCTACAAAACCGAGATGCTCGTCGTTATTATTCTTCAAAGCAACATCCATACTTTCCTAGCGAAAAATAACCGATAGACAAATATGCACCCGATTGTATATTCGACCTTTCATTATTTTCTCTTTTTAAAGAAAACGTTGCCCCACACTAGGAACATCTCATAAACATATCATATAAACTCACATACACAAACAGCCGGACCCGGAACAACTATCTGTAGGATATACAAACATTTGTTCCGCGCGGGAATCAAAACCGCGACACAGCGCTCCGCCACTGCGGCGACCGTGCTGTCAAATCCCTAGCGACACGCACGACACGACCGAGTCTCACCTCTAATGACGCGTGTGCTATGTTCCATGCCTGACATCATGACTGGCGACGTCATGCCCGACGTCACCGATGACGTCACAGGCGACGCGGGCGAGTCGTAAAACACTTCGTCGTCAGACAATAGGTTCGGATCCCGGGTCGACACTACTCCTCAAAGAAAACATCATGATTTGTGCGACTTTCAACGCAGAACATCTTAAACTATTGCTGTCCCTTACTCGCAGATGTAATTAGAAAGAGATGGAGATATACTTGAACATTTAGTCTAAAATAGTGTATTTAATTTTAATAATCATATGTTTTTTCGTAAATATTTGTTTCTATATCTATAATACGTTAGTGTGAAAGGAAAATGGCTAAAATAAAAGCGTTAGTACAGAGATAGAAAGTATTAGAAACATTTGCGAGGACTACGTCTACATACATGCATGCAGAAATAAGAAAATCAAACATTGATTTGTAGACGATTTCGTAATCAGTAAATAGACTCGTTTATGTTATAGAGAGGAAAGGTTTGTTTTGTTTGTTTGTACCGAATAGGCTCCGAAACTACTGGACCGATTTTAACCATTTTTTCACCAATACATAGCTACATTATTCTTGAGTAATTTACGCTACGCCACACGGGAGCGGAGCAGTAACCAAAGACGTAATTTAACGCAAGTGAAATAAGCCACGCGGACGAAGAGGCAGGCAGTTTGCTTGCCTATCATATATCTAGATGACCCAGTAAACGTCGTACCATTAAACATTATTTTTTCCTAAACCACCCCAGTAATGAGGCGAGCTAAACCAAATAAAAAGTATTCATCGGTCGAGCAATTTTCGGGTATATATATTACCGGTACTTTGAACATGCTTCTGGCAATCTGTTGTCTTCCAAACTTTTTTTTTCTTTTCAACGCCTCTACGTAGAGACATTTTATAAACATGCTAAAAGTGATGTAGGGAACGTCACTTGTAGGTCGCATGTGGCGCGATAGATGTCGCCACACACTTATCTAGAAAATCGTCTACTAAACAATATCATACATAACAGGCAGAAATATTGCAAACACAGTTACAGCCGAATTCACAAACGCAACAAATGTGTAAGCCACGCCATCAATGCGTCGGAACGTTAAATCTAAGTGTCGTGTGAGAATTCGGTGGTTATATAAAGGCTACAGTGTGGCCGTTTGTGTAGCACGCCGGGTATTAGAGAGAGTTCGTGTTTGTAGAGCGCCGTCTCTCTCTAAGGCCCGATGTAACATCTCTGTCGTACCTTTCGTCCGGTCGGCGTGCGCGCGCTCCGCGGCCAGGAAGTCAGTTGTGTCAACTATAAAGGTACACCGCATTTACATACACATGCAGAAAAACAAAACTATAGAAAAAAGAAAATCTATGCAAGTTCCAGTTGAACTAGACGTCTACCAGAATATGATGGCATTTTTTATATAGCAACATTAATATGGCAATAGTAATGGTCTAATCAATATTTGAGATGCACGCCGCTTCCAGGCGGTGCTTTTGGAAACGTATGGGGGAAGCGTATGTCCAGCAGTGGACCGCCTGCGGCTGATGTGAGGATGAATCGAAATGTGAGATATAACCGCTGTTGGCACATTTAGATACTTTTAGTTGAACATTCTTTAATTTTTTATTTCACTGCCTGATAGCTGATGTTTTAGGAGTAACTTAGGTTACTCCTATTTTAGAAAAATATATTAGGGTTCCGCACAAAAAAGATAAATCCCCGACGATCATACAAACGAAATCACCCGCATACACTAGTAAATATATAAATATGGAAAGTAATGGACGATTATAGTCTAATTGCCCCGGTATTGCCAACTAAAAATTAAAATTTCCCGTTTTCCCAAGAGATTCTGGTACACCTACAGCTGCAGAAACTTCACAGACGTCATGACATGTAAATAATATGATTTACTAAATATCGACTTGCGTGAAGTTTCTTCAGTTGATCCAATTTGTACATTGTATCATAAAATGAGGTAAAAACCGACAGAAATCATCATGCGCCTGTACAGGGGAGCGGGCAACTAATGCAACAAGAAACTCGTGCGCAGAATATTTAGCTACTTATCTAACACAACCATAATTAAAAAAAAAAGAAAAACAAACTATCGTAATGAATAACAAGTTGTTTCTATAAAAATCAAACACACAGTAGCACTAAAGTCGCGCAACTGTTGCACAATAGTGGCGCCACAAATGTGCCCTTAATGAAAATGTCTTAAATATACTTACCATCGCTGAGCACGACCTCTGGTTGGCTGCGCACGGGCGCCTGTTTCGTCTCTATTCTTAGAACGCGGTGTTCTGCAAACGACAATTATACAATCAAACTCCATTTTGTTGCGGACATGTACCTACTTCTGCCGCAAAGCAGCGTTGCTGTGTTCCAGTGTTCCGGTGGAATTACAGGCACATGAGAAAGTTCTACTTTGTCTCTGGTATTGCAGATGTATATATGCAGCGGTGACCACTTCACATCAGGTGGGCCGTCGGCTTGTTCGTCATCCAAAGATATTTGAAAAAAATGTAACACAGCTTTTGAGAGACTGTCAAACTAGTGGACATGAGTGACTTAGACAAGTTAGTTTGTATGTTTGTTACGCCTTCACGTCAACTACAGAACCGATTTCAACGAAATACAGACTAAGCTTGAAGCTGTTTTTTATGGATGATAAATCATCAAATGACTTCTTCCGCCCTGGGCGGAGCGGAAGGGAGTGTCAGACTCTTACTGACTAAAACTCATCTGTGTTCCTCCCAATGCCTTTTGCGTTCCAGAGCCGAGGTGAGTCGTTCGAACAAATTCCGCAACCCTGGCTAGCTTGAACCTCTAGAAAGGACATGGTGGCTACTTCATTAATTCGCGATTTCCTCTATCTCAATGGCAATAGTGCCTTTATAACCTTCCACGTAATTACACAATTTCCGACTGTATAGCTGTAGTGTCACAGCCACTACGTGTGCGCTCACCGTCGCGGGACTCCTCCTCGGTCTCGGAGGGCGCGCTCGCCGGAGAAGTGATCTGCGCTGCACTGATCGCCTCTGACTCCGATAAGTCAGTGTCGTCTGAAACACATGAGGGGGCGGCCATTTTAGTTTTAACTATAGCATTTTTTTTTTAAAAGCAAACTTATCCCTGATCTCTTCAAAATTGGAGTGAACAGGCTTCTTCTGGGTAAGCTTACTCCATCGTTGACTTAGTCTCTGTCACCTCTGACCTAGACTACAGTCAACACTTCAAGAGCTTACCCCCCTCGAATGAAAAGTAAAACAATCCTCTGGCATGATGACTACCTACAGTATTCTACACTTTATTTATTTACTAGCCTACTCCCGCGACTTTGTCCACGCAAATGTCGGTAATTGGCGATTTTTTTTATTACTTTGCTTAGCCAGTGGCGTAGGTGCTTAATTTAATAATTATATTTTACTGGTAGAAGCTATAAGTACTAACACTAGTTTTTTAAGTGTCTTTTTTGTGTGCATACTAACCAATCAATGGACTCTGTCTGAAATATAACATTTTTAATTTTTTCTTTTTTTTAGCCTAAGCAGCATCATCTATTTGCCAGTGAAATTCCTGTCAAAATCAGTCCAACCGTTTCGAAGATCAACCGGTACAAACGGACGGACAGAGTTGTATTTCAGACAAGTGTGCCGGTGACGCTGTGGAAGTGGCGCGTGCGCTAGTGCGGTCAGTACTCACAGTCGCTGCGCTGCTTGCGCTCGACGACGCGCTTGTACTCGTCGATGTCGGTGTCGGTGACGCTGTCGAAGGGGTTGCGCGCGTAGGGCGCGCTGTACACGGTGGCGTTGTGCTGGTAGCCGCGCTGGATGATGCCCTTGGACGCCGCGCCCATCAGCACCTGCTGCGCGCGCACGGGGCCTTACAGTACGTGCTCGCGATTGTCGCGTGCACGCATCATTACAATACAGGCAGAATCAGAACACAGAGAACGAGCAACTGCGGCCACTTGTATTGTATAATGCCAGTTTTTTGGATATGTAAGGTAGCGTTGGTAACGTATGGTTTACAAGGAAGCCGGCGTAAATAATTTCACCGGACCGGTATCCGGTGCATGTACAATATTGTACACACACTCCTCATAAGCCATACACCACCACGAACCAGTAAAAAAAAACCAACAATGCTCAACAATTTCTCACGATCCCCCCCCCCCCCCCCTCCAACAAATAAAAACATGTGTAGTAGCAGTAGGTGTGCGTGGACTCACCACGTGATCGCCGGTGTGCGTGTTGACGGCGTCCTCCCCGATGAGCTTGCTGGCCTCGTCCCACGTCACGCCCTCCAGGATGTGCGACTGCGGGCCCGCGCTGATCTTGTCCGCGCGCCGGTTGTCCTTGATCTACGTGCGAACAGGGGGAGCAGCTCAGAGAAACTTTCATACGATATCTGTCTAGCGTTTTCCTAATTATGTTCCAGTCTAACCGGATGCAGCTGAGTACCAGTGTTGTACATGGAGCGACTGCCTATCTGACCTCCACAACACAGTTACTGGGCAACACGATACCACGCGGTAAGACTGGTTGCCAGACTTCGGCTTCTGACTATCCGTAACGACGGTCAAAGATCTACGAATGACAGCCGGGAACAACGGTGGCACGTTCTTTCCGAGACACGGGGGTGTCACACCACCAACTTCCACACTCTGCGCTGCTGCTGAGAAATTCCTAATAGAAATACCCGATAACGCTTTTTGCCCGACCTGGGAATTGAACCCTAGGTTTTTTTTCTCTGTGTATCGAAAACTCCTTTAGCCGGAAAAAACGTATGGGCTCGCGTTACCGACATGATAATGTCATCGCGTCACCGACACGTTAGCGAAAAGTTTTCATTTTCTGTGCTACATTATTATTACTAGCTTCCGCCCGCAACTTCGTCTGCTACCCACGGGAACGAAACATGTTTCCAGAATAAAAAACCTATGTGCTATTCCACACTCAATCTCTCTCTGAGCCAAATTTCATCCAGGCCGTTCTGGCGTGCATCCAAACTTTCGCATTTATACAGCGTGTAACGGAATGGGTATAGACATATCAAAGGCGCGGATTCTGTTGGTGTTAACAAAGCACATAACAACATTTTTGTAATACCTATACTCACAAAATTATAAAGTGAAGAAACATTTAAGTAAAAAATCAAATGTTTCCAATTCAATTCTACACATCTCTACACCAAGTCAGCTGTATCGGTTGAGACAGCGGTTCTCCCGTCCCAGCCGCCGCGGTAGACGCTCCGGACGTCGGGAGCCGCGAGACGACTCTCGGCCACCGTAGATACGGGCCTGTGGACGGTGAGCAATGGGTAGCTCACCGTCCTTACGGTTCATAACGACAGGCCGTGTCGACGGCGCATTCGTGTTCCACGCGCGCCTCAACGAGATGTCAGCACATGGAAGGGGCCACTGAGGGCCGATGCCTGCCGGGGCTGCGGGTTGTTCGCAAGAGATACCGCGCCCCCGGAACGCAAAGGGCACAAGAAGGAACATGGGTGGGTTTTAGTCAGTAAAAGTCTGACACTAAAGGGCGGGAGAAGTTATTTGATGATTTCCCACCCACCAAAAAAAAAAAAAAACGTCAGCTATATAGGTACCAATAAACTACACACAAAGAAACAACTCCGTAAAAGATTTGTTTCTCCTGACACGTTTGTTATGATTTAAACTTAATAAACTGCCGAAATAAAATTATATGCATTTTCAAAGTTATTGCTTTTGAGCTGAAATGTTGTATAGAGATTCAGTACCGGATACACTCTTCACCCCGTTTGTATGGATATACCCTGTCCGTAACACGCTGTACATACATAAACTCGCACCTTCTTCCCGTGGGCGTAGGCAGAAACCACTGAACGCCACCTGTTACGATCCTTACATACTCCTTTCGCCTCGTCCACGTTCATACACCTGCCGTATAAATAGATAGTAGTAAGTGCCTCACCTGCTGCTGCAGCGCCTTGAACTCCTTAGGGTTGGTGTTCTTGGGCACAAACTGTAGCGTGTCGATCTTGACGGGGGTGCTGGAGTGCGCAGGGGAGCCGTCCTGCACCCACTGCGCTCCGTGCGGGGGCATGGCACACACCAGGTACCGAAGATGGGTCATGGCAACCATGGATTTTCATCGGTTACCAATTTTCGTTGTTGTTTTTGGGAGGTTGTTGGTAACGAGGTTCGTAGTAAATTGCCAACCGTTGGATATGTCGTGGTGTTCGTAACCCAGTTGTTGTAGTAGCGGTCGTTTTTTAACCGGTACGTTAGTTGTATAACCAATTGTTGGTCATCACAATCAGTGTGACCAGGATTCCATAAAACGGAGGATATTCCATTTATTTTTATTTATTTTTTCAAATAATTTGTAAAGTGTTTTTGATTCATGAATATTTCACGTTGAATTTCCAATGCGTCCATTTCCGGTTCACCATTCGTGATAGAAAAAAAAGAGAAAAAAAAGAATAATTAGTAAAAATGTTGCCAACATGTATCGCAAAAATCAATGAATATTTCGCAAGAAAATATCAATCGACTTTCGCTTAAAAAGGGTTAGTTATAAAGGATATGGCAAGGTGGCATTTACATTTAAAAAAAAATAGAAAAACTAACATTTGTGCGGAGAAGAAAGAAAACAAAATAGAAAAAAAATGGCTCAATTTTTTCTCAAATCCTGGTGAAACATCGAGCATGTACAGTACAGATTTTACGCAATTCGGGCATAAGCAGACATACAGGTCATCCCATGCAAAGCATATCAATTAAGCGACACTATAATTTATTTAACGTGTATTTATTCCAAGCATTTGACATCATTCCATCTCGACTAACACTAGTTCTGCTTATACCGAAAAAGACAAGCTAACAAAAAAAAAAGAAGAAAAAAACAGACGAAAATAATAAGGACATGATCTTTGACAAAAAAAATAAAAAGAAACAACAACTATTTTTGGACTTTTATACAAAAACAAACACATTTTTCAAAACCTACGATTGTTCTTTACATCCTCATGTATTGTCTAACAATAACTGCGTCTTCCGGGTAGCACGGATGTTTAGGAAAATGGGAAGAACATAAGAAAGGTCGTGCAAGGAAAAGGTACTTAGTTTTAACAAGTGGCAACATTCTAACTAATTTTAAGTCTCAAAACACTGTACAAACTCGATGTTATGAATAAAATTCGCTCAGAAACTTTATTCAATCGACCAGGGGGTAAATAATGAAATGCTGTTGATTCTAAGAAAAATCCTAAAATTTTGGTCACCCTACCGGTAATTTGGACTTCACAAACAAATTTCAGATATCCCGGAAAGTTAGGAAAAGCTTGAAGAAGATAAGAAGAGACAAGAAAGGAAAGATTATGACGTAATTCTTATGATTATAGCTTTTTAAAACATTTGGTGAAAACTATATTGTTTTGCCAACGGATATGACGAACAAAAGAGGCTTTTATTGGTCTCATTTACAATCAATGATTGTACTTTGACTTCGAGCATAGTAACCGGCACGAGTCGTGAGCACAAACTTCAAGTCCACTTTTGGGTTTGTGGGGCGCCGAAACTGCACGAGATGGGTCCGCGCCGCACCCAAAAATGAAGTTTGTGGTCACCGTGCCGGTTACTATACCCTTTTTTTAATTCAAGGTAAGCTTGCTTTTGGCTCTAGGTCAGAGTGACAGAGAACAGGCGACCACGAAGTGAGCTTACCCAGAAGAAGCCCCCCACTACCGACTACATAAACTTAACTTTATGTACAAGGCTATGTCATAAAAAACGCAATTATATTTCCTCAAAATATGCTTAGTAATTTAGCCGTTTTTTTTTACATTACACTTTACCTAGATACATACATATATAATCTCACGCCTTTTTCCCATGGGGGTAGGCAGAAACCACGGAACTTTATCTAGATATAGTCGCACGAAGAATTAAATGAATTTCATTGCGACTTAGTTGCAGTATTTAATAGTTGTTGGCATCCGAAAATCGACGTAGTTCTTTAAAACTTAAAATTGAAATTTGAGCAAATAGCATTTTAGGTATTTTTTAATTCAAAGCTATAATCACAAAATCACGTCAAAATAAAGTGTTTTTATTAAAAAATAATATCGTCGAAATTACCTCTTCGTTGTTAGCATCCACCCACTGCAAAACATTATTATATTAGTAACAAAAAAAATACAAAAAAAAACTTGAGTTAAAAGTAACACGAAATAGAACAAAAACTTGTCAAAAGCATTTCATTATGTGTGAGAAGCGAGAGAAATAGATTCTGTTATTTTAATTTATAATATTTTTAATTGATCTTTAACATATCTATAAGCACAATAATTATATGAAAGCTTTCATACGTAGTCCCGGAGAAGCAAAAACTTTTTCTTAACCTTTTGACCGCCACAGTCATGTATAGATGACAAAGCAAAATGTGCCCGGCACGCCGCGGTCACGATCCCGTGACAGGCTTTTATACGGAAATAAATCTTATAAAACAACATCGGTATAAATCCGAACTCACTACTATTTTGTAGGTGTTAAAGGATGGATTCGTAGCTCGGCGCTGAGGGCACGTTTTTGCTTTTTTGACGCGCCGGTCAAAAGGTTACACATAATATTAAATTGAACCGATTCATCGTCACTTCCATTCTGGTTCATTATTACCACGAGCCAAAAAGTTTGTTCGATGACGTGCCAGAGGCGTCATATTTAATTTTAACGTGTTTTGCAATCATTTCTATATGCCGCGCTAGGTGCGTCATTGACCTTAATGCATATTTATATATGACGCCCCTGGCGCGGCAGTGGCCACGAATCGGTTAACCAGTAATGTAGTTAATAATTCTTTAAAACAACACACATAAACAGTAATACCAAGTCAAAATGATTTTTATATTAATTACGTAGTTTAATTCACAAATACGTAAAAATGACAAAAAGATTTTGCAAAAAAATCAAATCAGGACAAGTGTCGAAAAACCCTCAAATTGTACACACATTAGTATCAAGCAAGTATTACAGTAAAACGCATTATATATTAAAATCTGAATAAAATATACTCTTATATAAATTCTATACCTTCGATGACTTTACTTTGTAAATAATAATAAAAACCAAAATATAGAGAAAATGAACTTTTGAGCCATTTTGAGCGCAGCATAGACAAAAGAATGCTCTAGTTACTATTATTTTTGCACGAAATCTTAAAACTATACATCCATAGACAATCTGGATTATGGTTAACATAGTTGTTCTATTATAGCAACGACTAATATAATATTAAAAACTCCCATTACTATTAATAAAATTATACATAGAAATATAAGGTTCAAAACAGAAAAATAATATACACGCCACTACCAAAACCCGAGTAAACATATTAAAAAAGGAAAAAATATTTAAAAAAAATTAGTAAAAATGGAATGTCCTAAATAATTTGAGAAAGCGTGGTTCTCTGACTGTTAACGAATTAAAAATGTGACTCAAACACAACACTCCAGTTATGAGTGTTATGAGCCTCTTTCAACTAGGTAATTCAGTGTCACCTTGTATAAATGATCTATCTTACTAACTACTATTAATTATAATTTCCTGAGACAGTTTAATGAGGAATAGAATCTTGCTAATAAAGGCTATTCTTACCAGTATTATTTTTAAACAATATAATCTTCTACCTCCTTTATTGACACCAATCATATCTCATCTCTGTTATTAGGGCGACTACACAAATTCTTTTCAGTACTAGGGTAGATACACTAATATTTTTTTTTTGAACATTTAATGTTTTGGACATTACTAGCACTTCTGTCTACCCCTCAAACAATACTTGTGTGAGGAGTAGCTTCACGTCAACTGTCCCTAAGGTCAGACGAGCGTAACGCAGCGTAATTTGAGCCGCTCAAAATGAGTCGCAGATTTTACGTTTTACCAAATTTCTGACATCACTAATCGTGACTTGTGACTACTGAATTATTAAAAATGTTTAAGACTCTAGTCTTACTTCAATTAGTACACCTAGCACAATTGTGTGTTAAGCCATTTGAAGCGTATAACGTTGTGAAATGACGTTGTTGCGTGTAAAGATCCCATTTAAAAGATAAATGAAAAAATCTGCGTATAATTGTGAGCGCTGCAAACCCCCCCCTACACCCGCAGGCCCGCCCGGACGCCGCCTACTCGGCCTCGAGCCTCAGATATTCTACCTTAGTGATCTTCTTGGGATCAGAAGTGCCGGTCTCCAGCACCTCCACCTTCTGGTACACGTTGGGCGAGTTCAGCCAGCGCGTGCGCTCGCCCGTCTTGCCTTGCCCTTTCTTCCATATCCTGGGGAAGCAGTGGCGATTGTAGAAACATATTATACTACAAGCTGCGGTATTGCACGCTCATCAATCTGTACAAGTAAATAACATTCAACGGTCTGTTTGTGATTTCAAATTACAAGCTTTCCACTAAATGCTTGTGAAAGTATATACGGTACCAACATAAAAAAAAAACAATTTTTGATTTTGACGGGACTATCACTCGCAGATAGCTGATGTTATAAGAAGTAACTTAGGCTATTTTTATTTTAAAATTTTAATTTACTTTAATTTTGAAAAAAAGAGGGATATACCAAGACAAAATTGAAACCAATAAAATAGTGAGCGCGAACGAAGTCGCGGGCAGCAGCTAGTAATATTAAAAAGAGAAACATTTGTTTGTTTGTGCCGAATGAGGTCCGAAACTACTGGACCGATTTTAACAATTGTTCCACCAATAGATAGCTACATTGTTCCTGAGTAAAATAAGTTACATAACATCACGCTACGACATACGGCTGCTTGTCCACAGACACGGAGCGAGGCAGTGGAGCGGAGAAACAGAGAAATAATAACCAATAGGATGGCCTAACTGGAGCGGAGCGAAGAATTTATGTAATCCTATTGGTTAATATTTCTCTGTTTCTCCGCTCCGCAGCTTCGCTCCGCATCTGTGTACAGGCAACCTTAACGCGGGTGAAATAAGCCACATGGACGAAGTCGCGGGCAGGTCTCTAGTCAATAATAACATCGAGGGTACCAAACTGCAGCTAGTATTACGACGGACATCTAATTGAGCCATTTTTAAACAGGATCAGGATTAAACCGCGAATTGAATACTCGACAATACCAATCAATTGACATACTTTTACCATTTTGCTATCATCGTACATTTTGTATGGGAATAGTAAACTGTGACGTCACTTATTTGCCAACTCAATTGACTAACTATTTATTGGTTTCAAAGCAACAAAAAATCTAATCTTACGATTAATTTCAAAATAAAAACGTTGGCATGAAAACATTTTCAAATACAAATTCAAACTGGTTAAAGCTTTACCAAAACTACACAAAATAAATATGATAATAGTGAACGGTGGTCCGCATGCGGGCGGACGGCTCCGCTATTGTTAGAGAAGGCCTGGCCGGAGTGCGCGATGTAAACGTAATATAAATTCGATCGATTTGTTAATTAGAAATACCAGCGTCACGCAAACTGTTGATTAAGTTAGAATAATATAATGTTTAGACTGGAGCGAGCGCTGCGGACGTGACGTAGTGACTCACCCTTGCTTGTACAGCTCCTCCTCCTCCAGCAGGTAGCCGAGCGACGACACCGCCGGCGGCACCTCCACGTCGTTCTTGGGCCGCGGCACGTCGTTCTGCACCGACACACACACGTTACACTCATACCACAAGCCCTCGTGGGTAAGTACTAGTCGACCGAACAAAGTTCAAAATATAACCGGCCAACTACCAGTCGGTCCCCACACGAAGGGTTTTGTGCCACCGAACTATTTTTCATTTCTTTTTCTTAATATCATTGGACGGCAAACAAGCCGACGGCGCACCTGATGTGAAGTGGTCACCGCTGCCTATACACATCTGCAATACCAGAGGCCTTGCAGATGCGTTGCCATCCCAGAGACAAAGTTGAATTGTTTCATGCGCCTGTAACTGCACCGGAACACAGCAACGCTGCTTTGCGGCAGAAATAGGTATGGTGGTAGTACGAGCTCCTTCACAAAGAGCTCTGCTACTACTAAACTACTGATTCGCGGTCTCCACTCAAGAACGCTGCTGCCCCAACGGTCATCGGATCTACGGCTTATATAGCCGGCCCATTGCGACTGCAGCTTACTGCTTATGTGAGCTATGTGGAAAACTCTCTTTGTCTGTGGAGTCACCTCCAGAGAAGCTGCTAGCACGGTGCGTTACCTTGATGAGTGGATGCCTGTAGATGTATCCGGTGCGGAAGCCGGCGTTGTCGAGCATGCGCATCAGCGCCTCGAACTCCTCGCCGCCCACGCGCCACTTGCCCGCGTCCGCCGGGGCCTTGCGGGACGCCTCGTAGATCTGTCGGATTGACAAAAAAAAACTTAACTTCCTACTAATATTATAAATGCGATATTTTGTGAGGATGGATGTTCGTTACTCGTTCACGCTTATTCAGCTGAACGGATCTGGATGGAATTTGTCACTGAGGTAGATTGTAGTGTGGAATAGCACATAGGATACTTTCTATCCCGGAAAAGTGCGCGGTTCCCGTGAGATAATACGCGCAGAAGCTAGCAATAGATAATTACATTTATGTGTATTGTTATTAATTTTGGTCACACACATACACCGCTGTTAGTTTGAATGGCTACATCTATTTCTCTACTGTAAGACGCAGGCATTTAATTTATTAAAAAATATATTCATTTTATATCCTGTTACGATTGTTTTAATACATATGAATACTTGCTCTTGCCCGCGGACGCAGACAACGTCACGAGATAATAAGTATATTATATTCTTTCTTGGAGTTTAAAATTACCCCCGTACCAAATGTCCTATGACAGTCAGAGTTACATTCGCATTTACGATATTAATATGGGGGAATAAATTATTACATGAATGTGACGGTGTTCAAAAGTAACGTGAAGCGGCTACAGTAGATTCACAGAAATTATATAATATAAAAAGTCTGTCTGTCTGTTCCGGCTAATCTCCGAAACAGCTGGACTGATTTTCACTGGCAGATAGCTGATGCTATAAGAAGTAACTTCATTACTTTTCTGTTAAGATTCAAAAAATCAGACCCCATCATAATAACCGATATTTTCGCGAACAGAGTCGCGAGTATAAGCTGTATAGTAGCCGCCACGAGTCGTGAGCACACACGTCATGTTAATTTTTGGGGTTTTTGGGGCGCCGACGCTGCGCGGCTGGTCCGTCGGTCGGAGCGACCGCGGCGGCGTGCGGCGCACCCGGCAGACGGCAGCCGGCAGTACCTGTCTCTTTTCGTCGTCGTCGAACAGCTGCAGCTCGTCCGCGGGCACGCCGGCCACTCGCAGCTGGATCTCGCACGCGGCCGTCAGGTTCCTGCGCGGAAACACCACATATTCAATAACGGTTTAAAAACCACACACACATACATACATATATGCAATCATGACAGTATTCCCCGAATGGTTAGGCAGAGGTGTACCAATGTACACCCACAACAAATCCTAACTCCGAGCTGCTACTGAGAATTTCATAGAAAAACCCAATAGCACTTTTTGCTCAACCTGGTAATCGAACCTAAGACCTTTAGCGTAGCAGTCGCGATTAGGACCACTAGGCTAACGAGGCAGTAAGTATGTATGTGTATGGTATGAGAAACAGGGTGTCAAGTCTCTCATCCTCCCTTGACAAGGGAGGATCCTCCGAGCAGACGGGTGTGCAGTCTGGCGGGCTACTGCCCGACGGTTGCTGTCGGGATGTTGTACACTTGCTAACGTGGCGGCGAACTGTGATAGCGCGATCTAGGCAACGACATTTAGTCGTAGTAGTTGGCATTTTGAGCGATAGATGTCACTACATGTACGGTCAACAAAACGGATAAGTAACCAGGTCGTCTAATGTAGTTGATTTTCTTTTAACCCGGCGGTCGCTTTTAAATGAAATTTAATTTAATTAATAAACTGTTCATTTACTATTAATACAAATAAATTTCGTTCACAAACATGTATCGGTTTTTAAGAAAACTTTGGACTTATTAGGCGACTCTGGTCACTATCTCTTTTGGTGAGTGTGGATCCACAGACCTGGCCTGGTAGAAGGCCTCCTCGAGCGTGGCGCCGCAGCAGAGTGCGCCGGCGCAGCTCAGCATCAGCACCTTGGCGTGCGGGCCCAGCGCGCGCACCAGCTTGTCGCGCTCCGCGTTGTCCAGCGTGCCTGCACAACCACCACGTATTCATGAAGCATGATATAAATGTAAAGTAATTACTTACAAAACAAACAAAAATTTATTATTTAAGTAACCCCCGACAGAAGAATAGAAATCCCTACCGCAGCTAACAAGAGCTGATAACTTTGAAACAGCTGAACCGATTTCCATCAAACATAGCTAAGAACACACCCGACTAATTCACATTTTAAACAAAATCGGTTAATAATCACATGGATTTGTAAAGTTTACAGACGTGTTGCGAATATTTGCATCCGCATTCGCAATTGCGGAGCTTCCGCATCGGTTTGGACATCCGAATCCGCATCCGCAACAATCAATGCGGATGTTCATGCGGTGGCAGATGAGGCACACGTGGCGACAAGAAATGTTTAGCTATACTTCTATACTCACTTTATAAAGAAGAAAGATTTTTGGAAAAACTCAATGACACTTTTTTTCCCCAACCTGGGAATCGAACCCGAGACCACACCCTTATCGGTCGCGCTTACAACCGCGAGCCCAGCGGGGCAGTATAAATGCAGGATGATAATAAAACAAAATAATTTTCTGTAAACTTTTAATTTCAAGTAACCAAAACCAATTACAAGCTCAAAGCCCGCACAACTACCCAATTACTGCATCATTTATTGGATCGTTGTAATATAAACTTTATTTTATAAAGAATTAGAACGAATATCGCTAAACACTATAATAAATAAAAAATAATAATATTTAAGGGCTGATACCCGAGCAAACAAGTGACGTCACAGTTTACCTTTTGAACTGTGAGTTTTGTAAACCGATCATCCTGAAATCTTGCACATACGTTGTCAAGTGTACAGAAACGGACATAGGGTACCTTACATCCCGAAAAAAAGTACTGTTACCGCGGAAAACAACAGTAACGTTCTTATGATAATAGATGGCGCCACATGTGTTTCGAATCATGACTGAATGTTAAACATAGCCGACAGTCACGCGGACGAGGTCGCGAGCAAAAGCTAGTAAAACACATATTTAACGTCATCCACCCGCTCACATCACAATACTCCGAACTTGTGAAAAGATCGTCTTCCATTAGTCCGTAATAAGTGACGTCACAATTTGGTATTGTTAAACAAAATGTAAAGGGGTTTTGTTACCTCACACAATTGATATCAATCGATTCGTATACAATTGTGTTTTATGAAGTTCACACAAAGATGATAATATTCATTTGTTTGCAATTATAAAACTTCTCACGGAAAGACGACATTCGACTTTTGTCATTTTTGAAAAAATATTTTTATTTATTTATTTGAATATTTATTTATAACAGCTTCAACTATCATTTCAGGGCAAGCCCCTAATGCGCCACTTAAGAATTAAAACTTATCAAACCACTTACGTACAATACAAACATTAGACATACACAACCATACAACAAAACATATACAATTAAAAAGAACACAAATTATTACACCAACAAAGCATAGAACAACTTATTCTTCTTTCTTCTTATTTCTTTTTTAATGTTACTGAATTATTTATCCTTATTATTTATCTATTATTTCAGGCATCTGAGGCCCATAAAACACAGTATATATACATATATATATCTAAAACATTAACTATAAACTAATCCATAATCTATACAAACTTAAAAACGACTGCACACGAAGTGACGGCGTCGTGTTACGGCGCGAGGTGTCGCGGCGCCGGCCGGGTACACGCCGATTATAAGGAAGCTTTTTAACAATGGTTACTGTTAAGTTTGTTATAACTAACATACAATAGACAGCTGAAAATCGCACATTAAATGTCAGGATAGCTAAAGGCGCGAGGGCAGCACACGAAGAATATGTAAAAATAGCACTTGGTATCTAAAACTTGAAAACGGAGGAGGATAGTGCCTAAACCAAGCCGTGGCCTATATACCAGGACTCCAGCGACTATTTTTTTTAACAACCTGTATTGCCCCACAACTGACAAACGTCTCCTCCATTACCTTAAGGATCTAAATATTATCACGGAATTTTGCAGTATCAGGTAGCATGGTAATAGATAACTTAGACGCGACGGTCGTGCATCGCCGTCAGCTCACAACTCTTGCTCCACACTAACTCGACCAGCTTGTCATCATCCGCCATCTTGCTATACGAGCCTTCCTTGCACTCCATGAAGTACTTCCCGGTGACGGCCTCCACCTCTTCAGACACGCACAGGTGTATCGTGGTCTGAGCCCCTTCTTTAGGACTTCTATACAAGAAGAGTCCATTTACCAGATGAATCATCTGCCTTATAGAAACAGAAACTGATTCAAATATTTCAGTCTTAATACATCCAGGATGTAACGCGTTGACAGTCACTCCTTCTGGTAGTCTCTTAGCGAGGGCCCTCGTCCACAGAATATCACATAGTTTACTGTTCGCATAGTTCACGAATTGAGCTGGGATTCCAGAGTAGCGCGACAGATGCAGTTGGTCGACACGTAACCTGGCGATGTAGTGGAGAGAGGAGGACACTATGACGATCCTGCTGGGCTTGGAGGCCGTCAGCTTGTCCAGCAGCAGGTTCGTGAGGAGGAAGTGCCCAAAATAGTTGACTTGCATCGCCGTTTCCATTCCATCTTCAGTGAGCTTGGGATAACCGCTGCAGCCGGCGTTGATCACCAGAATGTCGAGGCGGTCGTACGAGTTGTTGAAGTCTTCGGCGAACTCTCGCACGCTGCTGAATTTCGATAGATCCAGATGTTTGTATTCGACGTGTTTGTGTCCTGCGGCTGCTACGTCGGCGATAGCTGCTGCAGCCTTGCGCGCGTCTCGGCAGGCGATGACCACCCTCGCACCTCGGGACGCGAGGTCCCGGACTGTCTCCAGTCCGATGCCTTGGTTCCCGCCCGTCACGAGCGCGACCTTCCCGTCGAGCCGCGCTGTAGACGTGCACGCTCTCCGCACAGGTTCAAAAGTTACTTTCGAATAAATGGTTATCGCCAGTAGGAATAGAAACATAAATAGATAATAAACAATTAGCGCAATGATAAGAAAGAGAACCACTTCGAGCAGCATGTTGTCGAGGTGGACACGACCGCGCTACTGACTCGTGAATGAGGCATGCTACAACAACAGCAAATACATAATTATAGTACATAAATACTAAATTTTTTGCATAATTATTTTCATCTTTTAATTAGCCATTAGTGTCCCACTAATTATAAAAACTACATTTGGAAAATGTTAGTAGTCAAAACAGTTTAATAATTCGTGTGGGATGAGCTGTGTTCCAAGATACAGGTTTACCAGCGAGCGCGGATGCAGAGGTTCCAAAATCACGTAACGGACCGGTAGTCTTGTACATCTTTAAACGGTTCTTTAACGAATAAAATATATTTTTATTATTCATATTGCATCGCCGTTTCCATTCCATCTTCAGTGAGCTTGGGATAACCGTAGCAGCCGGCGTTGAGCACCAGAATGTCGAGGCGGTCGTACGAGTTGTTGAAGTCTTCGGCGAACTCTCGCATGCTGCTGAATTTCGATAGATCCAGATGTTTATATTCGACGTGTTTGTGTACTACGGCGGCTCGGCGACAGCTGCTGCAGCCTTGCGCGCGTCCCGGCAGGCGATGACCAACCTCGCGCCTCTGGACGCGAGGTCCCGGACTGTCTCCAGTCCGATGCCTTGGTTCCCGCCCGTCACGAGCGCGACCTTCCCGTCGAGCCGCGCTGTAGACGTGCACGCTCTCCGCACAGGTTCAAGAGTTACTTTCGTGTATATGCTTATCACGAGAAGGAGTACAAATAGAAGTAGATAAAGAACGATCGATGTTATGATGACAAATAAAGCCACTGGGAGCAGCATGCTGACGAGGTGGACGCGACCGCGGTACTGCGCATTCGACAAACATATCTAATGTTTCATTACTATAATGTGTAATGAATGTTTATTAGGTCGGTCACATTATAATTAAGACTTTTATAATAGTACAAACATTTGCGTGGGATTCGCTGTGCTTCGAGTCACAGGTTTGCCACCAGTTCAGATGCAGAATTTCCCCAATAAACCGAAATATTTTGGTTTAACACAGTGTGGGGCAACCCAACTCCAGGGAGAGTTAGCCGTCTGCGGCAGCCTCAGGAGGTTCACTCGTACCAAGGCGGAACCGTCATGGTGTGGGCGGGAATTCGTCTTAGCCGGCGAACCCAGCTCGTTTGGATCCAAGGCAGTATGACCGCACAAAAATACCACGAGCAGCTAGTAGAGCCTGTTATTGCCCCACGCAGAACCCAAATGGGCCAGGAATTTCTACTCGTGCACGAAAATGCTCGAGCACTGTATTCGAGTTTTAGATTGGTCTGCACAGTCGCCCGACTTAAATCGATCATGCCTGGGACCTGTTACAACGAAAAGCTTAGAGATATCCCGCCAAATGTGAGGTCGGAGCAACAACTTTTCGAACACTTGCATAGAACATGGCAGCTCATACCGCAGCAAAACATTGACATTAATAAAATATAAAATACTTTTCCAAAAAAAGTATTTACATACGAAATGGAAATAGGTATTTTGCATTTCAAATACTGTTATTTTTAAAATGTCACATCTCTGCGCCTGTATTCCCCGAATGCTTTAGTCAGAGGTGTACTAAACGAACACCCGCAGTTCGCCGGACTGACCAGGTCCCATGTAATAGGGGGCGAGCCTATTTATTGCCATTAACCTGTCCTGTCCAGTCCCTGTAAATGGTTTTCACAAGCTTTTCCTTAACTTGGTTTCCTGTCTGTCGGGGGAAATCTTGCAATGCAATTTTCGACCACTTCCCGACATCCAATCGGGCTGAAATTTTGGACGCACCCTTATTTCTGAAGACAATGCAATATAGTGTATTCAATATCTTGGTACATTTTATATGGCGGCCATAACAAAATGGCGGATTACGTTTTTATTACAACTCCATTGATGTGGGTAACAAAAGAACAGAGGGTAGAATATAGCTGTGTTACGTTATTCTGAATTCAAAATGGCGGATTAACTTTTCTATTAACACTAATTCGTCATGGGTAGGGCATAACATTTTCTGTACAGCTATCTCGTTATAGATATAAAAGGATCGGAAAAATCATATACAGTGACCTATATGACTATTTGAAATCCAGTACGGCGACTGAGAATTGAGCTCTTGATTCTTTGTAAGACACACTAAAAAGTAACAAATCATCATCTACTTAGCCTTTCTCCCAACTATGTTGGGGTCGGCTTCCAGTCTATCCGGATGCAGCTGAATATCAGTGTTTTACATGGAGCGACTGTCTATCTGACCTCCACAACCCAGTAACTGGGCAACACGATACCTCTTGGTAAGACTGGTTGTCAGACTTTCTGGCTTCTGACTATTCGCAACGACTGTCAAAGGTCTACGAATAACAGCCGGGACCAACGGCTTTACGTGCTTTCCGAGGCACACCACCAACTTCTTCCGGGTTGCTACTGAGATCGTAATGGAAAAACCCAATAACACTTTTTGCCCGACCCGGGAATCGAACCCAAGACCCCATGCTCATCAGTCGCGCTTGTGACCACGAGACCAACGGGGCAACTAGTAAGAAATAAAAAATAAAAATTAAACAAATTAAAAATAAGTTTTTATAGTACAAAAAAAGTATAAAATGTATTTTTTAAGCCACTTGTATGCAACTACAAGTAAAAGCTTGGGGCGCTCAGGTTAGAGTATCCTATGTATCTTGATACTTTGTTGGCAATAATCTTATGATTTTTTCTCTAATCTAGACGTTTTTATTTTATTTTTTTACATTTTTGGTTGGCAAGCAAGCCGACCTGATGTGAAGTGGTCACCGCTGCCTATACACATCTGCAATACCAGAGAGCTTACAAATGCGTCGGCATCCCAAAGACAAAGTTGAACTGTCTCATGCGCCTGTAACTACACCGGCACCCATACCCTTCACACCGGAACACAGCAACGCTGATTTGCGGCAGAAATAGGTATGGTGGTAGTACTTCCCCGGACGAGCTGCTTCACCGAGAGCTCTACTACTGCTAATAGAAACAAATGCTGTGATAATGACTCACCCTGGGTTCGTTCGCTAAATGCTTCTGCATCAAGGCCGGAGTGTTTTGTTTTACCGCGAAATAGACAGAGGTGTGATGTGAATGTGTTGCGAGATGATGGACGGAAGATATGTTATTACCCATTGTAATTGTTAATTTTTAGTATTAACATTTTTTTACTCGTAATTTGCACTAATATTATACAGAGGAAATATTTTTTTGTTCGTACCGAATAAGCTCCGAAAGCCATTGTTTATCAATATATAGCTACATTATTCCTGAGGAACAAAGGCTATATAACATCACGCTACGACACTCGGGAGCGGAGCAGTAACCAAAGATGTAACCAGGTTAAACCGCAGGGTATAGCTAATCTTACTTCCTACCAATATTAGATAAGATAAGATAAGATTATAAATGCAAAAGTTTGTGGGGATGGATGGATGTTTGTTACTCATTCACGCTTATACGGTTGAACGGATCTGTAAGTAATGTACCACCCACGCATATAGGCATTGATCAAGCTTAACACATTGTTTTAGCCACTATGTATGTAGTTTTCGAGAACGTTGCGGATTAAAAGAGGATGTAGTGACAAAAGTAGAAATGAGTATGCTTAGATGGTTCTGTCATGTTGAGAGGATGAGTGAAAGGCGACTAACGAAAGGGATTTATATGGCAGATGTGAGTGGCAACGCCGGGAGGGGACGCCCTAGAAAGACCTACCCTGACCTTATTGGTGAGGTTCTTCAGAAAGGTCGGGCGCGCAGTACTCGTAACCGGCGTGCTTGTATGAACGTGGACGAGGCGAAGGAAGTATGTAAGGATCGTAGCAGGTGGCATTCTGTGGTTTCTGCCTACCCCCATGGGGAAAGGGCGTGAGTGTATGTATGTGTATGTATTTTCTTGCCCGTTCTTCTCCATACGAAACTACCTTTTGGAATGCGCAAATAAAATCAATATTATAATTTTTTCCACTGTCATTGAAATAAATAATTTGACTTTGATATTTTTTATCTCGTTTTTATGTTTCCGTGGGATAACTCATGACCTTGGCTTAGCTCCGTCTTCTAAGCAGACTAAGTCGGGAGTGTAAGCTAGTCTCGTAGTAAACAAATAAATGGTCATGAGAACAAAGCACAACAGTCATATTAACAATGTATAATTAGTGTGGGAGCACTACACATGGTACCTACTTATGAACACATTTGAAGGACAATTGCTATAATTAAAAATGTTCAAAACCTAATTATGTCGACGGCAATCTAGAATGTAGTTAAATTAGAGGTTGTCGGACAGATTTAAATTGAAATTAGAATTTTAACGATCTTTCAAATATACGAGAATTGCCCTTTCGGTGTCTGCTGGGGCAGTAATAACCTCAGATTTCTGTCACGGCGACTAATCTCAATGGAGATTAGCCAATTACGCAGGAGATATTATAGTGCACAAGTGTGTGCGCAAACACAGGTGCACTCCGCCTTCCCTTACTCACATGACCGCGGTGAGATCAGGTGCGGGACCAGACGACACGTGCGCGCCGAGACACGGCGGTGTCACTCCACCAACTTCCAAATTCAGGCTGCTATTGAGAAATTCTTAATGGAAAAACCCAATTGCACCTTTTGTCCGATCTGGGAACCGAACCCAGGATCCCACGCTCAACCCGCGCTCAGCCGCGCTTCTGACTATGATACCAATGAGGCAGTTTAAAAACTTAATCAACAAATACCGCTAAATACTCAGTTCAACACAATACAGTGAACTGTCCGTCTATTTATTCCGGTTGATCTCCGAAACGGCTAGACCGATTTGAACGAAACTTTCACACGCAGATAGACGTTATTAGGAGTAACTTAGGCTTATATAATTTCTTTAAGAAAAAGAATAAGGGGTCTCGCGCAAGAAGAAAACCATCATACCATGACGCCTGTATTCCCCGAAGGGTTAGGCAAAGGTGTACCAATGTACACCCACAGGTCGCCGGTATGTTTAGGTCCAATGTAAAAGGGGGCGAGCCTATTGCTATTAACCGGGCACAAATCCTAACTCTGAGAATTTCATAGAAAAACCCAATAACACTTTTCTCGACCTGGGAATCGAACCCAAGACCTCTTGAGTAGCAGTCGCGCTTAGGACCCAGTAATAACCGACATTCACGTGAAAGAAGGCGTTAAGCCAGTTATAAAAAATATATATTACTTTAGTTGAACACTTGGATCCAACATTATTAACCTATCTATCCTAATATTGAACGCGCTAATCTCAGGAACTACTGGTTCACGCTATGACCAATAGGTGCGGAGCAATAACCAAAGACATAACCTAATGCGAGTGAAAAAACTACGCGGACGAAGTCGGGAGCAGAAGCTAGTTATAAATATAATACAACTAGCTACTGCCCGCGACTTCGAATGTACATTATATTTAAAATGAAATAACGATTCGGAAGACACGCGACGCCATCTATTTTCGTAAGAACGTTACTGTTGTTTTTCTCGAAAACGGTACTTTATGTACCGTATGTCCGTTTCTGTACACCTGACAACGTGTCGGCGTAAATGGTAACCAACAAACTTACTTTCTCATTTATAATATTACTAGTTAAGATTACGAGAGCAAAGTTATTTTTATTAATCAGGTAACTAACGCCATCTAGTACGTTAAAATGTAACTATCATACATTGTATCAGTAGTTATGGATATGTTACCGGCAATCTGTATAATCCGGTATTCTATACAATACCTAGGCAATGTATAGAACATCTGGGGCGTGCAGGCAATGTATGAAATATTATTTATTTTATACTTTGCCTAGGTATTCTATACAATGACGCATGCGCAGTCGGTAATGTGCATATAAGGCGAGAGCATAAAATAATATTGTCATAATTACGCATAATATTGTTAAAATCCTCGATATCGTTTTTTGGCATACATTTCACATCGCAGGTATATAAGAGCCTCGACGACATGGCCCCGCTAAACGGGGCTCCTGTTTCTGTTTCTGCCAGCAGGGTTTAAAAGTAACCTAACCGTGTAAGGGTGCCCTAAGCTCCTGCTGCCCTATGCCTGCTACTTGGCTATACATGAATATTGATGCAACTCCAACTTAGAACAAACGATAGTAATGCTGACGTTTGCATTATGCCGAGGTATTATGGTGTCACAGAAGTTCCGCGAACACGCTATGCCTTGTAATGTTATGTGTGAAAAAGGAGCCCGTTTCATTTGCCCGACATGACATAGGTAGGCTGGTTAATAGTTTAACAGTTGATAAAAATCTATTTATTTTACACATTGCCGGTGGATCAGCAGGTATTCTATACAATCCCTAGGTAATGTATACATTACCTAGGCAAAGTATGTAATGGACAATAATATTCATTGTATTTCATATATAACCTAATGCGAGTGAAAAAACTACGCGGACCAAGTCGCGAGCAGAAGCTAGTTATAAATATAACACAACTAGCTACTGTTTTTCTCGTAACCGGCGTGCTTGTATAAACAGATGTATGAACGTGGACGAGGCAAAAGAAGTATGTAAGGGTCGTAGCAGGTGGCGTTCTGTAGTTTCTGCCTACCCCCATGGAAAAAAGGCGTGCGTTTATGTATGTATGTATTTCATACATTGCCTGGGCGCCCCTGGTAATCTATACATTGCCTAGGAATTGTATAGAATCCCTGAATTATACAGATTGCCGGCAACAGATATAAAAAACCCTTCTGTTTTCAAATGTCTTAACTAACTCAACTGGCCCATTGGTCTCGTGGGGTCCAGGATTTGATTTCTTGGTCTGACAAAAAATGTATATTTTCTATTACAAATTTCTCGAAGTTGGTGGTGTGACACCCCCGTGCCTCGGAAAGCACGATAAACCGTTGGTCCCGCACCTGATCTCTCCCCGGTCGCATAGAGCAGACTATGAGAGTGAGGGAAGAAGGAGTGCACCTGTGTTTGCGCACACACTTGTGCACTATAATATCTCGCGCGTACTTGGCTAGTCTCTATCGAGATTGGCCGCCGTGACCGGAATTGGTCTGGAGAATATTAACCGACTTTATTATTATTAATCATTTATTTCAGACCAAAAGTCCATAAAATGTTAGTAACAATGATCTTAACCTATAGTTAGTAAAAAAAATAAAAAAAATGTTTAATTGAAAGAGCAGTTTGTGTATACAGGCTGTTTTTAAAGGCTACCTTTTTGCAGGGATGAGAGACAGGGTGTAAAGTCTCTCATCCTCCATACAAATGGGAGGACCCTCCGAGCAGACGGGTGTGCAGTCTGGCGGACTACTGCCCGACGGTTGCTGTCGGGATGTTGTATACATGCTAACGTGGCGGCGAACTGTGATACCGCGATCTAGACAACGTCAGTTTGTCGTAGTAGTTCGCATGACATCGTCCAGCAACTAAACGGCGACTGATTTTGACGGAACTTTCACCGACAGATAGATAATGTAGTACTACGTAGACTGTGTTTATTTCAGAAAAATAATTAGGGTTCCTGCGAAAAATATAAAAACACCGCCTAAAACCGACGCGGGCGAAGTTGACGGTATAGTAGCCGCCACGAGTCGTGAGCACAAACGTCAAGTTCACTTTTGGGTTTATGGGTTCATTTCTGGGTTTTTTGGGGCGCCGACGCTGCACGCGATCGGTTCGACTGACGGATCAATCATCGGCGGCCCAAAGAACCCAGATATTAACTTGACATTTATGCTCACAAGTCGTAGTGGCCGCTATAGAAACTAGTTGAAAATAAACAAGTAATGACACTCAGGAGTACTGACCGTTGGGCACGCGGTGGTAGGCGATGTCGCCGAGCAGCGCCGCCTCGTGGCACAGCGGCAGCAGGCCGCGCCGCAGCGCCGACACCGCCAGCGCCGGCGCCGAGCGCACGTGCAGCACGCAGCGCACGTCCGGCCGCGCCGCGTGCACCGACGCGTGCAGCGAGAACCCTGGGGGCGCGGGCCGTTAGCGACTGTTCTACTATTACTTACGCGCCAAAGCGGAGCATACGTTCTGCAGCCAACCTCACAGTAGAAAGATGCGAGAAATTTTGACGTGTGTTGGTGTCTTGGCAGAACTACATCCAAATTTTTGCCAAATTCTCGGTCGAAAATAAGGAGGACTTTGGATCAAAAATAAGAAGGATTTCGAATCAAAAATGAGGAGGATTTCAAAATCGGGAGGATTTCAGATCATAAATAAGGAGAACTTTGGGTCAAAACTAAGGAGAACTTCGGGCTTTAAATGAGGAGATCTCCGGGTCTTAATTGAGGCGGATTTCAGATAATACATAAAGAGGACTTCGGTTCATCAATGAAGAATACCTTGGGTAATAAATGAGGCGAACTTCGACTAACAAATGAGGAAAACATGAACAACGAATTACCTTCAACGTTGACGGGGAAGTTGGTGGTCCCCTGGTCCTGCACGGCGCCCTGCATGTCTACCTTGACGAGCGAGGAGGCGGTGACCTCGTGCGGCAGCAGCCCGCGCGGCGTCGTCAGCACAGACTCCACCGCCGTGTTCAGGCGCGCCGTGATCTGTCCGTGGTTGCCCGCTGCACAACCAAATGGAATTTAGTACACAATATATTATAAAATATAGCCTCGCCTTATAATAAAACCGTAAAGCGTAAGGTGGCACGCCCTCAGGCTCGATGAAGCGCCGAGCTTCGCAGGGTAGCTGGTAGCAACTGGATGAGAATTGACGAGTATCGAGGTTTGTGGCGTTTGATTAGAGAGGCTTATGTCCAGCAGTGGACTGGTGCAGACTGATGATGATGAATAAAATAAAGGCCTATAGCACTCAGAGATAACGTAGCTTTTCATTACGAATACCAGCCTATTACTGTCACACTGCTGACCAAACACCTCTTTCTTGTCCTACAAAAAAGGCACGTTACTACGTTAGGTAACTGCCTCGTTAGCCACCACATTGGTACACCTCTGCCTCACCCTTCGGGGAATACAGGCGTGATGGTATGTTGTGTTCAATCAAATAAGTAGTAGCAGTAGAGCTCTTTGTGAAGCAGCTCGTCCGGGTTAGTACTACCACCATACCTATTTCTGCCGCAAAGCAGCGTTGCTATCTTCCGGTGTGAAGGGTATAGGTGCCGGTGTAGTTACAGGGACATGAGACAGTTCCACTTTGTCTCTAGGATGGCAACGCATTAGCAAGGCCTCTAGCATTGCAGATGTATATAGACAGCGGTGACCACTTAACATCAGGTGGGCCGTCAACTAGTTTGCCATCCAATTATATAAAAATAAAATGTTTTGGAACAGAGAATAGTGGAATCGGTGTGGTTCTACTCACTCTGAGTCCAGCCGAACAGGTCCACGAGCCGGTAGACGGCGGCCAGCTTGCAGCGGAGGATCTTCTCTCCCTTCTCGTAGCCGACGCCTTCGATGCCGCGGATGTCGTTGATTGGGAGGACGCACGCGGGGCCCTGGGGGTCAAGTCAGGGTACTTTATTGCGGGCCTCTGAACGATGAGCAATGTCAGCAATTTCAGAAGGGGCCACTCAGGGCCGATGCCTGTCTGGGCTGCGGGTTGCTCGTAAGAGATACCACGCCCCCGAAACGCAAAGGGCACAAGAAGGAACACAATTTTATTCCTTTCAAATAAAATTCCGCAAGCAGTATGAAATGGCGACCACGCCACGTGTACTCACTCTCATACTGCCGGTGTGCAGCCGCCCGCCGACCATCTCGCGGATGCGCTGCAGCAGCGGCGCATCGTTCCCCTCGTGCATCTGCTGGTCCAGCACGCGCTCCAGCTCCTCGCGGAACAGCTTCGACGACATGAGCGCCTCCACCCTCTTGCGTCGCTCCATCTCGCGGACATCCTGGAACACGGATACATGAACGCTTAGAATCCTGGGGGTGTCACATGACAAAGCCGCTAACTACGCACACAACGCATCAAATTAACTAACATTAAGCAAACGCTATCAATCGAATAATATAGAACATCACGCTACAACCAACGGGAGCAGAGCAGTAACCGAACACGTAACTAAACGCGAGTGACACCGCGGGGTATATAGTCATAGATAGAATCAGAGGCGGAGCGTACATTTGTAGGGCCCAGGGCTTGCACACCTTGGGGGCTACCTAATTAATCAACCTAAATTGCCATTAACTAGGGCACAAATCCTAACACCGAGCTGCTACTAAGAGTTTCATAAGAAAACCGAATAACACCTTGCTCGACCTGGGAATCGAACCCAGTACCTGTAGCGTAACAGGAAAAGATGCATACAGTGTAAATAGGAGATTGGGGATCCTTTTTATTCACGGGCCCGTGGGCTGCAGCCCAAAAAACCTATACGTAAATCGGGCCTTGGATAAATGATTCCGGAGAGATATTCCTCCTCCCGAAACCGGTACTCACAGCGTCAATGTCCGCGGGGCGCTGCTTCAGCCGCTCCTCTTCCTCCTCGTTGGACAGCGCTCCCGTGCCGTTGGGCAGCGGCTCCGTGTCTGTGTCGGCCATAGTGGGCGGCACGGTGAGGGCTTCTGAAACGGAACAGGATATAGAGGTTAGACAATATACAACGTATACTTTATTACATTGAAAGCATATCATCACGTCTGTATTCCCCGAAGGATTAGGCAGAGGTGTACCAATGTACACCCACAGTTCGCCGGGATGTTTAGGTCCCATGTAATAGGGGGCGAGCCTATTGCCATTAACCGGCCACAAATCCTGACTCGGAGCTGTTACTGAGAATTTCATAAAAATACCCAAAAACACTTTTTGCTCGACCTGGGAATCGAACCCAAGACCTCTAGCGTAGCAGTCACACTCAGCACCACTAGGCTAAAGAGGCAGTCACACATATTATATACACACACGATAAGACACGTACCTTGAAAGATATAAAAAATAGGAAAAGAACATTACTGTGTGCCCCACAGCTGCGCCGAACAGGCCCAGTTCAGCATAAATGTCAGACCACTAGTGGCCGACACTGGTTTTAGCTGGACCTTTGTTTGTAACGCCTTACTGATGTATATTGAAGGGCATGTAAGCTGATAGTCCACGTATCTATCTGCCAAGCCGAAGCCAACTATGTTGGGGTCGGCTTCCAGTCTAACCGAATGCAGCTGAATACCAGTGTTGTACATGGAGCGACTGCCTATCTGACCTGCACAACACAATTACTGGGCAACACGATACCATGCGGTAAGACTGGTTGTCAGACTTCCTGGCTTCTGACCATCCGTAACGACTGTCAAAGATCTACAAATAGAAATTCTGGTTCGATCTTAACTGCCATGGCTTACATCTTTAGTACAATTTTTTTGTTAATTGTTTTATATTTATCTTCATTGTTTGCACATATAGAAGCAACAAGAATATTGTAACCACGATTTTGTAAAAACCAAATTGAAAGAAAAGAGTGTCCATGGAGTTTCTTGCTCGTTCTTCTCCATAGAGACCTACGCTTTGGAACGAGCAACTAGCTTTAACTTTTAAATGTAACTTCTTGACAATTCAAAAGTGCCTGTAAATGGTCTGATTGAAATAAATACTTTGACTTTGACTTTGATAACAACAATTCTTTCACAGATAGGGCGCTATATTAATACCGAGTTTCATAGACGTTATGTTTCATTGTCTACATGGCCTTCTACGCGTGCGAAGTCGCCGGCAGAAGCTAGTCAGACTAGGTGAGACATCGGGGACACTTTAGACCCTGGATTCAATACATTATTCATTAATAAAGAAACCGAATGTCGCCAAAAAAATACATAATGATGTGATTTAAAAGTCATAACGCATCGCGTGACCCGTATGTCTCCGTCCAAAGTAGTTAGGTATTAGTCATTGTGATGTGCCTACTTGCCTAGTATCGCGATGAATGTTGACACCAAATGGAGGGTCCACTGAGCTGACTGAATGATGAATTATAATGAGCAGACAAAAACGGGTGGAGACGTAGTCGCGGCTCCATGGTGACGAACACTTTTACCATGGATTCAGTACATGTTTATAGACAAAAAAAGACAAAGACTTCAAAAACATCAAAGTCAAAAATTATCTTAGTTTTGGAAGTCGGCCGCGTTAGTTATGTTTGTTGTATTGTACTGCCACCGAGCTCCAAACACTTCAGTTATTTTGCAGTTTTTGAAGGCGATTGTCTTTTTCATAAATCCGTTTTAGAATTGAGAACCTCCTTCATTTTTAAAGTCGGTTAAAAACCAAGAACAAAGAAACGAAAATTACGAAATTTTACTTGACGACTAGAAAATAACCGAATTCAGATGTGTCTCCCAGCCGTGCGTGTCTAGGTGCCCTGGAACGGCCACAAATTGTCCAGCAACAATAGAAGAGGACGGGGCTCATTCAATTTCCTCTCTCCATCTAGGCTAATAGCGCTTGTAAATGTAATCATTACCGAGCATTTACATGTAACAGCTGTCTCAGAATGAACATAACATACCATCACGCCTGTATTCCCCGAAGGGTTGGGCAGAGGTGTACCAATGTACACCCACAGTTCGCCGGTATGTTTAGGTCGCATGTAATAGGGGGCGAGCCTATTGCCATTAACCGGGCACAAATCCTAACTCCGAGCTGCTACTGACAATTTCATAGAAAAACCCAATAACACTTTTTGCTCGACCTGGGAATCGAACCCAAGACCTATAGCGTAGCAGTCGCGCTTAGGACCAGTAGGTCAACGAGGCAGTGTTTTTGCAATGTCTTATATCCCTTCTTCTACAATTTATATGCGGAAACAGTTCGAGTCGCTGCGGCTATCATAACCATGATTGTAATACTTCATAATTATAGGCTACAGATACGCATGAACGTTGAGAGAGAAAAAACCTGCGCCTACGCATAATAACACTATAACAATTCTAACCAGTTGAATGGCCGGAGCCGAATCAACGTAACTCTATAATGGCTAAAAGAAAAGTATTAGCCAATTTTGGAGCCAAAGCATGTGAACTTTGGCACCAACATTTGAGAGTATTTTTTTCGCGACACCATTAAAAAATTAAGTAAAAGCATTTATTTCAATTAAACTCAGGCTCGTGCGCTCTTTACCCGACTGCTTCTGAAGGAGTGTTATGTTTTTTTGCTTGTTCTTCTCCATAGAAACCTACTGTTTGAATTGAGCAAAGGGCTTCAACTTGCTAGCTGACTCCTTGACAATTCCAATGCCTGTAAATGGATGCGAAAAACAAGTTTGTTTGTTACCTCTTCACGCCTAAACTACTGCCCCGATCATGCTGAAATTTTGCATATAGGTCGTCAGGTGTACAGAAACCCTGACCTTATTGGTGAGGTTCTTCAGAAAGGTCAGGTGCGCAGTACTTGTAACCGACGTGCTTTTATGACCGACACCAGATGTATGAACGTGGACGAGGCAAGTAAGGTATGTAAGGATCGTAGCAAGTGGCGTTCTGTGATTTCTGCCTAACACCCTTGGGAAATAGGCGTGAGTTTATGTATGTGTACAGAAAAGAACATAGGATACCTTTCATCCAGAAAACAAGTACTGTTCCCAAGGAAAACAACAATAATGTACTTATGTTAATAGATGGCGCCACGTGTGTTTCGAATGATTGAATTTTAAATTAACCGTCATTTTCGCGGACGAAGTCGCGGGCAATAGTTAGTTTGAAATAAATGGTTTAGAATAATATTGGTGCTACGTCCGTGTCATGTGACACCCAGCCCCCTCCCCCCGCCCCCCGGCCCCCGGCCGTGACCGCGCGTCCGATTGGGAAGCCCCGCGTGCCCCACATAGTCTACTGTAATCTGTTATCGATCCTCCTGTCTGTCACAGCCTTATTAGGGTTCCGTAGCCGAAGGGTGTTCTTTTTACTAAGCCAGACTGTCCGTCTGTCTGTCAGCGGGATGTATCTTAGGAGCTGTAATAGGTAGAGAGTTGAAACTTTAACAGATTTGGATTACTACGGCCGCTATAGCACTCAATAATAAAAATTAAGTCCCTATTCCAGAAACTTGCACTAGAAATTTACTCTTAAGTGTTAGGTTAGACAGACCGGTCAGGTTTGAAATAACATTGGACGACAAACAAGCCGACGGCCCACCTGATGTTAAGTAATCAACGCTGCCTATACACATCTGCAATACCAGAGACCTTGCAAATGCGTCGCCATCCCAGAGACAAAGTATAACGTCTCATGTGTCTGTTACTACACCGGCACCCATACCCTTCACACCGGAACACAGCAACGCTGCTTTGCGGCAGTAATAGGTATGGTGGTAGTACTCCCCCGGACGAGCTGCTTCACCAAGAGCTCTACTACTACTCCGTTTCCATTCTTCGCCTTCAATTCTGCGTGCGACCTTGGCGCATTTCCCTGAATACTTCCTAAGACGATCTCCATAAGTCGACCAAACTGAACAAATCAATGCATCACACGTCACATGACAATTGGTAGTGAAATAAAACATGGCGGCCGGGTCATTGACCCGATGGGCGGCCGTGACACTCACTTATTTGATGATGGACATCGTTCCACGTGTCATGTATTGACACTTGACTGTTTGTATGGAATATTGAGGAATTCTCTGAAATTTTTCTTTACTTTACGTAAGTTTATACAGGGTGTCAAAACACACATCACACAGCCGTTTAGCTATGCATACTGCTCATCAAACATTTAGCAAAAATTATAGCTTTTTATTTATTTAAATTGTATGCAACAAAAACTAGGCTGACTTGGCCTTAGGCATTCTCTACCAGTCAACCAAAGGTGGTGAAGAGATAAAATGGCAGGTGCAAATTATTGTAGGAGAATAAAACAACAAAATCTGATATTAAAAAAAAAACCCTCAAATCAATTGTTTTTGTTGTGAAAACTCACCAATATCGTACAGAGGCCGTGGTGGAGCTGTTTAAACTTTAACTAGGACATTTAGAACCAGTTTTCGTAAAAAAAGAAGTTATAACATTGATCTTCAATATCTTTGTAACCAAAAGGTTGCCAGATATGATCTAGAGCAAAAAAACGTATGATGGGAACAACATGTAACTCTCGGGTAAGTGACAGGCAGACTTCCTCGTGACATCTTCATACGACGCCTGTAATTCCCAAAGGGCTGTAGCAATAGGCTCACCCCTTGTATACACCCCTACTGTACCCTTTCAAACTTACAAATGAATAATTTATTTTACAAATGCCTGTGAAAGAAGTATCCAAAATAAGAGACAATATAAATAGTAATGATTATTAATAATGGTCACGAACAAGCAAAACATATAAACATTTATTTTAGCTATCCCACTACTTGCGACATATTAAAAATATTGGTAGAACAATTCATAAATAATAATTAATCATCAACATTATCCAAATCTCGAATTTAACATGAAAAGGGATATCATATTTCGTACGACATCAATAACCATACTTTTTTATGAACTGTCAACCCTAATCCCTAAATACGCGCCGACGCGTCGCCCTTAAATAACAAAAAAAGTAAACAAAAAGAAGTATTGGTGAAAATTTTAAATTTGGAACTGGCGGAAGCGCATTCCTTGCCCGCCAGCCGTCTATTTTGGTCGCGTCTACGGTTGGCTCTAATAAAATTCTTTTTTTATTATTATAAAAATCCCTTTTAGGGATTGGGTGTAGGTTTTTGTTTTGACAGCTGGTTAATGCGCGCTGTCGTTGTAATAACATGTTTTCAACGAGCGAGGCTCGTCGGGCTTATGAAGGCGTTGATGTGTTACTGGTGTGAGTTTCCACAGTCAGAAAGTTGAAAACCAGCGTCAGGCGCGTCTGGTCTGACATTGTTGCTGAACTGGGCCTGTTTGGTACAGCTGTGAACTGTCGGTCGTTACGGATAGTCAGAAGCCGGGAAGTGTGACAACCAGTATTACCGCGTGATACCGTGTTCCTCAGTAACCGGGTTGTGGCAGTCAGATAGACAGTCGCTCCATGTACAACACTGGTATTCAGCTGCATCTGGTTAGACTGGAAGCAGACCCCGACATAGTTGGGAACAGGCCAGGCAGATGATGATTATTTTCATGTATATAATGCTGTTCTCTGTATGGAGAAGAATGGGAAACCCATGGAACCATGGGTCAATTTCGTATGAAATTAACTTTTAGACGAGGCAGCCGGATTCCATATATCTTTTTTTTTATATGACATCCAAAAGCGTCTTTAAATTGATTTTGACTTTCAGTATTTGGAAAATTGTTTTATTTTTATTTTTTTCAATCAAAAAATTGTCGTCCCGTGACACAAGGGAAACAAGCAAGGCTTGTACATGTTCACATTTTATTGAGTACTAAGTTCGACGAGTGAATTAGTATAATGTACGTGATTGGTATCATTAAACTGTAATATATACGTACGGGGTCATAATATATACGTACGTGTCATTATGCAGATCAGGAACATCAATAATACCCCAAAGAATTTTAAATATTGCAATCATCTGATCGCGCGCCCGTCTTACTTCTAGAGAATTGAAACCTAAACAACCCAACAGGAATTTAGTGGGATACAAGAAGGGATAAAACCCGTGCAAGTGCTTGTAGAGGTATCTAAGGAATGCTTTTTGAACTTTTTCTAAAGCTAAATTAAGCTTATTGAATAAACGTACCCGTACTACTTCTTGTAAACCATTGTTTAAGAGTTTAAATGGAGTTTCTTGGCCGTTCTTCTCCATACAATACTACCTTTTGAAATAGGCAACTAGATTCTATATATTTTTTTTTACTTGTAAATGCCGTTTAAAATCTACTTTTAATTGAAATAGATTATTTTGACTTTAAGTTACGTCATTGGTTACTGCTCCGCTCTCGTGGGTCGTAGCATGGTGATATTGGGCTTTAAAACACAAAAACCCTTGACCAGTAGTTCTTGAGATTAGCGCGTAAAACCAACAAACTCTTCAGCTATAGATCACAGGTAAACCATTTACAGGCACGTTAGAATTTCCAGGAAATCGATCAGTCAAAAAGATACAAGTTCGATGCTCGTTGCAAACAGTAGATTTCTCGAGAAAATCGAACACTACAGCTATGAGCTATGTTGTAACAATAGCTAATTTGTTTATCCAACAGTCGATTGTAGAGCAATCGAGAACAGGAGCACTGCCTACCCCCGTACACCTTACTGTACGACTATCAGCGATCGACCGACATTACGATATCCGAACACTGAACACGCCAGCACAGAGGAACCACTCCTCACCGTCACCCAATATACGAGGTATAACACACATAACATAGCCGTTACCTGTCGCTGTGTTCCGGTGTGAAGGGTATGGGTGCCGGTGTAGTTACAGGCCCATGAGGCAGTTTAACTTTGTCTCTGGGATGGCAACACATTTGCAAGGCCTCTGGTATTGCAGATGTCTATAGACAGGGGTAACCACTTAACATCAGGTGGGCCACCAATCAAAAAACGCATGAAAAAAGGGGGATAGTGAATAAAGCATGTCATCGAATTCTTAAGCCACGGTATAAGCTGTTCTTCCTTCCTCTTCAATGTGAAACTATTGTACTTCTGCGCGATGTAGTTGGTGTGTGAAGGCTGGCCGGCCTGCGCCTACGCCGGTCGTCGACCTGTGACTCACGGGCCCTTACTTGTAGTGTAGGAGTAAAGTACATTTGCTTAAGAAGTAAGGAAGTCTGAGTGCTTTACGTCATTTTTGCAACGTAACTATGGAAATAATACCTGCCTAGTATTGTCGCACTGCAGGGCAAAGGACTCTTCTTACATGGCGAATTGGAGATATCAGACTTAAATTAATTAAAAGTCCAAATTTCCTCACGATGTTTTCCTTCACCGATGACAGTATTGTCCAAAATAAACTTAGAAAGTAAATATAACTGCCTCGTTAACCTAGTGGTGCTAAGCGCGACTGCTACCCTATGGGTCTTGGGTTCTATTCCCAGGTTGAGCAGTGTTTATTGGGTTTTTCTATGAAATTCTCAGTAGCAGCTCAGAGTTAAGATTTGTGCCCGGTTAATGGCAATAGGCTCGCCCCCTATTACATTGGACCTAAACATACCGTTAAACTGTGGGTGTACATTGATTCGCTTCTGCCTAACCCTTCCGGGAATTCAGGCGTTTTTTTTTATGTCATTGGATGGCAAATAAGCCGACGGCGCACCTGATGTTAAGTGGTCACATCTGCCTATAAACATCTGCAATACCAAAAGCCTTGCAGATGTGTTGCCATTCCAGAGACAAAGTTGAACTGTCTCATGTGCCTGTAACTACACCAGCACCCATACCCTTCACACCGGAACACAGCAACGCTGCTTTGCAGCAGAAATAGGTATGGTGGTAATGCTTCCCCGAACGAGCTCCTTCACAAAGAGCTCTACTACTACTAATAGCGAGATACACGCAGAGGGCTTACAGCGCCTTACGAGTCCAATACAATAACGCATACAGGGCACTGTTGACACTGCAGCGCATCAGGGATGTTCGCTGAGGCACGTATGGATGACTTCTATGGAATCATAAGAAAGCGTGTCGCTCCCCTGATGTGGCGGGTGCGGGGCGGTGCCAACAGTCTCTTGGTGACTGCGACGGATAGGACTGGTGGCCTTATATTAAAACACTGGACGAGGACGCAAGTGTTGCCTACAAGCCGTGCCCAGAAGTAGTGTGTGTTGTATTATTGATTGTTGTGTGATATTATTATTGTTTCTGACATGTGCATTGAATTTGATTTGATTTATTTATTTTACTTCATGACATAGGTATATGGACTAATACTGTTTTGTAAGTTGTTATTGTCTTTACTAACAATATTGGATTGTATTTATCTGGAAATAAATGATTGATTGATTGATGGTATATGGTCTTTACACCATAGGAGTGTTTCCAAGCCACGATCCGCCGCCTAGCTGCAAGGTTCACGACCTCGGGCACAATGGGTGGCTCATAGCGTTAATTAGTATAATAAGGTTAATATTTGGCTGCATGCCACCGTGAGTCACGGCTGAATACACCATTCATTCGGCGGTAGCGTATTGGCTTTACCACCTAGTGTAGTTTGCGAGTTTCTCTCTTGAACAAACATGGCGAACTAGAAAAAGGTGCAAAGCTTTGGGAAATACATCGTCTGGCACTGATACCTGGCTGTTTGTGTATATGGATTTCTGTGTTTGTAAACGCACCCGCGACACAGGAGACATTCCTAGTTTGTGGCAACGTTTGTGTGTGTTTTTGTCTTAAAAATAGAAAAAGAAAAGTCCGTTCGTCCGCGTGGATGTCGGTTATCGGCAATTGTATTTTTTGTGCGGAACTCTAATGTTTTTTCTTAAATAACAATAGCCTACATTACTGCTTATAAAACCAGTTATCTGCCGGTGTAAGTCCCGTCCCAATCGGTACAGCCGTTCAGAAGTCTAGTCGGGCAGACGGTCAAAAATTATAAAAATTGATCTTTTTAACCGACTTCAAAAAAGGATGAGGTTCTGAATTCGACTGTATTTTTTAGTATCATGTGGTTGTAAGCAGTTATTGTAAAATTACAAATAGACAATTCAATTATATTTATACATATAGAAAAAGACTAACAGTTCCGTGCAATAAATTAAAATAACGCAGAAAATCGACATTTACGCGAACGAAATCGCGGACATAAGCTAGTATTACGATAACTCATCAGATACATACACGTCGAGCCAACTACAACCGGTGACGGTGATAAGGGATCTGCTGAGGAACAGCGGGTCCAGCCCTGTCAGGGGAGCAATGAATGCCATAGGCAGAGGTGGAACACCGCGGTGGATTTAGCCGGTAAGAGTCCGGTGCCTCTCAGCCACCCCCACGACGGAGGGAGTCCATGAGCATTTCCACCACGCACCAAATAAAAAAAAAACGGGCCAAGTCCGTCTAATCTATAAAAACCATACCATCATCACCATTACGCCTGTATTCCCCGAAGGGTTAGGCAGAGGTGTACACCCACAGTTCGCCGGTATGTTAAGGTCCCATGTAATAGGGGGCGAGCCTAATGCCATTACCCGGGCACAAATCCTAACTCCGAGCTGCTACTGAGAATTTCATAGAAAACTCCAATAACACCTTTTGCTCGACCCGGGAATCGAACCCAAGACCTCTAGCGTAGCAGTCGCGCTTAGGACCACAAGGCTCACGAGGCAGTTCGAATCTAAAAACGAGCAAAAATAATCACATTTGTTGTATAACAGCCCCTTAAATATTTATTTTATTTTGTTTAATAGTATTTGTTGTTATAGCGGCAACAGATATACATCATCTGTGAACATTTAAACTGTCTAACTATCACGATTCATGAGATACAGCCTGCTGACAGACGGACGGACAGCGGAGTCTTAGTAATAGGGTCCTGCTTTACCCTTTGGTGGTGTACCCGATTGTGGTGTCAAACTAATTAAAACATTCAATGGTGTCGGCCGGCCCCGGCTCGATGAGATCACGTGATACTCGGGGCTCGCCTTCCATTCAGTCGTATTGTGTCGCTATGGGCTCGGCCTGCTATGTGCGATATATTGACACTTTTATGTGTCTACCTGACTGCTGTAAAGCCGAAAGGAGGGTGTATAGTTTGAAGTCTGCGTATATGTCCTGATTTGCTTCTGCCCGCGACTTCGTCCGCGTGAAATTTGATATATAATCCCACGGGGACGGTACATTTTTCTGGGATAAAAGTATCCTATATTGTGCTATTCCACACTGCAATCTATCTCAGTGCCAAATTTCATCCAGATCCGTTCAGCTGTTTAACCGTGAAAGAGTAACAAACATCCACCCGTCCATCCATTCATCCATTCATCCATCCTCACAAACTTTCGCATTTATAATATTTTTAGTAACTGCCTCGGTAGCCTAGTGGTCCTAAGCGCGACTGCTACGCTAGATAGAGGTCTTGGGTTCGATTCCCGGGTCGAGCAAAAAGTGCTACTGGGTTTTTCTATAAAATTCTCAGTAGCAGCTCGGAGTTAGGATTTGTGCCCGGTCACTGGCAATAGGCTCGCCCCCTATTACGTGGGACCTAAACATACCGGCGAACTGTGGGTGTACATTGTTACACCTCTGCCTAACCATTCGGGGAATACAGGCGCGATGGTATGTTATGTCATTATGTGTTATGTTATTAGTAGGATGTTAAGAAAAAAAATTAACTCCCCCTTGTAAAATCAAAGTAGCGACGTAGCCTAGTTTCAATACATGACTAAGATATCATTTTCTCTACATTTAGATACTCCAATAACAATAATTTCCCACTAAATATAAATAAATTCCACAGCTACTACTATCATGACAATTAACAAATGACACACGACTCCATAAACAGCGTACAGCGAACTCACATCGACCGACCTTCGTAGCGGAGGGTAGTTCCACACGTGACGTCACCAGGTTTTGGGGAGCGTTTCTCAGAAACTATTTATTGTTTCTTTGTGTTCGAATACATTGGTTGAGTATGTTCGAAAGAAAATGTCGTCGAATGACGCTCAGCGTTTTGAACATAAATTGCTCGATTTTTGATGATCTTCATTTAAGAAGTATTCTTATATCTCTACCCTTTAATGGTGCAGTATAAGTATGTTAAGCTGGAAACTCGAAAGCGCTCATTGACCAAAAAAATTCGACCAGTTCTTGTAACTAAAACATTTAAAATCTAGTCGCATTCACATCTCAGCGACAATCAATGTCAAAATTTGTCAAAAAATTAAAATTTGACGCATTTATGACAGGTTAGAATGCGAACGTTCCTTAATTTAGGAGAATTGTCACTCCAGTATCTTCAACACAACTGCTTCCATGATAAAACGCTCGCAACGCAATCTGAGCTCTTTTTGATACGGCCAAAAGTACCATAACCCAACAAACACCACCGTAAGTAGCCTGTCTACCCTTTGAAGTGATAAGGGACAACGTAATTACAAAGACAAACAAACCAACTTCACATAGCAAGTGGCACCGACAATAATATCGACAGTATTTGTATGTATTGATTTCTTCAGCGTGACTATTGGCGCCCAACACGGGACAAGTTAATTAAGACAGGAGTCACGTTGACGACTAATTGTTAACAAAAATGTGTTCATCTCTTAAACATTATGTAGCTAACAAGAAATAAATATTCACATTAATTGTATATACAGTGTACTAGCAAATAAATATTTTTGATTTAATTAGATTTTGATGTAAGTAAATCTTATATTTTTCTGAAAGCTAATGATCAAAATTAATTTCTCTGAAAGTAATTAGACAAATATATGAACTTAAAAGTGCTACTACTTTAAAGTAATCCATTAACAACTCGAGTCATCGAGATCAAAGTTTCAAATAAGTCGTAGGTATATCTAGAATATGACACGAGTCTGTAAGAAAGCATGAAAACGATTTTTTTTTAATAAAAAAAAAACAACCGAAGAGAAACAAAACACGTCAGCTGCGGGCGCTCGGGCGACGTGCGAACGCGTGCGTGCCGTATTGATTTCCCGGCCCAGGCTAGTGGCGCCCGCTTGGGCCCGCCGAGTCGCTAGTGGCGCCCGCTTGGGCCGGGCCTTTATTACTGTTTGCGTTTAACGTACTCTTTTGTTCGTAAGTTATAAAGTTCTATTGCTACATAGATGGTGGTTCTAATTGGATTCTTGGTGTTGTGAAACCACAGAACGCTACGTGCTTCCTTCGTACGTAGGTAATGAAGTAAATGTAATCGTTAAGAATATAAACTTGCCTTCATTACTTCATTACAGTCACGCATTCAAACGTCTTGCATTTGAAAATGGGATAACCAAACCAATTCAGTGAAAATCAAAGTATTTATAGGCACTTTTGAATTTTTCAAGGAATAGGTCAGTTAGTCAGAAAGTTAAAGCTAGTTGCTCGTTCCCAACGTAGGTAGTTCTCTCAATATGAAAGACCGAGCAAGAAACTCCACGGACACTGTTTTCAAAGGTTTTACAAAATCCTAATAACAATATTGTACTTACTTTTAGTCATTCTAAATTACCAATTAACAAACAACGGTACTAAATGCACTTGCTACTTATCTTACTCTTATCAAACTACCCTCACCGACATATCAAATAACCCCAACTACAACCATAAAATGGACACAATCCCTCTTTTAATCTCCAAAAGCGGGTAGTACGACGAAACAAAGCCTTTGTCTGATACGAACGGCACGTTCACCCCAATTCGTTGCGGCGGAATATAGGTCAGTTACGTGCGCAGTGTCGTGGCCTCCGTGAGGGTACATGTACTCCTGTGTTACAACCCGCCTGAGTGCTTTTTGTGATAGTACCTGAGATTGAAAGTAGCGACGGTGTCTGAGGACGTGAGTCATGGGTAAACAAACATGCAAAGATACCGAGTCCGCGGAGTTTCTAGCTCGTTGTTCTGCATAAAGACCTAGGTTTTGGAAGGAGCAACTAGCTTCAACTTTCTGTATGACTCCTTGACAATTCAAAAGTGCCTTAACATCCAAAAAACATGTGATAGGGATGGTATGAACGTGAAGAGAGGACCAAAGTATGGATGAAAAGGCTTCATCTGAACGAACCCGACACACATCAAATTCTCGCATTTTTCGAAGAAATTGTAATGATTTTGGATATTTGACGGCGACACATTTAAAATATCTAATCTAATAAGAACAACTGTTCTGTGTCTGTGTAAGCAAATGGATTGTTATGTTGTCCGAAACGGATTAAGTAAAAAATAAATAAATAAGCATGTTTTGGATTGTAATCTTTTGCATAAAACCGTCGTGTGTAATATCCGGACAGGTCCGTTACTACATCTGTTTGGTTATTTCTTCAAATGCCCGCCTCAGACATTAACCTACATAGCTCTCTTAAGACCGGATCGTTACAACAAGCTGCATGGACTTTCGAACCAACCTTTGAATCTATCTATGTGTTTCTTCTCAGAGTAGTCGGCTAGGAGACACCAACTCCGCTAGTTTACAAAAAACATTCAAAGTTAAATTATAAACTACTAACTTCAGCTCGCGCCTTCGTCCGCGTTAAAGTTGATGTATTATCCAACGGGACCTGTACATTTTCCGGGATAAAAAGTAACCTATGTGATAGTCCAGAATATTTTACCCAGATCCGTTCAGCAGTTTAAGCGTGAAAGAGTAACAAACATCCATACATCCTCACAAACTTTCGCATTTACTTATAATATTAGTAGGAAGTAGGATTTACTGAATTACATCATGAAACTGCCTCGTTACCCTAGTGGTCCCAAGCGCGACTGCTACGTTATTGTGTTTTTCTATGAAATTCTCAGTAGCAGCTAGGAATTAGGATTTGTGCCAGGTTAATGGCGATAGGCTCGCCCCCTATTACAAGGGACCTAAACATACCGGTGGACTGTGGGTGTACATTGGTACACCTCTACACGCCTAACCTCTCAGGGAATACGAGCGTGATGGAAAATACCTATATTTACAACTTAGCAAAAGATCTATAGTATAACCGCGACTTGACAAGTGAAGCCAGTCGTAGCATGACAGACCGTCGTAATTCGGGTAGCTTCCGGCTCACGCCTCAAACTGGGTGGGTAGTTCCAACTCCGCGATGTCACGCAAAATTATATTATGCAAATCAGGCAGTGGTTTACTACCAAACTGTTTTCTAGGGACTGCCCTAGAATTAAATGACGTTAGGATTTCAAATTTTCAAATATCGAACGTGTGTATTAAGGGCACGTGTGTTCGTAATTTAAAAATTCAAACGACGCGGCGTCGTTTCGTTTAGAAATTATGTAAACTACATTATACGAGTGAAAGCATCTTTTTTTTTAATATAATATTTCGTTGCGTTGCTAACAAGCCGACGGCACACATGATGTTAAGCGGTCACCGCTACCTATAGACATCTGCAATACCAGAGACCTTGCAGATGCGTTGTCATCTCAAAAACAAAGTAGAAACATCTCACGTGCAACTACACCGGCACCCATACCCTTCAAACCGGAACACAGCAACACTGCTTTGCGGCAGAAGTAGGTATGGTGGTAGTACTTCCCCGGACGAGCTGCTTCACAAACAGCTCTACTACTGTGCCTGTAACCAGCCTTTGCAAGAGCGTTGTCGCAACAATAGGTAAACATAACCGTACAAACAGACCGACAGACCTACTTTCGCATGTCATCTGACAAAGGCAAATAAGGATTCTAATTAATGACTCTCGTGAGAGATACTCATTCATATTTAATTACTAAATGTGCTCGGTTTTGCTAAGTACGTGTTTTGTAAACTAGAAATAAATGTGAGAATAACAGTAAATATTAATACAATAAGTAAGGATCAGTGCGCACTTCTATCCGCGACTTGTCCGCGTCAAATTTGATCCTATCCCGCGGGAACCGTACATTTGTCCGGGATAAAAAGTATCCTATATGTTATTCCACACTACAATATATTTCAGTGCAAAATTTCATTCAGATCCCTTCAGCCGTCTTATCGTAAAAGAGTAACAAACATCCATACATCCTCACAAACTTCACTTATTTGTTATTTAATTATCTGTATGAGAAGAGGCCTTTGCCCTGCAGTGGGACAATAATAGGCTGGTATTTTAATACAGAAGTATCTAAGATTAGGAGAAAGGTCTCCAAATAGAATCGCATCTTCCTGAAATGCCACATAAAACACTACGCACAAATCCGAAGGCAGTACAGTAAACTGTATTCACCTAACACACCGCCACGCAATTCTCGCTCGTAAATTGCGGGTCATAAAATTCAAATTACCTTTCTATATCACAGCGAATATTTGGGTTTACGAGTTCGAGATATAATGTGGGTAGTTTTGTTTATTGGCATGCCATAGAAATGGCGAGGAGATATTAATTGAAGGGTTTTTGAGGTTAGGCTGCCCTTGCTGAGGTCGGTTTTAGGATGGGTGACTATAATCATGGTGTTCGATTTTAAATAGTAAGAGTAATAAATTAAAAATAAAGGCCAATTAATCTTTATCTCCTCAACTAATCTTCTTTTGCATGTGTATGTCACTGAACACCTCCTAAACGGCTAAACCGATTTGAATAGGTATTTTTGTAGTTCAATGAGTGTCATAATTGCAGGTGAATATACACAATTGTGTACACTCACTCGCCAACTCAATTATAGATTTCAAAGCGACTAAAAGTATAATTTCATTGTTTATTGATAATAATCGTATTTTCAAAGCAAAAACTGTTGTTTTTATCTAGCAGTTTTATCTTTAAATTCTTGGTTAATGGTGTCAACTACCCAATCGGACCCGGTAGATGAACGCTAACGTTCGGGCAGGACTCCGCAGGACATCTGCCGGGTCCGCTAATATTCAACAGATCTGTAATCAGGCGGCCATGTGCAATGCAATGTCATTAAAAACACATGGAGCCGCTTAAACGTCCATTTAATACGCCGCCATCTTTAAACGCGTAAATACTATTACTAGTTTCAACAAACGAGTCATTACTTCACGGAGTAGTTAGTAAATGGAGCGACAAGCTAGTAAGTTAGATTAGGTTAGTAATTTACGCCTTTTTACCGTGACGGTGTGCAGAAACCACAGACCGCCAGCTGCTACGATCCTTACATACTCCTTTCGCCTCGTCCACGTTCGTACAAGCACACCGGCTACGAGTGCTGTGCTAAAGTTAGGTATAACGACAAATACAAAACAACAAACATATATTCTTTCTATCATTACTATCATTTTTTTGTTCTGGTCCATGACTGGGAACCTCCGGGTTACGGATAGGTCAAAGTTTCAACTTTTCCTGAGTTTTTACGAATACCAGTTTGAAATGGTCTACCTAACTCCATGAACTCTGTACTGTGGGATGCACTGACAAACACAATGTGTTGCGTGTGTTACACTGCGCACTATATAAACAGTAATTTTTACACCAAAAGTAAAAGACGTTTTCCATTAATATTTATTGCTCAAAGCTGTTTAGCTTGATAGGCAACAAACGTAGTTAACGGCTATGTGACGTGTCTTCACACCGCGTATATTTTTAATTCATTCTGTTTGATTTAATAAGTAGGAGCACTTTATTCCCAGGGTTCCGGGTTTTAGTCCGTAATGACACTCCCTTCTGCTCCAACCAGGGCGGAAGAAGATATTTGCTGATATCCCATCGTTAAAATAAAGGAGCACTCCATTCGCTTGTAACTCCGTGTTCGGTCATATGGTGTCTGGTCACGTTGCGCTCGCGACGCCGTATCGTTATACAATCGATGCTCTAATATTATGAGACCTGCATACCTGGAGCGTGTTTACCGAGTACTCATGGATTATTAAACACATTCTTTTAAAGTTGCAGGTGATTGAGGATGCATTGCTGCTCAAATGCTGAACCATAAAACTACGACGTCAAGTAGGTACCGTACAGACGTCTGTTAAACCAGGGAGATACTCCTTCCTACTACCTGCCTGGACGGCCAAAAGTGCCTGTCTGAATGCATTTCTACTAATTTAAAACGATCCTAATCTGATCACAATCTCACCTTAGTGACAATCAGAGCCAAAAAAAATTAAGGCAATTTTGACAGACAGAGATTGACTTTAGATTGCAATGGATCCTAAAAGTCTTCAGATAGCTGTTTTACTAAGAATTGCCCCCTTAAAGGCTACGAGACAGAACAGTCAGCAAAGACCACGTGGACTCCAACAGTATTCTGACAAGAAGCCGAAAATTGTTCCGAGAACAAACCAAACAGTTTATGAAAACTGTAAATATCCAGTTCACACGTACATTTATCTATAAACGGCAACATCTGAGTCATTGCAATCCAAAAACGAAAGCGGTAACCACAGAGGAATCACTAAAGTGGGCCAACCAACTAAAGTATACATTTAGTGGAGTTAGTTTTAAAACAAAAGGCGTAATGATAGCATCTCTTTTCCTCAGGCTGTTGCGCTTAAAGAATGGAGGCGTGAGAAGGTGGCTGAAGACAGCGGCGGCTGCGAGGCGAAACACTCTGTTAAATTTCTTTTTGAGCGATTTTGGTAAGGGATTCACCCCTAATCACTTCAAAGTTAGAGTGGACAGCCTTCTTCTGGGCAAGCTCACTCCATCGTCTACTTGTCTCTGTCACCTCTGACCTACACTAGAGTCAAGAGCTTACCCATCTTAACATTTTTTTAAAGTAGTAATTCCCAGACTGTCGACAGTTCTGTAGTAGTAGTACCTATTGCTGCCGCGAAGTAGCGTCGCTGTGTTCCAGTTCCAGGGTATGGGTGCCGGTGCAATTACAGGCACATGAGACATATCAACTTTGCATCTGGGATGGCAACGCATCTGCAAGGCCTCTGGTGTTGCAGATGTGTATAGGCGGTGATCACATAACATCAGGTGGGCCGTCGGCTTGTTTGCCATCGATGTTATTAGAACGTTTTAAGTATTCACTTCTGTCGGCAGTCCTCATGGCCATCTGTATTTTGTATTGCACTACTCACAATGAAAGCCTGTATTTCAATGAAACCATGTCCAAAAGTTCATAACTTGTACCACCGCACATTAGGAAATGGCCCCATTTAAAATAAACAATTAACTGAATTAACGAATGCACCATTAAAAGCAATAGTTCTATTATTTATATAGTGACGCAATATAATTAATTGATATTTTTCGGAAGCTATTTATAATTATTACGTTGCAAGTTATACAACTTAAAATACGACTCTGTTAGGTTAGCCATTAGATACATTTTTTAAGTCATGCGACACCAGAGTCATTGCGGATGCGTTGCCATCCTAGAGACAAAGCTGAAAACAGGAACACAGCAAGCCAGGTTACTTTTAAAAATCCTACTAATATTATAAACTATGGGGAAAAGGCGTGAGTTTATGTAGGCATGTATTAAAAACTGATATTAACTTAATATTATAAATGCGAAAGTTAGTGAGGATGGATGGATGGATGGATGTTTGACACTGAGATACGATTGTAGTGTGGAATAACACATAGGCTACTTTTTATCCCGGGAAAATGTACGGTTTGCGTTCCAGTTCCGCGGTGACTCTTTCGAACAAACTCCGCAACCCTGGCAGGTCTTAACGATATGGCCATCGTTAACAAAAAGATTTATATCTAATTCGACTGGTAGCTTCAGTGATTAGCACGTTTAAACAAACGAACAAACAAACAAAGGAACTGTTCAACTTGTTAGTATAATAATGTTAAGTTACGTTAGGTTTATGAAGATGTACTGATTATGTAATAACTAGATCGCACAGAATCTAGTCAGGAAACAGTAGATCTTGGGTTTAACCACCTTGTCCAGCCATATCATATGTGGTGGTTAGTTTTTTAATATCATAAGATAACAAACAAGCCCACGGCCCACCTGATGTTAAGTGGTCACCGCTGCCTATAGACATCTGCAATACCAGAGGCCTTGCAAATGCGTTGCCATCTCAGAGACAAAGTTGAAATGTGTCATGTGCCTGTAACTAAACCGGCACACGTACCCCTCACACCGGAACACAGCGACGCTGCTATGCCGCAGTAATAGGTATGGTGGTAGTGGTTCCCCGGACGAGCTCCATTACTATAACTCTCTCAGTCAAGGTTCCGCAGTAAGCTCTTCTGCCAAAAAACCATGATGTTTTCTACCAAACACGGTAATGATATTCAATTGGCCACCGCTCGCTAAAGGCCCAAACCTGTATAAGCACACACTGAGGTTAGTGTGTGCTTCCGTAACCAATCATAACAGACCTTGGCAGCTATTAGCGTATGAATCAGTGTGTTGCAAAACTAGCACTTGAACCGCACGTCACGAATGTTCGAGAATAAATCTTCAAAGATTAATTGAAAGTTGGAGGGACCTATCACGATGCTGTTGAAGGAACTAGATATAACACAATAGATGAATACTGTTATTTTGTTGGTCATTAGCTTCAGCACGCAGCTTCGTCCGCGTGGAAGGCAAGAATGGCTTAACACATAGCCTATGGCACTCGGCAATAATGTACATTTCTATCGATAAAAGTTTTGTGATGTAATCAAACCAATGCTTCTATAGATTACCTCTTTTTTTAAACTCCTGAAAGTCAGAATCAACAGAGGAGACCGCCAGAAAAGCTCGAAGAGTCCCGGAGAAACGATACAACTGTCTTGGATCCCGCAAAGAAATTAATCAGAAAAGATTAGCGGAGGAGTGAGACAAAACATAATTGCCACTGCCCTCCAAACGAGCAGGAGTCGAAACAGAACTAGGCCAATAGACACTAAGTGATGTTTACAACTGGGAGAAGCCCAAATTGCCAAGCACCGCGGATTGCAATTTCCATTAAATTATTGGTTCATAATGTGTGCTGTTACATTTGATTCCAGTAACAGGTATGGCAAAAACGCTTTTGAACGCCGGAAATTAGTTCTAGTTTCTAGATTACCTCTTACAAAGAAACTTTACCTGGTTTTAATATTTAGTATAGATAAAAAGGACTGTGAAGCTCGTCCGGGGAACTACTACCACCATACCTAAGCAGCGTTCCTGCGTTTCGAATCAATGGGTTTGGGTGCTGGTGTAACTGCAGTATCATGACATAGGTAAATACAATGTGAAAACATCGTGAGGAAACCTGAACTTATAGTTATTATAAGTCTGAAATCGCTAATCCGCCTAGAGCAAGCGTGGTGATCAGTGCTCGTGCACTCTATATGAGAACAGTCCTTTGCCCTGCAGTGGGACAGTAATAGGCTGGTGCCACGTGTAAGATATCCCTGACATCACATTACGTGTAATGTCGTAAGTGTCAATTAATGTCAATGTCGATGTAATCAGCTGTCTGCCCCCGCTTCCAGCTCATCCGGCGAGCTATGTCGTACTTGGAGAAAGACTTAGAAAAATCAAAGTTATTACAATTAAACCTTTTACAGGCACTTTTAAATTGTCAATAGTCGGTCAGTTAATCTGATGTTGAAGCTAGTTGCTCGTGCCAAACCGTAGGTCAATACGGAGAAGAACGAGCTAGACACTCCACGGACACTTTTTTCAATTAAGTTTCTACAAAATCTTGGTTTAGTTAGAACATTACAAACCTTTTGTGAAAGAGAAAAAAAAAACTTGAAAAATTTTAAAATTGTTTTTTTTTTTAAAACGTTGTTTCACACTAGGAATTTCTCCAGTATCGTGCGAGCGTTTACACACACATACAGAACCAGCCAGACCCGGAACAACTACCTATAGGCGATACAACTATTTGTTTCATGCGGGTATCGAACTCGCGACAGCCAATCTGTAAAAACTTGTAACTTTGACGTTCAATATCTCCGTAACCAGATGGTTCCCCGGTATTGTGCAGAGCATAACAATGATCGCAATGATGAGAAAAACTTGTAACTAGCGGCTTCGTTGGGCTTCTTTTGACACCTTTTATATTTGTCTAGCTTTTGTCCCCGACTTTGTTTGTTTGCATTATTTTTCTGTTGGACAAACCGGGAGGTTACAGTGATATTGTTGACTGGTCTTATGTCAGACGTGATGTCATAGCGGAATTAATGTCAATGTCGGGTTTAACAGAGCGTGGGGCGCGGTGCCAGTGGCGGCTGTCAGCGGAACTATGGTCATGTCTCCTTTGAGTAACACTCGAAAGATGTGAGATTATCGGGAAGTAGTATTAAAATAATATGTCGTGATGGCCCAGTCGTTAAGGCGCCCACCTCCAATGCACGAGGTTGTGGGTTCGCAACCAGGTACAGGCAAGTACCAATGTGACTTTGTCTAGTATATCTTGTAAGTATATCTCGGACATCACTGACATCGGTGGAGGAAAAACTCGTGAAGAAACCTGGACTTATTATAATTTAATATAAGTCTGAAATAGTCAATCCGCCTTGAGCAAGCGTGGTGATCAATGCTCGTGCCTTCTCTGTATCAGAACAGGCATTTGCCTTGCGCCACTGCAGCTGTAGGCTGGTATTATTAGTATTAAAAATCAGGACCATACAGACTTACAGTCGCAAATTCTGGTCTGTTTCCCACCAAAGAAAGAAATGTCAAGTAATAAGCTTGTGTTTTTTAATAAACTTTCGAAGGCTAAAAATGATTATTGTTGGTTAGATTCCATTCATATAAAATCTAAGCTAATATTATAAATAGAAAAGGCTTGTATTTTGTGTTTTTGTTTGTAATGGATGAACACAAAACCTACATAAGCGATTGTAAAATTGTTTGCACATATGGAAAGCTACATTATCAGTGAGTGACAAAGGCTACATTTTGTTTAAAAAAAAATAACAGGGTTCCGTAAGAAAATTCACGCGGCAAAAGCTAGTACATAATTTCAGAACGCTACACAGTCCAAAACCTCATACGAAATTTAAATACCACTATCATTTTGTGGAAACTGACTTACCCCAAGCCTAAATATTAGTGCCCTTGACCTACCTACAATGACTACACAATGAGTTTAATGACTTATAGATTTATAGTCTACTGTTGTGTTGGAGCGCAGTCGCCACCCGCTCACACTGGGCCCACACCCCATCGCCGAGTGACAATTAATTAACATATTCATGAGATAACAAGTAGTGGCGGCGGGCAGGGTTGCCGATAATCTATTGTAATTTATTTATAATACTTTCTTTATGCACTCCTCCTCCCTGATAGGTAAACAAACCTGTTTGTGAGGACTTCGTATAAAAGATACGTTATATCCCTCAGGATCACCCATAGGCTACAGGGGCAGTCGACAGTTCAGTCACTGACCTTTACTGGGTTTCCAGACCGTGCAGTGATTTACGATCAGCGGCCACTGAGTACTCCTACGTTCGAACAGTTTCCATTGACCGAAAAAACCAAATTATAAAATTTTTGTCTGTGTTTGTTCCGGCTAATCCCCGAAACGGCTGTACCGATTATGACAGGTCTTATACTGGCAGATAGCTGATGTAATAAGGAGTAACTTGGGCTACGTTTACTTTAGAAAAATAATTAGGGATCTCCGCAAATAAAAATTAAACCCGACTGTTTACCGACATTATTGGTGAGGTTCTTCAGAAAGGTCAGGTGCGCAGTACTCGTAACCGGCGAGCTTGTATGACTAGATATATGAACGTGGACGAGGCGAAAGCAGTGTGTAAGGATCGTAGCAGGTGGCGTTCTGTGGTTTCTGCCTACCCCCATAGGAATAACGCATGACTTTATGTGTGTATGTAGATAACCGACATTTAGGCATACAAAGCCGCGAGCATAAGCCATCAGCTCAACCCGTCTCCTGCCCTAAATACCGTTAGTACACGGACAGCATTATGCAACACGTATGATATATTCACGCGTAACACTCGGGCGGTGGGCAGGAAGCACCGGCGGGGCAGGACGTGGTCAATTACGCGCGGATATGAGGGGCGCGCGGGGGGCATCCGCGCGGCGCTCGATGTGGGGTACACTCGCCTCGCACACTATAGGTGCTTTGGCCTATGTTTACGGGCCAGTGCACCTAGATGGTGGATGGAAGCGGAAGGCGGCCAACATCGCGTGATTACTCAGGACCTGACCAACTGACCGGAGTCTCCGACAGTTCAAAAGTGCCTGTATATAGTCTAACTGATATAACTTGACTTAGACCTAGTAGGAGCGCTAATCTTCTTTTCGATCTAATGGTTCTGAATAATCCTATTTTTTTTTACTGCCTCGGTAGCCTGATGGTCCTTAGTGCGGCCACTACGCTAGAGGGCTTGGGCTCCATTCCCGGGTCCACGAAATTCTCAGTAGCAGCTCGGAGTTAGGATTTGTGTCCCTTTAATAATAATAGGCTCGCCCGCTATTACATGGGACCTACACATACCGGCGAACTGTGGGTGTACATATGTACACTGCTGCCTAATCTTTCGGGGAATACAAGCGTAATGGTGTGTTATCTTATTTTTTTTATTCAGCCGTGATATCAATTAACACAAAACTAGAGCTATAGAGATTTCCTGAAAACGTTTTCATGAATTTAGTTCAATAACGAGCGATACTCCGGAGGCCGGATGTAAATGTTTGAATGATTACGAAACATGTTGCATGCATGCCAATCATCATTCGCTCATTCACCGCTAACTAAAGAAGAATGAGATTGACATGAACTGTACCGGTATGACGTGATAGCTCAGTGGTTAAAATGCTGTTTTATTTTTGTCGTTTGTTGGTAAACAAGCCGACGGCTCACCTGATGTTAAGTGGTCAACGCTGCCTATACACATCTGCAATACCAGAGACAAAGTTGAACTGTCTCATGTGCTTGTAACTACACCGGCACATATACCCTTCACACCGGAACACAGCAAGGCTGCTTTGCGGCAGAAATAGGTATGGTGGTAATACTTCTCTGAACGAGCAAACTCGGTTCAACTGGATACGGGTAAGTACCAATGTGCATTTAAATAATGTCCTCTCGGCTATTTAATATCCGCCAAAGCATAACCTCTTGACATGGTTGAAACATTTCACCACAAACGCCATCACAAAATAACGCATAAAACTCAAAAATAGAACATGATGTGTTCTATTTACGAATTAAATGGGTAATTTGTAATACGAATTTTGAATTCCGAACACAATTCAACATTCATCGATGGCCGTCTGTTGCGGGCGGACGTCTTTATGTCAGCTATTAAGTTTAAATGCAGTCGTAGAGCGCTAATTAAAAACTTTTAACGATTGTAATATATTTTATGATTATGACATTATTACGTACGTCGATGACTGTGTTATGTAAATTAATTAATACATTATTGTTTATTACTTTATTGATTATGGTCGATACTCGATATCGTGTCAAGGAGATGGACAGCTGATTTTTATTGTGCGATAATGTCGCCCCATTTGACACGCGTGTGGACCGAATCACAGAAAAAAAAAAATAATAACAATTGTATACGTTTAATGAATAATATCTTCTTGACCGAATTTCGGCCACGGCGGCTAATCATAATGGAAACTCGCCAAGTACGCAGAAAATATAATAATGTACAAGTGAGTGCGCAAACACAGGTGCACTCCCTCTTCCCTCACTCTCATAGTCCGATGGTACAGCAATCCGACACGAGCGGGAAGAGGTCGGGCGCAGGACCAACGGTTTCCGTGATTTTCGAGGCACGGCGGTGTCACACCATCAACTTCCAAAGTCCAGGCTACTACTAAGAAATTCCTAATGGAAATACCCAATAACACTTATTTCCAATCTGGGTACGATTCCCTTTCCCTGCGACTACGTGACCAAGGGGGCAGTCAAACAAACAACTTATGTATTATAAAATATGCAAAAGTTTATGAGGATGTTTGTTACTCTTTCACGCTTAAACGGCTGAACGGATCTGGATGAAATTTGGCACTGAGATAGATTGTAGTGTGGCAATCACACATAGGATACTTTTTATTCCTGAAAAATGTACGGCTCGCCCCCTGTTACATGGGACCTAAATCATACCGGCGAACTGTGGGTTTACATTGGTACACCTCTGCCTAACCCTCCGGGGAATACAGGCGTGATAATAGGGTTATCAAATTTAACGCGGACGAAGTCGCGGGCAGAATCTAGTACACACACTGTCCCCTTAATAAAAACAAGTCGCCATTACTCTTGAGACAGGCTTCAAACCCACTAATTGCGTCGCGCTACCCACTCCTGCCGCCGCCACTAATCGGAGGGTAGTTGCACTCTCGGAGTGAGCTATATAAATGTTATTCGTACCCTCACCCTCACTGCAATAACAACTCGGTGACTTCCAAGCTTCGTTAGGGGAATGGCAAAGATTATGGCGGAAAGAGATTGGACAAAACAGCCGAGCGATATTATTACATGATGGAGTTTTAAAACTTCATGCGAGACGCTTGGCTAACATTATTTTGGGGTTGACATGATAAGACACTAAACATGATATATAATTACGTTGATTTTAATTGTAAATCACGTATGTAGGGTATAGTTGCCGCCACGAGTCGTGAGCACAAACATCAAGTTAATTTTTAAGTCCGGTTCTTGGTTTTTTGAGGCCAAAAATTAACTTTACGTTTGTGCTCACGACTCGTGGCGGTTACTATTTAAACCACGATTTTGATTCCCTATTACGTATGAAGTTTCGAACCAGACCCGTTCATAAACATTCGACCAATTAGTTTTGGAGATATACATTTCTTTTTGTCACCCTGTTCTGTCCCGCTCCTGAACAAAGGCTTTCCCCTACTCTTTCCATCCCTCATGTTTCCATCCTTCATACCTCCAATTTTGGAGGAATCCATCCAGTTCGTCCAGCCATTTTATTAGTGGCTACTGTGTCAGATATACATGGACTGCTATAATCGTAACCCTCAGAAGTCAGGTTATAACTAAGCGGAGTGTCGCATCTACAGCAGCATGGTTGGTCTACCAGAGTGGCGCCGCGACGCCAACCTGTCGCAATCAATATTATGTTTATTGCTCGTGCAGTTCCACAGCCCTCGCTTGCTGACGTTTTTTTGAACCAATTTTCGCGTTAGGGATCATTGTATTATAATGCAAACACTTTTAGACTATGCATTCTACAATTTTCAATGGGGGCTAGGGTCAAGCGCGCGGGGTAAATCCAAATAATATTATAAATGCGAAAATTAGTGAGGATGGATAGATGGATGGTAGGACGTTTGTTACTCTTTCACGCTATAACGGCTGAACGGATCTGGATGAAAATTGGCACTGAGATAGATTATAATCTGGAATAGGCACATAAGATACTTTTCATCCCGGAAAAATGTACGCTTCCCGTGGGATAAAATCAACTTTGACGCGGACAAAGTCGCGGGCAGAAGCTAATGTAACATACTTCAATTAGATCGATGTTTCAAAGCCAAAGCCAAAGCATTTATTTCAATGAAATAATTTACATACACTTTTGTATTGTCAAGAAGTCAGGTCAATTAGTCAGAAAGTTGAAGCTAGTTGCTCGTTCCAATACGTAGGTAGGTATGGAAGGAGAAGAACCAGCAAGGATCTTGGAAATATCCATAATACCTTTCGTTTGTAAAACCCGTGTCTGGGAAATTACGAATACAACAAAAAAAGAATCAGCCAAATCTATCCAGCCATTGTCGAGTTATCCGCTTAGCAACACATTGAATAGATAAATTATATTGTGTACACATGTTCTGTGTTAAACAAACATTGTTTCTTTCTTTCATTCTTGTCTCTCTAAAGCCCCACGTGTCGTATTAAACGTCCGGCGGTGTACCGAAACAAGAACCCCGTCAACGCAACATTTCCTCTGTATAAAGGCGCCGCTCTTCACTGCGGAATCAATGCTGTGTTTTATAGCATTCGGGGCACACCACACCGCGTCACGACGACGGGCGGACCTTTCAAGACAGTGATACAATATAGAACTAATATTTACTTTAGATAAAACACAAAAACGTCCACCAAAAACTCACAAACAGGACTTCAAGTTGAAACATTTATACTATTATAGTGCACAAGTGGTGCGCAAACACAGGTGCACTCCCTCTTCCCTCACTCTCATGTTCGATGGGACGGCAATCCGACACGACCGGGGAGAGACCCGCGGGTCTCCTGTGCACTTGGCTAGTCTCCATTAAGATTGGCTGCCGTGGCCGAAATTCGGTCGGGGTTATATTATTATTATATTCCAAACCAGACAATTAAAAGAATATTGTTTATTTAAATCTGCTGTATCACATCATTAATTAATTTTATTTCGTAAGCCGGTAGACGGATGTTACGGAGGAGAGCCCGCTTAGCTCGTGCGCAATTTAGAACATAATGTCTAATTAAAAAAGGTACACATTTCAGTGAGAGAATTCAAACACAACTGGCCTCTCCTAGAGTCACATCGCGTCTCAGTATGAACAGATCCTTATACTATAACGCTACAGGCACGGCATGTCTAATAGTAGTGCTGTAGGGACACGGAATTAGAGCAACATGCCACGCAAGCGTGCGGCCGACGCGCCTTCATGATACATCGATTGCCAATCACCATTGAATCTATCATCATTACAATTTAGCTTCATTGCGGCCGGCTCTTCCAGAACCTGATGAGGCTACTTAACTTCACGCAGCCGAGGCCGGCCCAGGAAGAAATGGCTAGATGAGTTTGACTCGCACCGACAGGGCTGGTTCGAGGTAGCGTAATAAAACAATAAATGGAAGGACTTGGGGTAGGGGAGGCCTTTGCCCAGCAATGGAACATTACAGGCTAGAGAAAAAAATATATTTAAACCCAACCTACGTAATGGAACATCCTCTAAAAATAAGTACTAAGTAAAACATGGATTCACCGTTAGTCTAGTGGTCCTAAGCGCGACTGCTACGCCAAAAGTCTTGGATGCGATTCCCAGGTCGAGTTATTGGGTTTTTCTATGGTTAATGGCAGTAGGCTCGCCCCCATTACATGGGACCTAAACAAACCGGCGAACAGTGGGTGTAGATTGGTACACCTCTGCCTTACCATTCGAGGAATACAGACGTAATAGTATATACATGAATACAATAGAGTTTTGACTCTGTAATCGGACCAGCGCTTCCGGAGATAGCCTCTTACAAACAAGATTGACCTCTGGATGTTAACATGGAGTATAAAGCCGGTGATACTCACTCAATAGATCGTTACGAAGTCTAGCACACCACTCTTCTTGGAATCATGCACAACACTGGAATAGAAGAGAAAATACAATATTAATTATCAAAGTCATTAAATCAGAAATGTATAGTGTAAACAATTGTTGGTTAACCTAAATAAATAAATAAATAAATAAGTCAAAATATTTATTTGCATAAGACTAGACTAGACTTTTGACTAACATCGATTTTAATATTACAAAGCTGAAGAGTTTGTTTGTTTGTTTGATTGAACGCGCTAATCTCAGGAACTACTTTGAACTGGTTTGAATTGAAAAAAGCTTTTTGTGTTGAATAGTCCATTTATCGCGGAAGGCAAAAAAAAAAGGTTAAAAGGCGGAAGGCGGAACATCACGCTACGACACACGGGAGTGGAGCAGTAACCAAAGACGTAACTTAATGCGGGTGAAAAAAACCACGCGAACGAAGTTACTGGAAGAAGCTAGTTAATTATAAGCAAAATTCCTGTTACTAACAACCTTGCCTTGTTTAAATGGACTTTGTAGTCTGAAATAAATGTATTTTTTTTATAAGAGTCCCTATTTAACATCTAAATTATATTATACAAGCAAAATATTTAAATTTGGGTGCCCCTTCTAAAAGATAATGTCGTATAGAGAACATATTCTTTGAACCCACCAAGCCAGGCCAGGTACAACATTATGATACGAGCGTAAAAGCAAAAATAAAATCGAAATGAATACCGCAAATAATGTATAGTAGTCCAGTAATATGGTTTTTTGTTTATTTGTTTAAATGCGCTAATTTGTAGAACTCCCACTTGGATTAAATATATTTTTTTAATGTATATGATAGCCATATTACGACACACAGGAGCGGAGAAATTAACCTAAGACGCAACATAACGCGGGTACAAAAAAAAACCACGCGAACCAAGTCGCAAACAGAAGCTAGTTACATGAATAAAGTGAAATGTACACAAGTACCATCACGCCTGTATTCTCCGAAGGGTTAGGCAGAGGTGTACTAAATGTACACCCACAGTTCGCCGGTATGTTTAGGTCCCATGTAATAGGAGGCGAGCCAATTGCCATTAACCGGGCACAAATCCTAACTCCGAGCTACTACTGAGAATTTCGTAGAAAAACCCAATAACACTGCTCGACCTGCGAATCGAACCCAAGACCGCTAGCGTAGCAGTCGCGCTTAGGCTCACTGGCTCAACGAGGCACTTCCAAATAATCATAGTAACATTTTGACGTTTGTAATTGTCGTCAAATTATAACCAGAGAGAGAGGTCCAGCCTACATTCAAGCTATGAAATAATCCACGCTTATCTGGTACAACATAACCAAAGCAATAGTACTCCCATTGTGCTGGGACGACAGTTAATGACACAGTACTATGTCGTGTTCAAGGCTCAACAAATCGTACTAACCCGATTGCACGTTGTTTAACATAACGACTGTATTATCATATGGTGTAAGCAGATGTGTTAGTCAGTATCGCAAAGTTAAATGTCCCGCGTGGGACAGGCACTGACCCGTATTTTGTGGCTTTTCGACCGGTGCAGCAGGACTTGCGTTTTCATGTTCGGAGTTTTTATTTTACCCCTAGCGACCTGCCCGCAACTTTATTCGCGTGGCTTATGTCACCCGCGTTAAGTTACGTCTTTCGTTACTGCTCCGCTCCCGTGGGATGTAACGCAATGGTATAGAGCTTATGATACCCAGGAATAATGTAGAATAATAATATGTATTGGTGAAAAAATGGTTAAAATTGGTCCAGTAATTTCAACGCCTATTCGTTACAGACATAAAAACAAATAAAGAAATCTTTCTTCTGTAGGAAGTAGACTATTATAAATGCAGAATTTTGGATAGATGTATATATTACTCAAGCACGCCAAAACGGCTGCACGAATCTGGATAAAGTTTTTTTTCTTTTATAAAACGTTGCCCCGCACTAGGAATGTCTCCTGTGTCGTGGGTGCGTTTACAAACATATAAACTCACATACACTAACAGCCAGACCCGGAACAACTATCTGTAGGCCATACAAATATTTGTTCCGTGCGGAACTCGAACCCGCGACACGCAGCGCAGTAGCCAATCGCTCAGCCACTGCGCCTACCGTGCCGTCAAACCGTGCCGTCCGTTTCGCACAGAGATTATAATTATGTAGTCTGAAATAGCACATAGGTTACTATTTATCCCGAAAATATATACGGTTCCCGTGGCATCATCACTTTGACGAGGACGACTTCGCTGGTGGAAGCTAGTAGTCTTACTAATAAAATAATCTCAATACAATTCATAGAAATGACGACAAAAGGACACATTTAAAACGCGTGGGACACGAACAAAAAAAAGGCAATCACCCAAAAAATGAGTACACACAAATACAAAGAAACGCATCTTCCAAACTACAAAATGCTTTACGATAACAATCGCAGGCGCAGGCCGACAGTGGCCGATTGTTGCCGAACTGTGCCGATCGCGTCACGGTTCGGCTGACGCCCCAGTGACGTCACGACCACATTCAGAGCAGAACGGATGAGTTTTATTATAAAAAGCTTGGGACTGATGAGTCACTATTATACTTTTTATTTGTGGACCTTGAAATGGGAATAAATGTCACTATATGTGGTTCCGATACGCTTTTGTTGAGCGCGTTGGCATAGACTGGGTGTTCGGGAGGTTGACCCCGATTCTGGCGGTCATCCACCCATAGTAATTAGTAGTATTAGAGTTCTCTGCGAAGGAGCTTGTCAGGGAAGTACTACCACCATACTTGTATCTGCTGTTTGAAGGGTATGGGAGCCGGTGTAATTAGAGGCACATGACACATTTGAATTTCGTCTCTAGGATCAAGGCCTCTGGAATTGCAGAGGTGTACAGGCAGCGGTGACCACTTAACATCAGGTGGGCCGTCGGCTTGTTTGCCATCGAAATTAAAATAAGCGGTAGCCTACAATTTCTCGATAGCTTTGTCTATTCAAGAGGCGGTATACATCCCATAAGATCACACATATGGGATGGATAAAGCCTGTTGCCACGTGAAGTCAGCCGACTCAATAATACTAAAATCACGTCATGACATATTCTCATATCGTTCAGTTGAAATCAACGCCGTACTGGTTCTGGTCACACAAAGTTACGCGCCGTTGACGCGCGTTTTCTGCCTTATTACACATGAAATTAACACTAGAGGTATATGACATGTACTTATAAGATTAATAACACCAGGCTTACTGCCTCAATGGAGAGCAAAGGCCTCTTCTCAGACAGAGAAGGCACGAGCATTGATCGCTACTCTTTCTCAAGACGGATTGACGACTTCTGACATATATTTAAAAAAAAATTAAGTCTCTGTAATTCTAACAATAACCGCTTTTACAAGGTACTTAAGCAAAAAAAAACACATTCAAGAGGAAGGTTTATACGTATAGAACATCACGCTACGACCAACGGGAGCCGAGTAGTAACCAAAGACGTAACTGAACGCAGGTGACAATGATAGTTAATTGAGGTTCCTCATGATGTTTTCCTTCACCGATGACAGTGATGTCCAAGATAAACCTAGAAGCTACGAACCTAGATGGGTACTTGAACGTGGCTCATGCATTAGTGGCGGGTGCCTGAACCACTGAGCCATTAAGAGATTTCTTCGACTTATAGAACAGACCTATCCTGTCCTTATTGGTGGGGTTCTTCAGAAAGGTCGGGTGCTCGGAGCCAATACTCGTAGCGAGCGTGCTTGTATGACCAGAATTATGGACGTGGACGAAGCGAAAGGCGTATGTAAGGATCGTAGCAGGTGGCATTCTGTGGTTTTTGCCTACCCCCATGGGAAAAAGGCGTGAGTTTATACCTATATGTATGTATGTTAATATGTTATAGAATAGTCTATAACTGCCTCGTTATCCATGTGGTAATATGCCCGTCTGCTACGCTAGAGGTCGGTTCGATTCCCAGGTCGAGCAGTGTTTATTGGGTTTTTCTATTAAATTCTCAGTAGCAGCTCGGAGTTAGGATTTGTGCCCGGTTAATGGCAATAGGGTCGCCCCCTATACATAGGACCGAAAACATACCGGCGAATTGTGGGTGTACATTGTTTCACCTCTGCCTAACCCCACGGGGAATATAGGCGTGATGGTATCTATGTGTGTTATAGAATAGTATCAAAAATATCCAGATATAACCCCGGACGAACCTGCAGGTCACAATTGATATCATAAAAAGTCATGGCGGCTAATATTCAGTGAGTCAGTAACAGCTACACCATATCGGGGCGGCCTTGTCATTCATTTCAGTTCTATTTATACGCCACAACTATGAAAGAGTTCCTTGGAGGCAGAAGCCACTTCATATTTCGATAACTAGCTACACCCCGCGGTTTTATCCGCGTTAAGTTACGTCTTTGGTTACCACTCCGCTTCCTTTGACTTTCTTCTTTATAATTTTTTATTTACTTTCATTGTTTTCATATAGAATCAACAAGAATATAGGAACCAAGGTTTTGTAAAAACCAAATTCAAGAAGTGTCCGTGGAGTTTCGTGCTCGTTCTTCTCCATGGAGACCTACGCTTTGGAACGAGCTACTAGCTTCAACTTTCTGTATAACTTCTTGACAATTTAAAAGTGTATGTAAATGGTGTAATTGAAATAAATGCTTAGACTTGACTTGACTGGCAGCGTGATGTTATGTGGCCTATGGGTTCGATTCCTAGACCGGCTAAAGAGTTATTAAGTTTTTCTATTAACAATTTCTCAGTAGTAACCCGGAATTTGTAAGTTGGTTGTATGACACCTCAATGTCTAAGTTCGCATGTGTTGCTGTTAGTCCTGAGCATGATCTCTTTCCGGTCGTGCCGAATTGCCGTCTCATCGGACAATGAGAGTAAGGTAAGATGGAGTGCACCTGTGTATGCGCACACACTTGTGCACCTAGTATATTTCCTGCATGCTTGGTTAGTCTCTATTACCGGAATTCGGTCGGTATTATTACTTTCTTCTCTCTAAAGCACTGCGCGTCATATTTAACCAAAGTTTTATTCAAAGATTGAAAAGAGTACACTTAGATCGTTCAATCATGTTGAGAGGATGAGTGAAAAGCAACTAACTAAAGGTATAAGGCATAATTATGTGAGCGGCAACGCCGGGAGGGGACCCGCCCTGACCTTATTGGTAAGGTTCTTCGAAAAGGTCGGGCGCGCAGTACCCGTAACCGGCGTGCTTGTATGACCAGATGTATGAACGTGGACGAGGCGAAAGGAGGATGTAAGGATCGTAGCAGGTAGCGTTATGTGTGTTCTGCCTACTTCCATGGGAAAAAGGCTGAGTTTATGTATGTGAAGCCCAAAGCTAAGCTAAAATAATATCTTATCTGTGGTCTCTTCTAACAAACAAAAGAAAGCTCCACTGTAACACGAAACGTAACGAATAACATTCTTTACTGATAAATAAAGTAATTGATAATGTTGTGTAGGGTACAACAACCTGTTGTCGGCCACACGTCATCTGCCTAGCCTTTTTCCTAACTTTGTTGGGGTCGGCTTCCAGTCTAACCGAATGCAGCTGAATACCAATGTTTTACATGGAGCGACTGCCTATCTGATGTCAGACTTCCCGGCTTTTGACTATCCGTAACAACTGTCAACGTTGCACGGGACCGACTGTCGAATGACAGCCGGGACTAACGGGTTTATGTGCTTTCGCACGCAAAACATTGTGCTTACGACTTCAGTTGAAAATTAACCGGTCTTAAACCAATACCCGTGGTTTAAAACAGGTTTAATTACAACTATACTTACGACTCCATGTGACTCCGACTATTAACTATTCCACGCGGACGGACTGTCTGCCTGTCTGTTACGCCTTCACGACTAAACCTCTGAACCGATGTGGACGAAATTCATTACGGGGTAAGTTTCAACCCCAAAGACAGTCTTCTTTCGCAGACGATGTCGCGAACAAAAGCTAGTGTAGCATTATTTGGCTAAAGTACACAATACACGTCTCGCAGTCGTATTGTGTGCCCAGACGAGATTTCATAACAACAAGTCTCGCGGTCTGTGGCCCCCTACAAAATGTTATTTATGTCATTGTTTGTAGTTGAGAAGGGGGGGTGGGGGGGGGGGTTTCCTCTCCAATTTTCCTTATGAGAAAAGCAACGTAAGGAATAATAAAGGAATTGAATGCGAATTTCTAACGTCACAAATGAGAGCCGCTTATCAAGCCCTTCCGGGATTGGTGTATTAAATTCCTACCAATATTATAAAACATACCGGCGAACTGTGGGTGTACATTGGTACACCTCGGCCTAACCCTTCTTGGACTACAAGCGTGATGGTGTGTTATTTCCTTGACTTAATTTTAACTTTCATTAGATTCCGCTGTTCACCGGAGAGGTGACCATAATATACGTAGTTTTAATTATGTGTCTTGTTGTATAAAATAACCATTTCATGATCCGCTGACCAATATATTTTATACAAACTGTCGTATCCATAGCTCCGATAAAATCAGAGCAAGTTCTTGCACGCGGCCGATCGGTGCACTCACCCTCCAATAACTCGCTATCTGATTCGGTATCTTATCTCGGAGTGTCCGCTCCACTTCGGAGTTATTTTCTTAGAGAATTGCTGATAATGACGAGTTTCGAAGAATATAAGAGTGTTTTGAGCATTATGTCACAATGTTCAATTGAAATCTTGCTATTATTATAAAAGCAAAAGTCGATGTTTGTTACTTAATCACGTCAGAACTGCTGAACGGATTTGGATGAAATTTGGCACAGAGATGGATAATAGATTTGAATAGCACAATTGATTTCCCAATTTCCCATAGATTTATACATGAGACGTTTCAACTTTGTCTTTGGGATGGCAACGCATTTGTAAGGCCTCAAGTATTGCAGATGTCTATAGGCAGCGGTGACCACTTATCTTTCAGGTTTACGCTGAAAACCAGCGCCGTGGTTTCGTGCCATCGTGCACGTGTAACGGCATCATGCTGAGGGTCAGCCGTTTCGCACAGTGGTGGCGTATTAAGTAATTCTGTCTTGGACATACATACCATCACGCCTGTATTCTCCGAAAGGAGAAGGTAGAGGGGAGGGATGGAGGCAGAGGTGTACCAATATACACCCACGGTTCGCCGGTATGTTTAGGTCCCATGTAATAGGGGGCGAGCCTATTGCCATAAACTGGGTACAAATCTTAACTCCGAGCTGCTGCTGAGAATTCCATAGAAAAACCCAATAACACTTTTTGCTCGACCTGGGAATCGAACCCAAGACCTCTAGCGTAGCAGTCGCGCTGAGGACCACTAGACTAAAGAGGCAGTGTCTTGGACAATATTTATTTAATATTTTTTGTTTGTTATCTATTTTGTAAAAAAAATAAGTTGTGTGCGTCTCACCTCCGCGGAAAATAATGGCTTTTCTTTCTTTTTTTCTTTCAGGGGGGCCGTGGGCTTGTTTGCCATCCAATGGCATAAAACAAAAACAACTTTCAACGCGGATGAATCCGCGGACAGGCGCTCGTCATCCATACAGCATAATGCAATCATACACGAGCTCTTAAATGACCACTCAGTCGTGACATAAGCGGTGGAATGCTCTCAATTGACCACAAGGTCAGTGATTAGTCGGATCACATTTGGACATACCTACCGACATTTTGTGTGTCTGGGTATTAACGACAGGGCCGGACTAGACCTGTCAGGGGCCCGGGGTGGAGTAACTTAATGAAATGGTTAACTGCCTCGTTAGCCTAGTGGTTATAAGCGCGACTGCTACGCTTATAGGTCTTGAGTTCGATTCCCAGGTCGAGAAAAGTGTTATTGGGATTTTTTTTTTTTAGGTATGGAGAATCATGAAATGTCTTCCCCCGCCCTGGGCGGGGCGAGAGGGAGTGATACTCAGACTTTTACTGACTTGCGTTCCGGGGGCGCGGTATCTCTTACGAACAACCCGCAGCCCCGGCAGGCATCGGCCCTGAGTGACCCCTTCAAGATTTGCTGACATCTCCAAGAGGCGCGCGTGGAACACGAACGCGCCGTCGACACGGCAAATAGCAGCTTGGAGTTATAATTTGTGCCCGGTTAATGGCAATAGGCTCGTGTCCTATTACATGAGACCTAATACATACCGGCTGACTATGGGTGTACATTGGTACACGTCTGCCTAACCCTTCGGAGAAAACAGGCGTGATGGTATGTGTGTTGTATTTTAATTATTCGGCATGGTTGGCCCAGTACCTGAGCAAAAGCTGCTGCGTTGCGTGTCATGGGTTCAATTCCTGTACGGAACAAAAAATTGTAAGACCTACAGATATTTGTTCCGGGTCTGACTGAGTAGACTTCAGTATTAAGCCAATTATGATTAACAAATATTAACTCTTTTTTAATAATAATGAACATCATATTTTTATTTAACAAGTAAAGTACGCAAAACACGCGCTCAACACCTAGTAAGTAATTCTATTATTATCGATACATTTTTACTAACTTTTGCCCGTAAATTCATCTACGTCGACTAATAAAATAAGATTCTCTCCACTACCTACTAATAACAGTGTTCACTAACCAAAACTGTAGCTCCATAATCCCTGCCTTCCTGCTTCCTCCTCTAGAAGCGTGAACATACAGATTCCGGTTACAGCACCAGTGAACTCGGTTACCTACATAACGCGGACTATTTATAGCCGTCATGCAATGTATGGGGTTCCCTCAGGATGGTATAATGGCCGTGCTTCGAGTTATCGAGCGGCTACAACATTGTAAAGGGGGACAAGAGTCTGGCATTATTTTAAAACTACATATCGCACCTTGAGAACAAAAGTGGCGTTATACAAAAAATTACATTATGACTAATTTTCAGTATGACCAATAAATTTTGACCATTTGCTTTTGCCGCCGCATTATGGTCAATATCTTTGCAAATAACATAGAAATGCAATTAATTTAATTTATCAGTTTGTTTTTCAGTTTGTTTGTTTATGTGTGTTGTAACTTTGAACGATAGAGTGAGGAATGAAACGATACGAGAACGTTGCGAATTAAAAGAGGATGTAGTAACAAAAATAGAAAAGAGTATGCTTAGATGGTTCGGTCATGTTGAGAGGATGAGTGAAAGGCGACTAACGAAAGGGATTTATATGGCAGATGTGAGTGGCAACGCCGGGAGAGGACGCCCTAAAAAGACCTACCCTGACCTTATTGGTGGGGTTCTTCAGAAAGGTCGTGTGCGCAGTACTCGTAACCGGCGTGCTTGTATGAACAGATGTATGAACGTGGTCGAGGCGAAAGAAGTATGTAAGGATCGTAGCAGGTGGCGTTCTGTGGTTTCTGCCTACCCCCATCGGAAAAAGGCGTGAGTTTATGTATGTATGTTATCAGTTTGACTATCTTACATAAGTTATGTACTGAAAACATGTTAATAAGTTATGCAGTTATTTAGAAAACAACAACATACCATCACGCCTGTATTCCCCGAAGGGTTAGGCAGAAGTGTACCAATGACACCCATAGTTCGCCGGTACGTTTAGGTCCCATGTAATAGGGGCGAGCCCATTGCCATTATAACCGGGCACAAATTCTTACTCCGAGCTGCTACTGAGAATTTCATAGAAAATCGAATCTGAATCGAATCGAATCTGGGAATCGAACCCAAGACCTGAGAGACCATGAGATAAGAGCAGGAAGACGATGACGACTTCTCTAGCTATAAATTCTGAAATCGACAATATTCGGTTTGAGCAAGCGTGGTGATCAATGCTCGTGCCTTCTCTGTATGACAAGAGGCCTTTGTCCTGCAGTGGGACAGTAATAGGCTGGTATTATTTATAACATCTTTGACACCCGTACCCATCCGCTATGCCAATTCTGCCTACCCTTTCGGGGACCAAGGCGCGATGTTACAGGTCCCCCAGACGTGCTCATTCATCTCCATAGAGAGCTACGTTGTGGAACCCTTCTAATTGGCCGACTCCTTGACAATTCAAAAGTGCCTGTAAACGGTCCTAATAGAAATAAATGCTTTGTCCGTTGACGACATCCTACGTGCACAAGTTTCTCGGACAATCTCGTGCCCAAAATGATATCTCAACTCGTCCAGACACAATGCATCAACGGACAGGTATTCTTTCTCTTTCACTCTTAACAAAAGTCACGTACATCTGTCTCGTTCCCGCCAGGATTTCGGATACCGGTTTTGGTTCACGTAAAAAAATAACCGTCGAGGTATTTTTTTATTATATCCTTAATAAGACTTAATATAGTTAGACGTTGTACAAGTTTTTGTGATGCTAGATTTCTATATGGAATTTAAGAATTACATTACATACCATCACGCCTGTATTTCCCGAAGGGTTAGGCCAATGTACAGCCTGACAGTCCGCCGGTATGTTTAGGTCTCATGTAATAGGGGGCGAGCCTATTGCCATTAACCGGGCACAAATCCTAACTCCGAGCTGCTAATGAGAATATCATAGGACAGTTTGCCCGACTTGGGAATCGAACCCAAGACCTCTAGCGTAGCAGTCGCGCTTAGGACCACTAGGCTAACGACAGTTCCAGATTTAAGAATTAACCATTTCTAAATCGATTTTAAAGCAAAATATTTGCGGCCTACAACAGGTACAAGACATGCTTCTTCAGACTTCTTTCGCGTGGAATATAAGGACATAAATCACTGTGATAGGTTGTTCAAAAATTAATCAGCCAATCACAGTAGCTTCACAATTCGTTACATTAATTACTACGCGCCTACTGTTCTGCCTACCCTCTTCCAAACAATATTTTTTGCGACATTACTGGCTGTTGAGCAAGAAAGCTAAAAGTTCAACGATATTGATATCAAACCCGTTTTTAAAAGCACGTCAACCACTTAAAGCTATCTATTAGTCATGCTATAAGATATGTCGAGATAGCATATTTTTTGTAGACAGTTTTTTTTAGTGGTAAAGTTTTAGTAGTCGTAAGAGAAGCTGAATTAAAAATAGGTTTATATTTATTGTGTTAAAATTATGTCATGATAACCCAGTGGTTAAGGCGCCCGCTTCTCATGCTAGAGGCTGTAAGTTGGCAACCGGGCACAGGCAAGTACCAATGTAACTTTTTCTATTTCATATGTACTTTCTAAGTTTATCTTGGACATCACTGACATCGGTGAAGGAAAACATCCTGAGGAAACCTGGACAAATGTACGGTTTCCGTGTGATAGTTATCAGACGCGAACGAAGTCGCGGGCCAAAGTTAAAGTCAAAGCATTTATTTCAATTAGACCATTTACAGGCACTTTTGAATTGTCAAGAAGTTACTGTTTAAAGTTGAAGCTAGTTGCTCGTTCTAAAGCGTAGGTCTCTATCAAGCAAGAAAGCAAGAAACTGTTGCTTTCTCTAGCAAGAAACTCCATGGACACTCTTTTCCTTCAATTTGGTTTTTACAAAATCTTGGTTACAATATTCTTGTTGCTTCTATATGTGAAAAAAATGAAAAAATATATATAAAATAGTATTGATTATAAAGATGTAAGCCACGGCAGATGAGAGATGACCAAGTTAGTACAGCAGAGGAGGTATATAAAGAGACCGTCACAAGTACGAGTGACAGAGACAACGCTATATATAGAACTACAATTTAAAAAAGAAAAAGTATCCAAAAGACTAGAATCTATACCAGCCAGCATTAATCATGCAAGAAAACATTAAAACCAACTCTCAAGACGAGATAACTAATCCGCCCACATTTTAATGAAATAAACGGTAGTTTAAAAAAAAATAGTTTTGTAATAGCTAACAGAAGAGTATTTGTATAGCTGATGAGCCTTAATTAAAGGTGCGCACTCCACTTATAGCTATCTAACATAGTATGCTATAACGAGTTATGTTTTGATTCACTAGCTTTTCAATCAGAGTATTCCTTGTTTTCTTAAACGAAAAATTCCTCTTAAAAACGCGTGTAAGACGAACCGACGGCCCACCTGATAACTGGCCACCGCTGCCTGTAGACATCTGCAATATCAGAGGCCTTGCTAATGCGTTGCCGTCCCAGAGACAAAGTTGAAATGTCTCATGTGCCTGTAACTACACCGGCACCCATATCCTTCACACTGGAACACAGCAACGCTGCTTTGTGGCAGAAATAGGTATGGTGGTAGTACTTCCCCGGACGAGCTGCTTCACTAAGAGCTCTGCTATTACTACAACAGCCGCTTGCCAATTTGATCTCGCTCCTATAGCATTGAATAAAAAGAAAAAACACCAATTCGCAAATCAAAAACTACTGAACCGATTTGAACAAATTAGGCTCAAATTGTTTGATAAATATTCCTGTGAATTTGATAACCTTTTCAACTATGTTTTATAAACAAGTTAAAAGTCTGCCGCAAAGTTTATCGCAATAAACTAAAGAATTCTAGACGTGTTGAGATATTTATGGCCGGTTCCATAAACAACTGGTTTCTCATTTTCATTAAGAGCTTTTATGAAGCACAGCATCTCGTACAAACTCTCATAAGTCTGAATAAGTATTATTGTCCCACTACAGGGCAAAGCCCTCTTCTCATACAGAGAAGGCACGAGCACTTATCACGACGCTTGCTCAAGGCGGATTGGCGATTTCAGACTTATATTAATTACAAGTCCAGGTTTCCTCACGATGTTTTCCTTCACCGATGTCCGTGATGTCCGAGATAAATTTGAAAGTACATCAAAATAAAAAGTCACATTGGTATTTGACCGGAAATGAACCCAAAACTTCATGTATGAGAAGCGAGCGCTTTAACCAATGGACATCACGACAATAAGTTTTTAACACTAATTAATAACTTTTGCAGGGCTAGGCCATCACATAAGCAAATACAAAAAAAAGGAAATTTAATAAAAAAAATATCAAAATCTATAGCTTGACCGCATCCATAGCGCCGCATGCACATCGCCCGACCCTTACGAAACCGGTACGCCAAGTCTCAGTACAGACCGACTCTTTAAAAGCTTACTTGCGTAACGGTACCTATTACCAGTTGAGTAAGAATTAAATTCGCCAGTCTGCGATAGGAATAGACCCTGTGACCTCTCGTAGCCTAACCGAGCACTTTTTAATGGTGTTTAATGGGAAAAAAATACATGGTCAGCTTTTCTCTTAATGCCGTGTTGGCCTCTGAAGCACGAGGCTGTGGGTAGGAGTAAGTAATAATGTGACTTTTTCAATTCATATGTACTTTCTAACTTTATCTCGGACATCACTGACAGCGGAACAGGAAAAACATCGTGAGGAAACCTGGACTTGTAAATATTAGCTTCTGCCAGCGACTTCGTTCACGTGGTTTTTTTCACCCGCGTTAAGTTACGTCTTTGCTTACTGCTCCTATCCCGTGTGTCGTAGCGTGATGTTATAAAGCCTAAAGCCTTCCTCGATAAATGAACTATCCACCCCAAAAATATTTTTTCAATTCAAACCAGTAGTTCCTGAGATTAGTGCGTTCAACCAACCAAACAAACAAACTCTTCAGTTTTATGATATTAGTATAGATAAGTTTGAAATCACCAATCCGACTTGAGCAAGCGTGGTGATCCCAAAATCTAAAAAATTAGATGAAAGCCAGTAGAGCAGAGAGGTTAGGATTCATAGACATACCACGAGAATACTCAGTGCACAGTACTCGTAATGCGACTAACAAAAGGAGTTTATTTATGGCAGATGTAAGTGGCAACACTGATGCCGGGAAGGGACGCCCTAGAAGGACCTACCCTGACCATATTGGTGAGGTTCTTCAGAAAGGTCGGGTGCGCAGTACTCGTATCCGGCGTGCTTGTATGACCAGATGTATGAACGTGGACGATGCGAAAGGAGTACGTAAGGATCGTAGCAGGCGGCGTTCTGTGGTTTTCTGCCTACCGCCATGGGAAAAAGGTGTAAGTTTATGTATTTATGTACCATGAAAATCTTGTGGAAGCATATTAAAGTGCAGTACATAATATTCATCATCATGATTGGTAAACAATTGGACATCACTGTGAAGCTAGATAAGACACGGACTGATAGTACGAACATGACGAAACAATGGTGACAAACACATTTATTACTTGACAACTGAGTTTGGAGCAGCGAGAACGAGCCAACCTACATTATTAAATTAATTAAATAGTTACGTCAAAGTAATTCAATACCATGCCAAATGTGTAACATTACTACCTAGAAAAAGTAGGTCACTGTACATGCATGCGAAACTTGATAGTAAATTTAAAATTAATCGGTGTTCAAAATAGTTTTTTTTTGGGGCAAACCCACTATTCCCAAACCACTACAGCTCCTGAAAGCCAGAACCAACAGTGGTGACCACCAGAGAAGCGGCGAGACAATGAAGCTCGACGAGTCCCGGAGAAACGAATCAACTGTCTTTGATCAGAGGAGTGAGAAACTTCCCTCCAAACAAGCAGGAGACAGAACAGAACTAGGCCAATAGGCACAAAGGGATGTTAACAACTGGGAGAAGCCCAGATTGCCAAGCACCACGGATTCATTTGATAATCTCTATATAATATCTTACTAGCAAACTGCCCGCGACTTCGTCCGCTTAGCTTATTTCACGTGCTTTAAGTTACGTTTTCGGTTACTGCTCCGCTCTCGTGAGTCGTAGCGTGATGTTATATAGCCTATGTTACTCAGGAATAATGTAGCTATCTATTGGTGAAAAAATGGTTAAAATCGATCCAATAGTTCCGGAGCCTATACGGTACAAACTAACAAAAATATATTATACCTCTTTATTATATTAGTATAGATATTAATAGCTAGTTACTGTACAAGCAGCTTTGACACACAACCAGATCAGGTGGAACCGCACAAGAACCAAAAAATCCTCCAGAAAAAAAAACCAAAACAAAATCCCACGTTTTTTTTAATGAACCCGGCTCGGTTTAGTAGAATGCAACACGTAAACACACTTGATGACTAGCGCGGCAATGTTTCCGCGGCGGGCTGGCACCGCGCCAGTGACGTCACCGGCGCATGAGCAGCCTAGCTTATTCACAGATGTGAGTAGTAGGCGCTACTTTAGTTGAATTGGAACAGTTAAGAGATGGTAAAATTTGATGATATTTGAACCAGATCGAAATAAAAACATAACATAATTATCATTACAGTTCGGTCATGTTGAGAGGATGAGTGAAAGGCGACTAACGAAAGGGATTTATGTGGCAAATGTGAGTGGCAACGCCGGGAGGGGACGCCCTAGAAAGACCTACCCTGACCTTATTGGTAAGGTTCTTCAGAAAGGTCGGGTGTGCAGTACTCGGCGTGCTTGTATGAACAGATGTATGAACGTGGACGAGGCGAAAGAAGTATAAGGATCGTAGCAGGTGGCGTTCTGTGGTTTCTGTCTACCCCCATCGGAAAAAGGCGTGAGTTTATAGCTGGCAGAGGTGTACCAATGTACACCCACAGTTCGCCGGTATGTTTTTAGGTCCTATGAAATAGGGGACCAGCGAGCCTATTGACATTAACGCGACACAAATCCTAACTCCAAGCTGCTACTGAGAATTTCATTGAAAAACTCAATAACACTTTTTGCTTGACCTGGAGAATCGAATCCAAGAGCTCTAGCGTAACAGTCGCACTTGGGACTACTAAGCTAACAAGTCAGTTACAAATGTAATTTACATAATTCATGTCAAGTCAACGGGTACAATGTAACAAGTCTTGCTTTATAAAAGTAACAATATGATTTTTAAATATTATCGGCATACCAGCTCTTGTCCGCGACATCCAACGCGCGGTTTTTTTAACCCGCGTTCTGTTACGTCTTTGGTTATTGCTCCGCTCCCGCGTGTCCTAGCGTGATGTTCTATAGCCTATTCTATTCCTGAATCTGACTATCATATACGAAAACTTCTTTATTCAATCTGAATGATAGTTCCAAATATTAGCGTGTTTAAACCAACAAAATAATAATCCCTTCAGTTTTATTATATTAGATACTAGACGACCTGCTCGCGACATCGTCCGCGTGGCTAATTTCACCCGCGTTACGTCTTTCGTTACTGCTCCGCTCCCGTGTGTCGTAGCGTGATGTTATATAGCCTAGGTACTCAGAGTGAAGTACTGAGATGTGTACTTCCTTTGTCTATTTGACTCATAGTTTTGACACGAAATACCGGCTGCCAAATGCACATTCAAACAAAATAAGGCATGGCTATTACCATACTCCTACATGGCTGTATTACTGCCTGCGCTTCAGCCTGGAACCCAGCCAAGACTACTATAAAAGTCTAGACTTGTCGAATAAAAGCACACAAAGTTATTTCATTGAGTTATAAATTGTATTACGTATTTGATTTATTTCAGAAACTCCATTAAATGAGAAAGGGGAATGTGTTTAAGTGGTTTGACATCACAATTGGGAAGGTTATTTAGTAGTGGAAATATAACAAACAGATAAACAATCTTGGAGATCAAAGTGTCGCCCGACTTGCGATATTTTAGAGCGGTCTGAGATTTTGATAATTTTATCTATACTAATATTACTAAGCTGAAGAGTTTGTTTGTTTGGTTGAACACAACTAATCTCAGGAAATACTGGTTTGAATTAAAAAATGTTTTTTTTTTGTGTTAGATAGTTCATCTATCGAGGAAGGCTACGGGCTATATAACATCACGCTACAACCAATAGGTGCAGAGCAGTAACCAAAGACGTAACCTAATGTGGGTGAAAAAACTACGCGGACCAAGTCGCGAGCAGAAGCTAGTAATAGATATGCTGTTAAGAAGATTAGGTAATGGTATGAGATATAGCCCGCTGACAGACAGGGCGGTCTGACAGCGGAGGCTTAGTAGGCTCCCGATGGCACCATTTGTTAACGGAACCCTAAAAGAGGTTTAACAACAATTTTAGGTACTAAGTGACCGCGTGGTATCGTGTTGCCCCGTAACTGGGTTGTGGGGGACAGATAGGCAGTCGCTCCATGTCACCATCATCATATCAGCCGAAGGACGTCCACTGCTGGACATAGGTTTCCCCCAAAGACAGCCACATTGCCTGTTCTGCCCGCATCCAGCAATTTCCCGCGACCTACGCGACCGACCAGGTCTCGCTCCATGTAAAACACTGATATTTAACTGCACCAGATGAGACTGGAAGCCGCTTCCGACATAGTTGAAAAAAAGGCTAAGCAGATTTAGATATCTTCGGGTATTGAGTTGTAAGTCCAGTATAAAGAAATAAGCCTCTTTAAAAAAAAAAATCTTATAATCTAACGCACTTTTTTTGCCCAACCATTGTTCTCGAACCACTGTGAAAGATTAAAGTCTACTTTTCTCGTCAACCAAGTCATTACGATGACGGCTCATACCTGTGTGGAGGTCATTGACATTTGTATTTTTTTCCTACTAACATTCAAGTATTTATTTGTTTTCTGAATGTCTTTAAGAATTGCGCGTTTATTTTTAAATGTGCCTTTCCTCACACATCAGCTGTTTTGTGTATATTTTCCCAATTTCCGGTTAACGGGCCCCGCCCAAGTCCGACTTTTTGTAGGACCGATTATTTATCGGACCGTTCAATAGATCTATCCATAGATTCGTGTGACCGACTTTTTGTGGGACGTGTGCGTTGGTATATTTGAATTCGTATGTTCCATTCATTCTCTCCGACGAAATAATCGGTCACCGATTATGACGTGGGCGGGCAGCATAAAGGATCCTGGTCACTACATCGTACCGTGCTATGAACGCATCAAGTAAATCTGTCCGTTTGTTTTTACAGCTGAACAACTGAAGCGATATTGATGAATTTTGGAACAAAAGCTTGAACCCCAAGAAAGGCTATAAGCCACTATCATATAGACCACTTTTTAATCCATATCTGCGTCCGCGATAACTAACATTCACGCGGACGCGGACATTGTCGCGTCGGCAATCTCAGGAACTACTGCTCCGATTTAAAAAAAACTTTTCACCATATAGTCATTTTAACGACAAAGATTTAAGGCTATTTAACATCACGCTACGACCAACGAGAGAGGAGCAGTAACAACAGACGTATAGGTCTTCTTCGTGTCGCTGGCACGACGGTTTCCTAGGGTTCCGACCCAAAGGGTAAAACGGGACCCAATTACTAAGACTCCGCTGTTCGTCTGTCACCAGGCTGTATCTCATGAACCGTGATAGTTAGACAGTTGAAATTTTCACAGATGATGTATATCTGTTGCCGCTATAAAAACAGATACTAAAAAAAATGAATATTTAAGGCGGCTCCCATACAACAGACATGATTCTTCTTGCCGTTTTGATAATGGCACGGAACTCTTCGTGCACGACTGCGACTCGCACTTGGCCGGGTGTTTTAAATTTGGGCGGCCTTAAACATTGCCATATTTAGTATAGACATAGGTATAGTAGCCGCCACGAGTCGTGAGCACACAGTTTATTTTTGGGTTTTGCAAACGCTGCACACGATTGGTCCGTCGGTCGAATCGATCGCGTGCAGCATCGGCGCCCCAGAAAATCGAGAAAAAAACCCAACACCCAAAAATGAACTTGACGCCTGTGCTCACGACTCGTGGCGGCTACTTTACATGTTGAACGTCTACACTATCTAAACTTCAGAATGTTTCCTCACAACATTGACGAGAAACAATTACCTAACAGCGACGCGCGCCGTTGTTTTGTCGACAACAGACAAATTGACAGACACGTCGTGTGTCAGAACCGGTTCGTTTTGAACGGACGCCGCCCGGTGCGTGCGTAGTTAACGGCTGCGCTGGACCAAGCTTTGTATTACCTTTTAGCTGTAGCATGGTGCGGATACATATAACCAACTAGCGAACTGCCCGCGACTTTGTCCGCGTGACTCATTTCACCCGCGTTAAGTGACGTCTTTGGTTACTGCTCCGCTCCCGTGGGTCGTAGCGTGATGTTATATCTGTTACTCAGGAATAATGTACCTATTTATTGGTGAAAAAATGGTTAAAATCTTTCCATTAGTTTCAGAGCCTATTCATTACAAACAAACAAACAAAAAAACCTTTCCTGTTTATAATATTAAGTACTAGCTGCTGCCCGCCACTTCGTTCGCGTTCACTATTTTATTGATTTAAATTTTGTTTTCGCATAACCCTCTTTTTTTTTATTTAAATTCAAAAATTATAGCCTAAGTTACTTCTTATAACATCAGCTATCTGCGAGTGAAAGTCTCGTCAAAATCGGTCCAGCCGTTTTGGAGATAAGCCGGAACAAACAGACAGAGAGACAAAAAAATTTGCTTGTAATTTGAAATTACAAACAGACCCTTCAATTTTATTTATTTGTAAAGTTGTATAGATAAGTAAAGAAATAAACTCCAGAACAATAATTACCTTAATGTATGCGAAAAGGCAGACTGGCGTGCTTATTTGTTTAAACGCGCAATTTCTAGAACTACCAGTCGGGTTTAAAAAAGAAATTTTTGTATATGTCAACCAAATTCATAAGGAATAGTACAATAGACAGGCTATGTAACATCACGCTAAGACCGACGAGAACGGAGCAGTAACTAAAGACGTAACTTAACGCGAGTGACAAAATCCAAGAAGTTGCGGGCAGGAGTTCGTAGTGTCAACTAGCTTCTGCCCGCGACATCGTGCGTGTCACAATTAATACATGATCCCACAGCAACCGTAATTTTTCTTATTTTTCCGCGATAAAAAGTATCCTATGTGTTAATCCAAGAAATGGTCTGTGTACGTGTCAATTTTCCTGCGAATCTGTTCAACGGTTTACGACTCATTGCATAACAAACATGTTCCCAATCTTTCACATTTATAACATTAATAGGAAGTACGATAAGATGGAATATTTTCTTTTGACCTGTCAAATTTCTAGCAAGATCATGGTGGCGTGGTATATTACGGTGAAGTGGGCTGACAGACACAAACACCCACGCGACTCATGACAAATCGGCAAAGTTTTTTACACACCTAGGTAAGTTTTGTTCGCGGTGCAAATGTGATAGTTAGATAAGCGTACATTACTATAATATAGCAAGGTAGGCGCATGCCGGACATAGGTGCAGCGCAGATAAGCGCACCACCCGTCACATGACTGCAAGCCACGAATACTAATGATTTGTGCCTCGAAATACGGTGATTAGCGTAACATCACGCCTTTGTGTAACGAGGTAAGTAGAGGTGTACACAGACAGACTGCACCTACATTTCATAAGTTATTTATTGCTATGCCCCGCGCTGTCGCCCGCGTAATTTACGTCGTGATGTTACATCTGCCTAGTGTTTTCTTAACTATGTTGGGGTCAGCTTCCAGTCTAACCGGATGCAGTTGAATATCAGTGTTTTACATGGAGCGACTGCCTATCTGACCTCCACAACCTAGTTACTGGACAACAAGATACCAAGCGGTAAGACTGGTTGCCAGATTTCCCAGCTTCTGACTATACGTAACGACTGTCAAAGATCTACGAATGACAACCGGAAGCCGTTGGATCCGGCGTTACGTGATTTTAGTGTAGAGAAAAAATAAACACTGCCCAGTATAAAGATTGAACTCAGGACCCTACACACAAAAGTCACATTCCCAACCACTACACCAATGAGTGACGCGGGTGCAGTGAGCAGTATAGTGGCCGCCACGAGTCGTGAGCACAAACGGCAAGTTCACTTTTGGGTTTACGGATTCATTTCAATCTAATTGTAGAAATATTATAGTATTTGACGTGTTTTACCTATATTGTATAGTATATTTTTATATCGTGTTATTTTATTTTTTAATTATATTTTATAGCACAGTTTTAATATTACTTATAACATTGTTTTGGTTTTAACTGTAAAGATGTTATAATTGTGTGTGTGTAAATAAATAAATAAAATAAATACATTTCTGGGTTTGTTGGGGCGCCGACGCTGCACGCGATGCTCCGACCAATAGTTTGCAGCGCCGGCGACCCAAAAAATGTGAAAAAGTGATGGCTACTATACCAACTAATGAACAACAACATAATAATTACTACATAAGCCGTACAGAAACCAGGTAAGTACATATAAATAAATTGAACAGAAATACCACACAATAGATTATCTCTGAATCACAAAACAATATGTTGAATGTATTATATCAGTACAATCATTTGTGTCATAAATAATCAGCACACATATAGACATACACGTTAGTAATTGGACACAGATTATAGTTTATCATTTATTTTGGTCTAGATTTCTAGAAAGTACTGTTTGTGTTAAGATAACTATAATATTGAGTGCAAAAAACATGTTACATACTTTTATTTAATATTCTAGCTGTTGCCGGCGACAGCGACAGCGACCGCGTGACTTATTTCACCCCCCTTACGTTACGTCTTTGGTTACTGCTCCGCTCCCGTGGGTCGTAGCGTGATATTATAGCATAGCCTATGACACACACAAACAACGTGGCTTTCTATGGGTAACAGAATTTTCAAAGTCATTTCTGTAGACCCAGAGGTTACCCCCTACAACCTCACAAACTTTACCTCTTTACAATATTAGTATAATTTACATTATAACGTGTGAACCATACATCTTTCCGGGATACAAAGTAAAATTTCCTCCAAATTTCATCCAGATCTGTTCAGTCGTTCTGGTGTGATTAAGTAACAAACATCCATCCATCCAAACTTTCACATTTATAATATTAGCTAGTAAGTTTATTTATCATAATAAGTCCTACTTACTACAAGTACCAGTTTGTCAAATGAAGGTTAATGAACTCAGACCATTTTACTTTGATATATTATCAGGTTCCATTTAGATTACTAAACAACAAAACACAGGCACTTTTGAACTGTTAAGCAGCTGTGAAAGTGGACGCTAGTTGCTTGTTCCTAACAGTAGGTGCCTATTGAGAAGAATAAGCAAGATACTCCATAGACACTCATGTAAAATTAAAAAAATCCCTACCGCAGCTAACAAAAGAGCTGATAACGTTGACACAGCTGAACCGATTTTAATAAAACATATCTAAGAACCATTGCTGAGAAACCTCCGTCAAATAAAAAAAAAACACATTCAAATCAGTTCACCCGTTTAAGAGCTACGGTACAGACAGACACCGAAAGGTCAAACACCCAGGTTAAGAATTGTAAGTAACCCCGAAAAAAGAAAAAAATCCCTACCATCGGTAACAGAAGAGCTGATAATCAATTTCAATCAAACAAAGTTAAGAACACTCCTGACTAATTGACCTTTCAAACACAAAAAACAAAATCAAAATCGGTTCATGTGTTAGGGAGCTACAATGCCACAGACAGACACACACGGAGACACGTGAAACTTATAACACCCCGTGGTTTTTACGTCGGGGGCAAAATACATGAAATATGAACAAAGTAAAGGATGGTTTTCCTTTACCCTGTCATTGTTTTAGTGATAAAAATGTAATAGGTACCTAGAATGAAGAGCATAACAAGTAATATTGTTGAAACCACAGCCGCAGTGACAATCAACCACAATGGCTGACCGTAACAAAATGTCTTTGCAAAATTACAGGATTTAGAATTATGTTAAAAAGAAGACTTGCTTATTGTTTTGTGTTGGCTGTTTGTGTGTAAGAGTTAATATGTTTGTAAATGCACCCACAAATCGGAGAAATTCTTAGTGGAGAGGAATGTAATACAAAAAAATTAAAAACTCTTTATTTATACTAGGCACGTATAGTAACAGCCACGAGTCGTGAGCACAAACATCAAGTAAATTTTTGGTTTCTTACTAGGTTTTTATGGTCACGGACGATGCACGCGATTGGTCCGTCTATCAGACCGATCGCGTGCAGTGTCGGCGCCCCAAAAAACGCAGAAACTAATCCAAAAATTTACTTGACGTTTGTGCTCATGACTCATGGCGGATACTACATTTCGTTGGTTTGTCTCTCTTACCCAGAGCAATGTATCAACATGGTTTTCAGCATCAATAAAGTTCATGGAACAAACTGTTACACAGACTACTTTTTATTCCAAAAAAATAAACTGCATGGGTTCTAAGAGTACCATGAATAAAACCACAGGTAAAAGCTAGCAATCAAAAAAATGCGATCAAATTCCAGCAAAATAAGGATAATTAAACTATGAGGTCACATACATACATCCTAACAATAAAAAATTAAGAGTAGGTGGAGTGACCACACTATGATATCACTTCTAACTAGGTATATACCTATGTTGGATACCATTATGATGCTTATACATCATTTTCATATTTTTTAAGGAAAAATAATAATTTTGCATTTTGGTATAAAGGTACAACAACAAACCATCACGCCTATATTCCCCTGAAGGTTTAGGCAGAGGTGTACTAATGAACACCCACAGTTGGCTGATATATTTAGGTCCCATGTAATAGGAGGCGAGCCTATTGCCATTATCCGGCCACAAATCCTAGCTCCGAGTTGCTACTGAGAATTTCATAAAAAAACCCAATAATACTTTTTACTCCACTTACCAGCGTTAAGCTACGTCTTTGGTTACTGCTCCACGGTTGTGGGTCGTAGCGTGATGTTATATAGCCTATGACACTCATAAATAACGCGTCTTTCGATGGGTAAACGAATTTTCCAAATCGGTTGTGTGGATCCAGAAATTACCCCCTACAACCTCACAAACTTAAAACTTTTTTATAATACATAATAAGTCTAGAAGTATAGATAATCAAAGATAACTTTGACTATTGAGTAAAAAGTGATTTTATTTGCAAACTGACGCAAGTGTGAATCGGCTTGGGCAAATTACAGTTCTCGAACATTTGTTACAATGTGTTATCTAATCTCAGAAACTGGGTGAAGTTTGTTCCACCCACTTAAGGATTTGCAAGGAGAAACATAAGGATTTATTATAAATAAAGAGTACATAGTGTCATTTGTGTACTAGGTACTTGTCTTCACATTCTTATTTAATTATTTTATAAAATGTACAAGCTTTACAAAATATGGGAACACATTTCAAAGAGTAAGTATGTAGTTTCCTGCCCATTCTTCTTTATAGCGAACTATCTTTTTAAAGGGGCAATAAGATCCAATTATTTCTTTTGGCAATTCTGATGTTCAAAATACAATTTAAGGAATGAAATGAATGATTTGACTTTGTCTGTCTGTCTGTTTGAGTAGTCAATGCAGCATTTACAAAATAACAAACTAATTTATTATCACACATTATCTAATATAATAATTTTGCTATCAACAAAGCTTTTTATTCTAGTTATTCTTAGTATACTAAGTCTTATTGACTTCCAAGCCTAATTGTCAGTTAGCAAGAAGAATGGTTACCCATCCTCAGACTGGCCCCGCCAAGTAAAGCTTAATCTTGCTAATTACTTTATGATTACAAGTACTATCTAGCCTCGTGGACCGTTGTATCTATGAATTTCATTCAGGTCTTATAATGCTGCCATAAATAGAGCCGTACCCATTTCCTGCAAACAAATCACTTTCTACTATATGTTCCCACATTATTATAGACAAGATAGTTGATCTCTAATAACACCTAAAATGGCACCACCTTTAAACCCCTATTAATTAACTAATTAGAGACAAAGACTTAATTATATATACGTGAAGTTGAGTAACGAGCGAGAATATAGCGCGCTGAATGAATCAAAGGTGAATAAAAAGATTCTGACGATCAAATCACTACGAAAAATCTCAAACGGCCACCAATCGCCAAGCAATTTGCCCTATTACACTCGCGGTGTTATACTACTAAATAAAAAATACCTGGGACGTGCACCCAAGACGTTACAAGTGCGGTGTTTCCAATTCGGTCGGGTTATAGAGTACCGATCTTACGCGGTGACATCAGCTCACATTATTGAAGAGATAATAAGTAATTGATTAGTGGCACGCCCAAAAAGAATGGATAAAACTTATTTCTCAGGTATACAAACGCAGTTAGACGCTATTTTTTCGTGTTAGATCTAGTATTACAACGATTACTTAGAACTTGCAAATTTTTAACGATTTACCTGTTGAGAGAAGATAACTTTCGAGTATAATGCGTAAAAACTATCACAGATCACGGTAATACGCCAATAACGGCGATAACAATACATAAAGACAGTACCAAGTAAAAAGATCCCACCCGATTCCTATTAGCATTACCTGACACACCCTAGAACGCGGGTGTCGAAAAAAACGCATACCGACATAAAACTACCGCGTTCTTACCGTTAATGTAAACAAATATGTACAAAAGAAAGCTGAACACACGCAATACTCACCGGCAGATCTCCAAGATGCGCTAAACACTCGATTTTTGAGTCACTTCACACACTTATCGGATAGCGATTGTAACTTACACTAAGCACATAAACGAGGTAACATTATATAAAATAATATGCACAAAACGTTGTTCGTTAATATTCAAAGCACCAGCACCACCAACATTACGCGTAGAGCGTTTATTTCAATAATTCGTTCGTAAAAAAAGAATTTCTGTAACACGCCACCGGAGGAGATCGATGTCGGCGCGAGTTTCGTTTTTTCGCCGTAGCGTCGCTGCAGTCGACTGACATCGGAAGCCACGCTTCAGATGGCGCTGTTGTCCTTTGTGTTGCAAGCTTTTGAAATAAAATTACCATTCATTTAACTTTTCTATTTCTTGCCTTGAAAATCTTCAGTAATTTTAATTGATCTGGGGTCAAAGTTAGTCCAGTTTAACCACTAGGAATTATATAGCTAAGGATTGAATTGTTGCATTTATCAAAATTTTCAGTTACATTGTACGGTACAGGTTATTGTCAATCCAACTGAAAAGTATTTTATACGTATAACAGTAACTAGCGTAGTCTCTCACTTAAAGCTCTTATTTTTGACACAAACATGAAAGTATACTCTGTCGATTAAATAAGTTGTTTAAAAAACCAATAGGTTACAAATAATGTAAATACATTAAACTAACAAACTATACGTAGAATTTCTGATTAATTTACTGCACTGCGCGAATGACCACATTGCGGGTAAATTTTTTATTTGAAGAACCTTCAAGTTCTCTTAATGCTTCAAGTTAGGGTACCAATTTTAAAACAACAACACTGACCCTCGTTGTTTCAATACACGCAGTAAAAAAATTGACAAGAAATACCTTTAAGTAAACAAAAATCATTTAGTTGTTAGAGAAGTTTGGATTTTATTCGAAGCATGCTCTTTTATCTACAAAGACACATTTTCTCGATATTGTGTTTGTATCAATAACTTGTACTACAAATTCACATTGATATTTTCTTCATTTTTTTGAACCCAATCGTAAACAGAAACGAAGCCTCCGTTTCGTTTACATGCGCTAACAAATATTTTCTGTACTTAACTTATTAGTAAAAATTAGAAGTTTTTTGGTTCAAAAGTAAAAACTTTTAAAATTGTAATCTGCTGTTTCTTGTTTATCTTATTGCTTACAAAAATATCAAAGAAATAGAATGTTTTTATAGAAAAACGAAATGCTCAAAGCGTAACAAAACGTAAAACGTCGTTATTAAAAAGGTAATGAAAACGAACGACGAACGAATAGTTCTTTCCGCCTGTTCGTTCAATCTTGCAATGTCTTCAATTTTCCTTCATTCACTATCAAAATGGCGTTGGATTAAGTTGTGCGTTATTGTTACTTTTTGTTTTTGTAAAATTTTAAAACTGTTGACTTAAACTGAGGTAAATATTATTTTTCTAAATGTTTTAGATTGCAATCTGTGTAATAAACAATTAATATTTTATATTAACATTGTAATTATGTTTCAACAGGTTAACATGGGTCGCTCGCCCAGCCCGCGGCGGCGCGATGACAGGCGCCGGGACCGAGAAAGAGATAGAGACCGAGATAGGGATCGCGAGAGGCGGAGGCCTCGCACCCGGTCCCGTTCGCGCTCTCTGGACCGCCGGCGGCGCTCCCCTGACCGCCGGCGCAGCCCCTCGCCGCGCCGCCGCCGCTCCCGCACGACGTCTCCAGGACCTTCAACATCCTTCGTAAAGCCTAAGAAGACATTCGGTGAGCGTCCGATAGTCACCCCCGCGGATCTAGAAGGTAAATCTCCTGAAGAACAGGAGATGCTTAAAGTTATGGGTTTTTGTGGCTTCGACACTACCAAAGGAAAGAAAGTGGAGGACAATGTGGAGGGAGACGTCCACGTAGTGTTAAAACGTAAGTACAGGCAGTACATGAACAGGAAGGGCGGGTTCAACAGGCCTCTAGACTTTGTAGCATGATTCCTCAGGCAGCGCACAGTGAGGATCCAACGTTTCTGCCATGTTGGTCTGTTGTAGTTTTAAGGCTAATATGTGATATTTTTGATAGCTTGGTTTTATATGAACGTTATTTATTATGTAGACTGTTATTTGAAACTTGCCTTGAGTTACTCGGGCAAGTTATCAGGCATTTATAGGCATGATTTTTATACCACTTTCTCCGAGTTAGTGGCCTGATGCGAGCCTATTCTCTAAGAAATATGGGCCTACTCAGCCTGATGCCATATTATTGCAGTCTAGCCAGTCATATTTACGGGCATTACTTTATTATCTAATAACTTAAAATAAGAATCTTGTAACATCTTCAAAATGTAGGATTACCCAAGTGCTCAGGCTTCTCTGTAAATGGTAATGTTATATTAACAGTACCACAGTGTCAAGTTCATAAGGATGTTAGAGAACATTTTCATTTAGAAGTTTAGCATTATTTTTACAATAAATTATCAATAATTATTTATTAATTTTTAACAGCAGTCAAAGATAACTAACTATTTACTTAATTTAATGATTATTAAAATAGTTCAATCAAAATTCAAATGCATAGTTATAATGCTAAATGCAAAGAGTCAATAAGCTTAAACAGAATTCATTGGTGAATGAAAAATGAACCAAAAATCAACAGAAATAAAGTTGAAAATTTAGTAATGTGATAAATGAAATGCTGAATTATATCTTATACACAATTTTCGACTCTATTTCTGTCGCTCTTAAGTTCATTATCAATGAAAACAGCTTGAGCATATTGCTCGGTCTGCACTAGCCCTAACGGATCATTTACAATATTCACGGGAACTTTAAAGATAATATCAGTTGCAAAAGGAATTACATCCTAAAGAGGTTACATGTCAATGCACAAAGCCATGCGGTCACCTGTCTTATTATACTACAATCTGTCCCATGGACCCTTGGCATTGAATTTGGTTCCAAACTCGTTTTCATACAAAACTAGCCGTTGAGCATGACGGTAACGGAAAAGAAAGTTGTTTGGGGTCACAAACAACAGTATTACAATTTCAAAACGTGTTTTCTGGCAATTTTATACAAGGGTTAAGTTGACATTTTGAAAAAGGAAAGGGTTGAAATGTCTTTTTGGCGAATGGTTTCTGCATATTCGGGTTCCGGTTATTTTTATTCAAGTGTGGGAATTGTTTTGATGTTAGGTAAACAGGGTAACAAATGTTTACACCAGGGTTGTAAAAAGAAGCAGTGGCTTTTGGAATTTAGGTTTCAATTCTAATAATTAATATGGCAACTCTGTTGAATTATTAAAGTACAGGGATTTGTATGTCAAAAAATTTGTAGCCAAAATAAGGTTAGACTTGTCTCATAGATCAGCAGTCTCTGTGGTTTGGTAGGTTTTACCATCTAAGTAACAACATAAATTACGTCATAACATTTTGAATTTTCAATTTTATTAAAACCTAAGCCATATTGTGATATTTGCCCAACCACGAAGTTAAAAAATCTCCCGACATGCAAAAACAACAGATTAATTAATAATGAATCTAATTCAATAGGAATCCAAATGAAAATTACACAATTGTGTGCAAGAAATAAATTTGTATCTTACACGTAATTGTCAACTCTATTTCTGTTGTTTTAAGTCTATTATCAATTAAAAGGAAATTGCTGAAGAATATTTTTCTATACAATTTGTTAATTATTATGATTGGATGTTCATATAAAACCAAGTTTACCTATCAACTTTTTTACATAGAATTAAGTGTTAAATAATTGTTTCAATCTCATCAAGATGAGAGATATGGCTGTGATAATATACATCATTACTTGCAACTGAAAATCTGACACCTTGCAAAATTAACTTCATCTTTAGGTTAGGATTCTGACAGTATTTTATTCAGGGAGTTAAAAGCCTGAGGGCTGAATTACCAATCGTTAAAAAAAAATATCTTAAGAATAAATAAGACAACTTGCCATATTTTCTGTCTGACGATTGGAAAATTGGTCCTTATTTTAAATAAGATTTCCCCATTTATATAATTTGGAACTTTGTTGTGTCTCATTAGCATAAAACAAAAGGGATAATTATGAAATGGGTAGTATTTTGTTAAAGATAAGGTCTCTTTCTTCCTGCAATAATGAAGAATTTAACTTCAAAAATTAATTTTGGTTTACACTAAGTATATTAGGTAATTTTTAATTGTGTTATTGCAGCCATACTTCTTAAATTCCGACGTCTTGATGCTAGACTTCAGAAATACGTTTCACAAACTACAAGAAAAGGGTATTTTTGAACAAACATCCGTGCCGGTTTCCGATCACATGCAATATTGATTTGGAAAATCTCAGGTATTATATGTTCAAGTTATTAAAACATATTTTATGTACTTACTCAAATTGGTACAAATTATGTTTCTTTGCAAGTAACTTGACAATATCATCCAAATTCTCGACATTTATATCAAACAGCACTTGATACAAATATAAAACACAGTTTGGTTCATGATCGAGTGCAGCTTCAAATTAATAACCGTAGCATATTAACACTCGTAAATAATATCCTTATTTTTTTAAATATAATTTCGTTTGGAATTTTCTTTACACAAAATGAACATTTGTATTAAAAAGTCCTGTTGCACCAACACAGCAGTGGCAAGTTACTGATAGGATAAGATGTGTCCGTTTGTTCTGAAGTCCGACATCAAGACATAGTTGTAAGTTAGGTTTAGTCCGTTACCGCAGTCCCCGCGCGCAGCACCCGCCCGCGCGGGCCCAGTCAAGCGCCTCCGCGCACCCAAGAAACCGTTTGGAATGCGCACGGGTTATGACGACAATTTTTGTGGTCTGTCAGAGAAGAGTTGAAGACAAATGGCATATTGACAGTTTCGATAAGTTTGGATGACACATTTTTGTAGCAGTCATTTACAGAGAATGTTACAAAGACTGAAAGCATTAAATTAATTCTATAGTGAGCCGTATAAACTACGAAATTCTCCGCACGATTTTATACACTCAAACTTTTAGACCGAACTTTATACAGCTCATTATACACCCTAAATTGCTGAGCCATATCCGATGCAACTCTCTCCGATAGATTGAACTATAAGACTGAAGCGATTCGCACTAGTTATAAGTTATCCGCACGGCGCACCTCTAGTTAGTAGCAGATCTATTTATACACACATTATACACACCCCCTCCCCCCAGAATGACCCCCTATCCTCCACAACGTACAATAGTTAAGATCTTCACGACATAATGTTGTGTTCTTTGTAAGAGGTGAACCGTGTTTGCCGATGACTCAGTCATATACAGCCGTACAAACTGTATTCAGACGATATGTTGGCAAATATTTAATTTAGAATTTAATATTGGCAACTCTGATTCTTTTTTGGGTCTGTGTTGCCTATTTATAATTCTATTACTAACTTCAATTTAAATTACATTTTCAGTCACCATATCAAAAAAATAAATTAGGCTTAAAATTTGGTTGCCATCTCTCAATTACTAAATAACATAGCATTCTGTGGTGCGGGTCTCCGATATACAATAATATACAATGGTTAAATATATTTTTATGTATATTATTATAAGGCAAGCGCCGTGCGGGTGTGGATAGCTATCTATCGTCCCCGTTCGCATTGCAAGCAGTTTGTCAATACATCTGCCCTTTGAATGAATCTCCAAAACTAATAAATTTCCCACAGCACAGTTTCGCACAAATAAACCGAAAAAAAAAGTCAATCACTGGAGCTAATGCTTGTAACTCCGATTTTTTCTTACAAAGCATTTGTTTCAATTGAAAATTTGCAGAAAAATATTTTGTATAAATTAAAACTAAAGTACCGTAAAATGTAACTGTCACGGTACTATTTCGCGCCAATTTCGATTGTCAGGCGCCATTTTTGTTTATCCGGATAAATAATAAATATTGCGTTTAGGTATTATTATTATAAAACCAACACTTTTATTGTAAAAAATGTTTTTGAAAAATTATTATCGATCACTCATAAAAGTATGTTTTTTGATATTGTATAACTAAAAGATCTTTCATTTTATCTATTTCATTTCAATAATCTTCATTTCTGAAAAGTTAGATTATTTAAAATAAGATTTGGTCGTTATAAAATCCTTTGTTTTGCAAGAATATCTATATATCACCATCTATCGTATTACTGTAGCATCTGCAGTAATGAAAACAGAATGGATTCATTCCCAATGTACATACCACGAATTATTTATACTTATTTAATAAAAATAAAATAAAAAACAATGTAATTTTAAATAAAATTTAGTCCATTATGTATAATCAGCATTGAGAATACTTAAAATTGAAATATTAAAAAAATCTTATTTTGCGATTGATCATTCCTTAACCAAGTGCCAAAGCAACAAGGATTGGTCAATCTAATGCCCCTTTTCTCAGCTATCAAAAACTTTAAGAAAGTTCATGTGCTTGCTTTACACGAAATCAAAGTTAAATTTTGATTTTAAACATTAACTAGTCATGATTCGCACTCGCTGCTGATTTGCAAAATGCGAGCTATTGTAACATTTCGGAGTTCTTTTAATTTTAATTTTATCTAGATAATATGTGTACAAAATTATACATATCCTTGGTATTTTCGCGAGATAATGTCTTCACTCCATACATTCATGTATTAATTTCTGATAACTACACATTTTTTTTATCTTTTCGACGAATTTCTCTTATACAGGGTGGGAAAACACACAACATAGCCGGTACTACGTATACTTCTCATCAAACCAAGTAACATTGCGCTAACATTACTGGGAAACGACATATTTTTTTTGTTGTGACAATTCGCTGTATTTTACACGCGACTAGGCCGTCAGCCGGAACGATCTCGCGCAGCGTCGGTGCCCCAAAAACTCAAAAATTTACCTAATGCTTGTGCTCACGACTCGTGGCGGCTACTATAGAATGGATTAGCCGTCATCGATCGTTAGTTTCTACCACACCAATTGATCGACTCATCGATTGATGTGGTAATACTTGCTTTCGTAAAAAGATAAAGCTGTACCTTTGACCTTGAAATATGTCCGTAACCAGAAGTTTCCCAGGTATACTACAAAAGAACAAAATGGTCGTAATGATGGGAAGAACATGTGAGTGCCGGTAACTCCGTGAAGTGTCTTCCCACACCCGGTATAAGAGTTTGACGTGTTGACAGATTATGTGTAAAACAATATTTCTCTTTGTAGTTTGTTTTGACATTTGTATTAATATTTTGGCTTCTTACTTAAGAAAAATCTAGAGTACCTACTAGAAAAGTAGATATTAGTTTTTAAAGTCATAGAAATATAATTTTAGTTGAAAAAGCGTGTATATGGTGTCGACTTGTAAGAATATAACTATTGTCAAATTATTTTATTGTTTGGTAAATTGATTTGGCATTGTATAGTATTTTGTTTTCTGTACATTTTGTGTATAAAATTTGATTTTATTTTTGTTGGCCAAGGATTCAAAATGAATAAATCATTTTGGAATTAAAACTATTTTTTTAATTATATGATCATTTTTCCCTCATATCAGCCGCATGCCGTCCACTACTGGACATAAGCCTCCCACATAGATTTCCAAAAGGATCGGTTGGAAGCGGCCTGCATCCAGCGTCTTCCTGCGGCCTTAATCAGGTCGACTACCTTGTGGGTGGACGTCCTACACTGCGCTTGCCGGTGCGTGGTCTAAATTCGAGAACTTTGCGGCCCCATCGGCCATCAGCTCTGCGTGCTATGTGCCCTGCCCACTGCCGCTTCAACTTGCTGATTCGCTGGGCTATGTCGGTAGCTTTGGTTCGTCTGCGGATCCCATTATATTTTTGCATTCCGCCCTAAAATGTGTGCTATTTAAATCCTCGCCCATCATATCCACTTCTCGCCTCGCCGGTTTGAAATCACCTTAAATATTGTACTTACAAGTAAAAATAACTTGAGTCTGTAATTGTCAATCCACCTCGAGCGAGCGTCAATCAATGCTCGTGGCTGCTCCGTATGGGAAGAGGGCTTTGCCCTGCAGGGACACAATAATAAGGCTGGTCTCATTTATTTATTTATTTTATGTCCTAATTTACATTTATTTCTTACTCAATTTAACATTTACAACAAAGTCACTTCGTAGTGTCATGGAATGCGAGTCCAATATGTAATGAGATAAGGGATTGTGCGCACCATCGACTGAATAATATCCAATTTGTTATGGCCCTGAATAGATCCATTACTGTAGGGGACTTTCACATTTATTTACAGTCAGCAACAAAAGTAGATTAACATTTCAGAATTTCAAATCCTCATTATTGAGCACAATATCAAAGGAAATACGAAATAGATTTAAAGTTAACTCTTAGGTATATTCTGAATAGCTGTGAATTGTGTTATATTATGTAAAAGTAACATTGTTAATAGACTTTAATCGCTGACCGTACAGTTCAATTGACGATGACTCGGAGGCCGCGTTTGGTTTTTGGAAATGCCCGTTACGTAAATAAAACTTATATTTAGTTAGAATTCATAACAGGTGACACTAATAGTGCTTGTCGCAAAGTAATTTTTTGCTCGCCCACAATTTTCAACTCTATATACATTGCATTCAAGTTAATTTTCAATTAAATAATAAAAAGCACGCAACGACATTGTTCTGCGATGGCCCTCATTGCTTCAGCTGCTAGTAAAAGATGACCCAACAGTTACAGATCACTTGATAATCAGTCAACCGTACGCACAGTTTCAAAGTTCATACAATTTTAATCCTTCAACAAATCGGTATAAAGTGTAAAGTAGAATACGTGCAGTAGACACCATTAACCAATAATTCCAAGACAGAACTTCTCTAAAGAAACGCTTTATTTTAGTCCTCAAAACTGGATTCATTTTTAAATAACTGTAAAATGTTATTAATAGTTGCTTTAAAATCAATAGATAGTAAGTCAATAGAATTGGCAGAAAAGTGACGTCATAGTTTAGTATTCTCGTACAAAATCTATGGGGAATCGTGTTTTGACAGCTCATAAAAAGTACGTCAGTTGATTAGTGGTGTCGTGTACTCTATTTACAAAGACATAGTTTACTCAAAAATAACACAAAGCAAATAAAATCTAATTAAAACGGCTATAAGTCTTTTAATTCAATCACGAATCACTTTTTTAACTCAAACTTAAACAATAAATTAAATAAATAAGTACCACGATTATTTTCAAAGTACACATAATCTCCTTTTTTGAAGTCGGTTAAAAATATACCAAACGGACTTAGGCTGAGATCTTACATTTCACACGAATATGAACCTTATGACTAAACAAATAAATAATCTTTTATAATATTAAGAATACTGAAAATTAAGAACCAATCGAGATTCAAAAATAGTAAAATTAATTAACCTAAAAATAACATTAAATACATTCTTAGGAACTTGCAAGCTTGTATGGTTATTTTGATATTATAAATAATTTTTGTTTCTAAAACTAATAATATAAAATAAAAATTAAATAGTTATTTCATACATAAGCGCAGTACGCGGACAAATTGTACGAAACTGCTGTTTTTTTTGGTCGTAATAAGCGACGATCAACTTCAACGCTGTGCGGTCTAGAATCATGTTCAGACCGCACGGTACTATGTTATTCTTCAAAGTCCCTTCCCATACATCTTCACTAACATTATGAATGCGAGAGTAACTCTGTCTATCTGTCACGCCTTCACGACTGAACCACTAAACCGATTTTGATGAAATTTGGTACGGGGTCAGTTTGTACCCCAAGAAAGGACATAGGCTACTTTTTATTTCGCGACTCCGCGATAACCGATATTCACGCGGACGAACTCACAGGAAAAGGCTTATATGTATGTACATTATTATTTGGGTGTAGCTTTAGATATGTATGTTAAATACATAGCATGTATTTGACATTCACCATACAAACTTTATTATTTACAATATATTTTTTCAATTAATTATTTTATCATTAGAGCACACTTATAATTACACAGGGCGAGTTTCTGAGATGGGACTGAAATGTAAAACGTTATGGTCAATACAAAAAAAAAACAATGATATCTAGATGAAAGCGGCTGTAGACAGGGCCGGACTATCCATTAGGCAGTATAGGGAATATGCATGAATTTTATAATCGCATTTATTAACAAAATATGAAAAAAAAACGGCCCAGAAACACGGCCATTATAATTTATAATTATTAATTACGCACCGATTAGACAAATCTGACATATGTGACGTCACATGTTGCTATGACCATCTAAACTCCGTGTTAAATATCGTTTTGTTAGAAAGAGATAGAAATAAATCTTCGATGGCTTATATCTTTTTTAATTTCATGATTATTCGAAAAGAGTTTTACTAAACTGTTTTTTACATGAATGAGGAATGATTTTTTAGATATTCAAAATCATGCATATTCCGTACTGCCTAGGGGCCCCTATGCTTTTATTTTTGTTATATCGTCTTGAAATACGTATATTTTTATGGTATTTATGTAAATATGTTTTAAAATAAAAAGTATGGAGTTTCTTGCCCATTCTTCTTCACACGAAGACCTTTGGAAGGGGCAACTAGATTCAATTTTTTTTTCTGTCTTGTAAATGATGTTAAAATGTGCCTTAAAACAGTCTAGTGTAAATAAATGTCTTGACTTTGGCCCCGCACCGGGGTGGGGCAGCGAGTCCGAGACAAAAACAAATTTGGAAGTTAGAAAACGTCAAGGAGACCCGTCAAGACGTGGTTAGGGGCCCCGACATGATAAATCCGGCCCTGGCTGCAGACTTTACATTTTGAATAAAAATAGAGATTCGTTTATTAGGTTTGTTTTCTTTAGTATCTACGTTTTGAGCCAATAATGCAATGAGCAAAAGGGTTGTAGCATGATAGAGAAGTATAAAAATAAAATTTAAAAAATTAACCACTAACACCGCCTCCTTCAATCTTTATTATCTTATTTTATTATCGTTAACGGTATTGATACGCAACGGAATTAAATGTAGTTTTCATCAATAGATAGAGTGATTGAAGAGGAAGGTGTATACGTATAGAACATCACGCTACGACCAACGGGAGCGGAGCAGTCACCTTTGGTGACTGCTCCGCTCCCGTAACTGACACCGCGGGCATATAGCTAGCGATTTATAAGTATTCATCTTCTAAATGTGTGGAAGTGTTTTTGATTATGAAAGTGTACACATAATTCAATAGAACCTAATTCTGTCAAAACAAACCAACCCACTATCCCTCTATAATTTCATTAAATATATCAAACTAATTTTATAAGATAAATGTGTAACATCACTATTCAGCAATAACAGTTCAATGTACATCCAAAACTTTTACTTAGAATACATTTCAAACTAATCAACATTCAGAAATTGCGAGAAATTTTTATGTGGGTTAGTTCATTTTGGTAATAAAAAAAACCTTTTTTTTTACAGAAATTTGAGTAAACAATCACATACTTAATATTTTTTTATTATGTTTTCATGTTATTGTAAGTGGTGTAGAAAAAGAAATATTGAACTGGCGTATTCTACGCCCCGATACTGCGCAGGAGTTCCCTTTCCATACAAGAACCATTTATTTCTTTTTCTATAGATTTACAACACGGCGGACGTGTCGTGGCGGTCCTGAAGTTAGCTGTTTGTCTGCGCAATGGATCTTTTAGGAACAAAATTGTGTAGCGCGCAACTAGTCGGCTAGCTTCAGGGCCGCCATGACGGCCGTACTGTAAATACAGTTCAATATAATCTGTTATCATCAATATCGCTGTTGAATATTGTTGTGTTTGGTAAATATTATCATTATTAAGGCCGTGTCCACACTGTACGTATTGTCGGCCGCCGACTGACTACTGATTGTGACGGCTGACTGTTTGCATTTTACGTTTGGTGTGAATACAGCTTAAAGATCGTAGCTGTCTGTAACAAACCGCTCCGGCACATAGCCATTCAAGTGAGAACTGTACGCGGTGAACATTAAAGTATGTATTTAAAGGCAATATCAATAAGAAGACGGGTGGTGTCGCCCAGGAAACGGCTCGCGAGATGAAGGACGCGTTTGAAGATTGGCCCGAGAAGGCAACACAGGGAGGAAGGGACTGCCAGGGTTGCGGGATTTGTTCGTAAGAGTCACCGCGGCCGGAACGCAAAGGGCATTAGGAGGACCACGGATGGGTTTTAGTCAGTAAGAGTCTGACACCCCGTTCCGCTCCGCCTAGAGCGGAAGAAACCGTTTGATGATTTCCCACCCATGAAAAAAACAAGGCATTGTGGAAGGCTAAGGGGGAGACCTTTGCCAAGCTGTGGGACAATACAGGTGAAAAAAAAGTTGACGACTCGCTGTGCTGTTACAGCGAGCTTAGACCTTAACACAATAACTTTAAAATCTTAATTACAATATTTCAGTATATACCTGATATACTGAATAAGTGGTGAACATCATTCTTCTAAAGGAAACCTTTGACTAGCATACCGCTATTCAATGACATACAGGGGGGTCTTAATACACTGAGACACTTTTAGGAGATGGAAGTACTCATAAACACGAACAACTTTTATTATAAGACCAAATCTGTAATATGAAGGAAAATACACAGCTGTTTCCTGTTACGCGATTAAAATATATACAACAGCAGATTTTTAACCCCACACTCCAAAAGAGGGGTTATAAGTTTCACGTGTCTGTCTGTGGCACCGTAGCTCTTAAACGGGTGAACCGATTTGGGTTTTTTTTTATTTGAAAGCAGGTTTCCTAGCGATGGTTCTTAGATATGTTTTATCAGGATCGGTTCAGCCGTTTCAAGGTTACCAGCTCTTTTGTTAGCTGCGGTAGGGATTTTTATTCTTGTTGGGGGTTACTTAATTTTTTTAATTTTATTGAGATTGAACTGGTAGAATTCGTTACGTAAGGAAAAGGTGTTATGTCTCCTCTAGGCTACTTCACCTATCTTTTTCTTTACGGAAACTTCTACCAGTGTTGAGGATTTTGTTCGAGAGTCATCGCGGCCGGAACGCAGGGAGCGCTATGAGGAACACGGATACGTTTTAGTCAGTAAGAGTCTGACACTTCCTTCCGCTTCACTCAAAGCGGAAAAAGACATTTGATAATTTCCCACCCATAAAAAACTTTATTTTCTTCATATTTCAGGGTTGGTCCCAGAGCAAAAGTTGTTTGTATACATTAATGCTTCCACCTCCTAAAACATACCCAATGACTTTAAATCCACCCTATATACACTTTAACATGACATTGTGTAGTACATATGCTTTTATAAATCTATCATACAGTACTCCACCGTCCATTGTTAGAAAAAAGAAATCTCATCTTTTCTAAAGTTAAAAAACTTAGTACATGGAAACTCTGATTACCGATGCACCGTAAAAAAAAAAACAAAAAAGCGGCACTACTGTTGTCCTGCACGAGACAATTTCAAGTTAAAACTCGGTACATCCCGAGAATATCGGGAAGCCTCGAAAAAAACAGTATTTCTGGCAAAGCAGTAATAGAAGGGAAATATCATAAAAAGCGGGACTATTCTTATCCCGCACAATACATTCAATTTCATGTTAAAACTCGGTACGTCCCGAAAATATCGGGAAGTTTCGAAAAAGCCGGGAAAACTGATAAATCTGTTTACGGAGGGGTGTGCAAGCCTGCTTAGCGGATGTACTGCGTGGTGCGGTGGGTGCCTAGAAGGGCGCGGCCTCGTCGAGGGTGTGGAGCCAGTTGAAGATCATCATGTTGCGCTCGTACTTGGACAGCGGACGCCCGCGCTCGCGCTCCAGGTCCGCCGCCGTCAGCGCCAGGTGCGCCGCCTCTGTTGTGATCATAACGCCTTCACTAATATTACCCTTCACACGACATTACTTATTACAACATCATCTTCATCTACTTAGCCTTTTCCCAACTATGTCGAGGTTGGCTTCCAGTCTAACCGGATGCAGCTGAGTACCAGTGTTGTACATGGAGCGACTGCCTATCTGACCTCCACAACACAGTTACTGGGCAAAACCATACCTCTTGGTTAGACTAATTGTCAGACTTTCTGGCTTCTGACTGTCCGTAACGACTGTCAAAGATCTACGAATGACATCCGGGACAAACGGCTTTCCGTGCTTTCCGAGGCACGGGGGTGTCACACCACCAACTTCCAAACTACGGGTTGCTACTGAGAAATTCGTAATGGAAAAACCCAATAACACTTTTTGCCCGACCCGGGAATCGAACCCAGGACCACGTACTCATCAGTCGCGCTTGCGACCACGAGACCAACGGGGCAGTCTTACTTATTACAACAAATAACTATATTTTGCGACAGTGCCGAATTATTTGAAGGGGGTCCCTTAATTCGGCACTTTCGTTAAATCCGTTCTTTGCTCTATCTGTCACATTTTAGCTTCATAAGTCAAGTAGTTTTCGAGATTTCGTGTTTAATCTGTGATGAATGAGTCACCTTTCGTTTTTATACATTTTTTTTTTACAATATGTTGTAAAACATTGATTTTAAAAGAGTATGTATTGCCGATTTTTTTCCGTACAATAGATACTACCTTTTGCCAGAGGCGACTAGATTGAGTTTTTTCGTTCTTGTATACAGGGTTATTTGTAAAACAATGACAACCTTGCAGGACTGTATTACTATCATCATAAACAACAACTTTTGTTCTATGATTTTTTACAGAATCAAGCAACGCAAGCGCATTGAAGTGAATGACCGACTGAAGGATTTCCGTAAAATTGTAAATGGTACAAGTACAAACACCCCCGCCGCCCTAACCCCGCTCCTCTCGGTATTTTACTATCGCTTTCGTTTGCTTCGCATAGACTTCGTAACATTTAGAGCGTTTAATTTAAATGTTTTTATTTTTGTATGAAAATCTGATGAACTAGAATATGATAAATTTTTAAATGTCATAGATCAAAAGTTGTTGATTATGATGTTAGTAATACAGTCCTCCAAGGTTGTCATTGTTTTACAAATAACCCTGTATAATAGACATCCAAAGAATTGTGAGCCGTCACGGGACGCCTGGCTGATGTAAAACATCTGAAAAGCAGTCGATTGCGCAGGGCGACGCGTCGCCACGGCGTGCGTCGCCACGCCAGCAATCGGATTTACGTGCGACTATAGATGTTTCTCATCAAAATTCTTTCACTAATAGAAGGCTACACCATATGCTGATAGATAAAGTATTGTCAACCTACCAGGATGCACGAACCGTGTGTGTGTCTGCTTGACGCTGGGCACGGTGAGCGTGGTGGGGCCCGCGCCCCCCGCGCCGCCCCCCGACACCGCGCACACCGCCGCCGCCTGCCCACCAACGTTATACGTGTCAATATTAAAAACATGGAGTCGAGAAACAAAACACATTCAAACAAGTAAAAATATCTGTTGCTCCATACATGTTGTATTATCTTTAGCTTGACGAAATAACACACACACAAACATACCATCACGCCTATTTTCCCCGAGGGGTTAGGCAGAGGTGAGAGACTCGACAAAATGTAGAAGTGGAACAAAGTTGAGCATAAGGAGTTTAATAGGATTCAAAATTTGTAATTTCTGTAGATGGCGGATTTCATACAAAAAAATACACTTTCAAATGAATTTCGGTCACTAGCCAAGTACGCAGGAGATATTTATAATGCACAAGTGTGTGCACAAACACAGGTGCACTCCGCCTTACCTCACTCTCATAGTCTTCACCACACCACCGGGGAGAGATCAGACACGTGTGCACCGAGCACTACCAACTTCCAAACTCAGGGCTGTTATTAAGAAATTCCCAAAGGAAAAACCCAATAACACTACCCTCTTAAGATTCTGATATTCTGCGGTTCTTTAGATTGTGCTCAACCTGGGAGTCGAACCCAAGTCCCACAGGTGTCTAAAAGTCACGCAGTGTTACCTCGAGCCTGTCCAGGTTGAAGTCGGACTGCGACATCCTCTCCAGCGCGCGGTACGTGGTGAGCAGCCGACGCTTTATGTAGCTCTGTCGCACCTGTGACGTCACTACCGTTAGGTGCTAATCACATATTGTACATTTAAAATGAGCTTTGGGATATATTTGGAAAAGTATTTATTTATTTATTAAACTTTATGCACATAGATAATGTAAAAAAATACACCGTACAAAGGCGGACTTAATGTCTTAGGCATTTTCTACCGGTCTACCTTAGGGCGAGGCAGAGACAAAACATAGTAGGTGCAAAGAACAGAAAATATTCAGGAATAGAATATATTTTTATAATAAATACATATATACATACATACAAACAAACCAAACAAAGTAGAGAGATAAAAATGCATAGTTGGAGAAATAATAAACAAATTAATTGTGAGACGAGTCTGCCAACCTCATAAGCAAGTGATCGCGAGCATAAGTATATATCTGCCTAGAGCAACAGTCGGCAACGTGCGGCTCCTTCGATGTAAAGTTGCGGCTGTCCAGTCCCATAATAAATTATCTCACTATCAAAACCCTTCAAATCCTACAATCTATCCACAATTGAGTAGTTCCTAGTATGTCTTTTTTTATTTCCGGGTGGGAATCATCAAATGACTTCCCCCGCCCTGGGCGGGGCGGGAGGGAGTGTCAGACTTTTACTGACTAAAACCCACCCATGTTCCTTCTTGTGCGTGTGCACCCATGTCCTTTGCGTTCCGGGGGCGCGGTATCTCTTGCGAACAACCCGCAGCCCCGGCAGGCATCGGCCCTCAGTGGCCCCTCCACTTGCTGCTTGCTTTGAGGCGCGCGTGGAGCACGAACGCGCCGTCGACACGGGACATAGTATGTCTGAGATATGCTTCTACAAAGGGCATGCAAAGCCTCGTAATGGATTCACTAACTATGGATTGCCTTCAATGTTTTGTTCTAAATTATTTGTAAAATAAATCAACAATAAATATTAATTATTATTATTTTATTATTTATTATATTAATCAATAAATATTACTCTAGCCGTTTATTTAGGAATAAACTAATCATATTGACACGATTTTCTCAGTGGCTCTCTAAAAACTGTAAAATTATGTAAAACAAAATTGTTGGCTCTTCCGTGTCAAAAGGTTGCCGACCCCTGGCCTAGAGCCTTTTCCCAACTATGTTGGGGTCGGCTTCCAGTCTAACCGGATGCAGCTGAGTACCAGTGTTGTACATGGAGCGACTGCCTATCTGACCTCCACAACACAGTTACTGAGCAACACGATACCACGCGGTAACACTGGTTGTCAGACTTCCCGGCTTCCGTAACGACTGTCAAAGATCTAAAATTGACAAATTACATAATTTGAAATAATTTGCGGGCAAGTCTACCAAGCTGCTCCTAATAACTGCAACTCCTGAAAGCTAGAATCAACAGAATCGTGGTCCAAAACAGAAACGTGGAGGCAATGAAGCTCGACGAGTCCCGGAGAAACGATACAACTGTCTTGGATCCCGCAACGAAATTAATCAGAAAAGATTAGCGGAGTAGTGAGAAAAAACGGAATTTACCTTCTTATTGTCTGTGGGCAGAGGTCTCGGCGGGGGCTGCGCGGGCTGCGAGCGCTGTGGGGACGGCAGCTGAGACCCGCCCACTGAAGTAACATCGAGTTTCACAAAGAATTATATCTTTTACACAATTTTCAACTTTATTGTCCATTTTAACCCCCGACGCAAAAACGACGGGGTGTTATAAGTTTGACGTGTCTGTGTGCGTGTGTCTGTCTGTGGCATTGTAGCTCCCGAACGCATGAACCGATTTTGATTGTGTTTTTTGTTTGAAAGGTGAATAGTCGGGAGTGTTCTTAGCTATGTTTGATGGAAATCGGTTCAGCGGATTCAAAGTTATCAGCTCCTTTATTTGCTGCGGTAGGGATTTTTATTCTTCTGTCGGGGGTTACTTAAAATTTCTAATTTTGTGGTTTTGGTTCATTATCAATTATAACCCCAGCCTACTACTATCCCACTGCAGGACAAAGGCCTCTTCTCATACAGAGAAGGCACGAGCTTTGATCACCACGCTTGCTCAAGGAGAGTGGCGATTTCAGACTTATATTAATTACAAGTCCAGGTTTCCTCACGATGTTTTCCTTCACCGATGACCAAGTTGACTTAAAGTCTCGAGCCTTTTTTGCGGTTTGGAACCCAATTATAAAATCCATAAATAAATGAAAATAGCTCGTACATATTGTTGTAATTTTGACTTCAGTAAGATTAATATTACAAAAATGATTCAGAAGACATCTGTATTCTTATCGTCAACTCAGTTGGAAAACAAAACTTTGATTTATATTGGGGATATGTTATTTAATAGCTTGTTTTACTCACCAGCCACCCAAGTGCTACAGGATCGCGACGCTGCACTCAAAGTTAGGGCTTCTAGAGCAGCGCACAAACCGACTTCCGAAGTCGCGCTGAAATAAAACACATCTAGTAAGTGCACATTGTCACGTACTGTCACGCCTGTATTCCCCGGAGGGTTAGGCAGAGGTGTACCAATGTACGCCTACAGTTCGCCGGTATGTTTAGGTCCCATGTCATAGGGGGGCGAGCTTATTGCTATATATATCTGTACATTACATCAGTCACAATTAAACAAATTTCTCATAAATCATTTTATAAATATTGAACATTTGACTGTTACTTAGCCTTTTCCCAACTATGTTGGGCTCGGCTTCCAGACTAGCCGGATGCAGCTGAATACCAGTGTTGTACATGGGGCGACTGCCTATCTGATCTGCACAACACAGTTACTGGGCAACACGATACCTCTTGGTTAGACTGGTTGTCAGACTTCCCGGCTTCTGACTATCCGTAACGACTGTCAAAGATCTACGAATGACAGCCGGGACCAACGGTTTTACGTGCTTTCCGAGGCACGGGGGTGTCACACCACCAACTTCCAAACTCCGGGCTGCTACTGAGCAAATCCTAATGGAAAAACCCAATAACACTTTTTGCCCGACCTGGTAATCGAACCCGGGACCCCACGCTCATCAGTCGCGCTAGCGACCACGACACCAACGGGGCAGTCTTCTCAAATATTAAATGTATGTCAGGACCTGCGCAGCGGCCGCGCCGGCTGGCGGCAGTGCGCCACGTCGGCCGCGCTGAAGGAGCGCCGCAGCCCGAGCTGCGCGCACAGCGCCGCGCACCCCGCCAGCAGCTCGCGCCAGTTGTCCGACGACTGCAGCGGCAGCGACGAGGACGACGGCCTCCTGGATGTACACACACACATAAACACACAGAAAGCCACCTCTACGATCCTCACATACTGCTTCCGCCTCCTCCACGTTCATACATCTGTTCATACAAGCACGCCGGTTACGAGTACTGCGCGCCCGACCTTTCTGAAGAACCTCACCAATAAGGTCAGGGTAGGTCTTTCTAGGGCGTCCTCTCCCGGCGTTGCCACTCACATCTGCCATATAAATCCCCTTTGTTGGTCGCCTTTCACTCATCCTCTCAACACGACCATTGTTTTTTTAGAATATTTTTGTTTGCTTTTTGAAATGAACAGAGTACTTACTTCAAAGCCTTGCTGTCTGGGTTGGGACTGGCCACCCTCAGGGACGGGTCTGGACCTTGTCCTGCCTGGAAACCAACCAAGTTTCATTGAAATCTTTTAATAAGTAACCTCATACTAAATCTCTGCTGCTAAGCAGCATTGTTACCATTATCTGTTGTGAATGGTACAAACATAAACTCGCATACAAAAACCAGTACCTGTAGAGAACATTTGTACGTAATTATTTTTCTGTGTGGAAAACGAACCCGAGACATGCAGGGCAGCAGCCACCTACTTAGCCGATGCATAGGTTGGTAGTGTAACACAGCCGTTTCTAGAAAAGCATGTTGAGACTCTTAGTCCCGGCAGTTATTTGTAGATCTTTGACAGTCTTTGCAGGTAGTTAAAGTCCGAAATTCATGTGGAAGTCAGATAGGCAGTCACTCCATGGAAAATACTGGTGTTCAGCTGCACCCGGTTAGACAGGAAGTTGACTCCAGGATAGTTAGGAAAAAGGCTGGGCGAGATGATGTGTTATTGCAGATACCTTGCAAGCCAGCAGCCTCAAGACCCTGGCGTCCGACGCAGCGGAGGACACGCTGAACAGCGACAGGTCTGTGGTGACGGACTCGTGCGACGGAGAGCGCGCCACCCCGCCGCGCCACGCCTCCGGGGTGCACATGTCCACTACAGAAAAACATGCATCAGAAATGGTTAAAAAACCTGGACATTTTATTTTTTCAAAACTTATTACAGATTTTTATGTTATAATATATATTGACAGTCACGATGGCCCAGTGATTACGGCCTCCACCTCTCATGAGGTTGCAGGTTCAATAATGGGCAACTACTAACTATTTAAATTCATATTTACTTTCTAAGTGTATCTTGGACATTACTAATAATGGTGAAGGAGAACATCATGTGAAAACCTAATTTTATAATGAATATATTAGTTTGAAATCTCCGAACTGCCTGGAGTGAGGCTGCCTGTCCACAGAAGTGGCGCAAGGCTGCGGAGCAGAGAAACGGAAGAATATTAACCAATAGGACTGCATTCAAATTTTGCTCCACCCCAGTTATGCAAGCCTATTGGTTAATATTTCTCCGATTCTCCACTCTGCAGCTTCGCTCCGCTCCTGTGGACAGGCAGCCTAAGAGTGGTGATCAATACTCATGCCTTCTCTGCATGCAAAGAGGCTTAATAGGGAGGGACAATAATGCAGTCCAGAAATATTTAGACAGATAGTGTCACTAGTCATAATGTCACAAACCCAAATTTCAAATTTAGTCAGGAGGGTTACATGTTTAAGGGCACTATACACTTGAGCAGGGCAGCCTATTCAGTTGAGCATTGTCAATTCAACCTTTGATAATGCTGTATGGAAAGTGCAGAACGGAATACACAGACCTGCTTATTTGTACATCAACCCTTAAGGATTTGTAAAAACGGTCACTAGAATGGAGAGGGAGGCCAAAGAACAGATAGTTGGATTGTGTGAAGAATGATATGAAAGAGATGGGAGTCAGTGATAGCATGACTGTTAACAGGACTACATGGGAGTAGAAAACGTGTTGCGCTGACCTCAAGTAACATGGGAGAAGGGCAGGGAGATGAGGAAGAAAAACAGTTACTAGAATCTGTGTTTTCCTATGATTACTTTATTTAATTACTTTTTATTTTGGTCACCTATGTCTAGAAGTCTAGGTTATAGTTTCCTTTACCCCATAATTGTAACACAGCTCTGTATATTCTAGTATTGAATGAACAAGATGTAAACAGTGTTTCAGCACTCATTTGAAACTCTATTTAAGAATAATTTATATTTTTTTATGTGATGTAACATGTGGACAAAATACTATTACAGAGAAAGTTAATGCGTTTCAGTACCTGTGCCGGTAATTATTTACAAACTAACATGGTTTTCTACGCAAAATAATATAACTAGATTAATGAGTAATGAATAAAAAATAATATTTTGATCGAAAAAGAAAACATTTTTCACTCGCCGTATGCAAGTTGCGCATTTCATAATAATACGTCCAGTATTCTTTCCGACGCCGTTTAAGCACTCAATAAATATTTAATTTACTGTAGAAATACGTTTTCTATGTTCTAAAAAGTAAAAGAAATGAGAAAAATACAAAATATGCGACGAGTATTAAGAAAAATCGGTAATCACAACAATAACAAACAAAAGACTCACCGTTTATGTGAGGATCCACGGTGGCGGTGTACTCAACAACTATTTAAATACAAACAAAAGTATATTGCGCATCAATCGCCAGCACTACACTTTGCAAATAATCTTTAGTTTTATTGCAAAAATATTTTTGCGACTTTCAGTTTTCAATAATGGCCGGATAAGTTTGACAAATTAAAATTGGGCCGTTGGGTTGCGTTCAGATGGACCAAAAAATTTATTGTTTTGCAAAACGTGTAAGACAAATAATATAATTAGTGTATTAAACGTAGGTATTATTCTAAAAGATTCTCAAAAAATGTTCTTTCTTTTAAGCAGAATTAATATACAATGGTCGTAATTAAAAACTTGCAGTTGAACGCAACAGAAACTTAATCAAACTTAAACGGAACGATTAGATATTGCTGAAAATAAGACTAAATACATTTATTATTTCAGAAATTATATTATCTATTTGTAATCGAGTATTGAAGTCGTCTGAATAAAATAACAGAAACGTATGAATATAACAGATTATTAAATGATTGCCAAATTAAAAATACTTCCGGAAAGAAACCGTTTCAAAAGGTTTGCTTGCATCAAGTTAAGACATCGTTTGTTACATAGTAGTATTTACGTCTTCAGGGCGCCACTAGCCACACAGCAGTGTTACAAGTTTAACCATTTGAATCATAGATGGCAGTGCAAGCTACAAGCTAAATATTTATCACACGAAATACGTCCCTGATTTATTTAGATCTTCGTTTTTTAGTCATTTACTTATTTATAAACAACCTTGACCTCAAAGCGATACAAAAAAACAAAACTACGACGCCTACCTTCGCCTTGAGTAGAAGTTTTTTAACGTTAACTTAGCTTCCTTATTGTCAAGTCTTTAATTTTGATTCTGAAGACTGCTAATTACTAATCTATTTTATTCCTTCTACTTACCTACTGCATATCTTTATTTTTTGGCAGATAGTTTTACAACCTATAGCTACCTATTTACGTATCCGAAACTCTCCCCTATATAAAATGATAAACTTCAAACATAATAAAATACAGCAAATCAAAGAAAAGCCATGTGTATCGGTAGTTTTTATTGATTTGGAACAAATTCCTGGAAGCCGAACATCAAATGTTGACAAACTCGGATAACGCTCGCTTAGTGCCGGTTTACATGACGACAGGATAATAAAAAACAACGCTGAAAAAGTATGAAACAAGATTTTTAGGATGTTGAAATAAACAATAGAGAAACAAGAACAGAACCAAAAGAAAAGCCGTAGTCACACGTTGTTAAAGTGTTACGGTTGGTACCTATATACCGTGTGACTACGGCTTTTCCTTCTGTTCTGTTCTTGTTTCTTTTTTTGTCGTAGTCGGGTTTTAGTTTTTTATACTTTTTTTATTATTTAAGCTTTTTTTGGCGCTGTGTTGAATTTTTTGAGCGCTCAAGGGCGCCACATTGAATTTTGATGATATTTTAGATAAGTACAAGTGAAGCCCTTTCAAATGATTTCAAACACGGTGTATTTATCTTAACTTTTTTAAACACATGCATTTTTGTCCGCTAAAGGGCGCCACATTGAGTATTTTGACACGTCACGTAGCCCATGTTCAGCGGACGATTAAGATGATTCTAACGAAACCTCATTTGTAGAGTTCCGATAAGGAGTTAAGAAGCTATGAGGGAACAGATGAATATACACACACATACATATATGGCCTGTCAAAATCATAACCCTCCTTTGGCTTTGCCGTAGTCTGGTAAAAAGTGCTTTTATTTGGAGAGAATATAGTTTAGCATTTATTTACAATCGGACAGTTCATAATGGGTACTGTTGGTTTTTTATACCATTGATAATCGGCATACCAAAATATTGGTATTTACTATTATACTAAACTTCAATTAAGTCAAATTTTTACTCCAGTAATAGGTTTCTAATGTCAAAATCATTATGATCTTCCTGCCCATAGCCCATGCTACAAGGGGTCGGCGCAAAATGTAATGTAATAAAATATGTACGCTTTACATACACACGAATATAAATATAACAATTTTTTCCATTTTTCTCTGTTAGCATGATTGTTTCGGCTAATCTCGGAATGGTTAGACCAATTTTGGCCGGACTCACTGGCAGATTTCTGATGTTATAAAGAGTAACTTAGGTTAACTGTTATTTTAGAAAAAGCTTTAGGGTTATATTTAGATAAGTAGGTAAGTTATTTCTCTCAATACACCCACTACAGTACAATTATTTCTGACCAATCAGGTGGACACACGCTAGTAAATCGATCCGGCTTCCCTGCATGTGAGCCGATGTGAAACATTATACCAACATACAAGTATAAATACTGAAGTGAATACTTTATCAGCAAAATGGATGTTATGTTTTGTGATGTCGCCGATATAAACCGGAAATCGGGCATTTTGGCTATTGACTGAGGTTATTGGTTCATTTTCTTTATTAAGATTTTCATTTGAAAATACAATTTCAATTAAATCCTTGACTTTTTCGGTGGAATTTCCAAAAAAAATACGTGTTTTCTTCTATAACAAATTAAGAACACAATAAAATAAGGTCCCAACTAATGATCTACTGCGGGTTGTTTGTAAGAGATACCGCGCCCCCGGAACGCAAAGGGCACAAGAAGGAACATGGGTGGGTTTTAGTCAGTAAAAGGCTGACACTCCCTCCCGCCCCGCCCAGGGCGGGAGAAGTTATTTGATGATTTCCCAACCCCCAAAAAAAAAAAAAAAACGAATGATCTATCAAGCATTGTGACAATTGATTAATTGTATTTGCTTGTTTACTGATATCAGTAGTTCCATACGATTTGTGCTATGCATGTTTTTATTCAAGAATGGTTAGTTTTCTACAATAATGTAAGTAAACGTTTTGTTAATATCTTCCTTTCGCCTCGCTAACAAAAAAAACTTAAGGAATCTAGGCATAATCGAAAACTCCTGAACTACACAACTGCCTGCCACTGCAGTTATACATAAAACATATTATAATACCTACCTTCACACTGGAGCCACATTTACGTACACACACACACATACAAGTTTTATTCACGTCACTACTATAATAAACGTAGATTTGTCTGTAAGTCTGTCACACTTATCATAAAAATCTTTTAGCTACGTTAGTGTCGCGTCGTGGTAAATAATAAGTAATACGACTGATGGCCGTGGGGTCCTGCGTTCGATTCCTAGGTCGTGGAAAATGTGTTATTGGGTTTTTCACATTAGGAATTTCTCAGTAGCAGCCCGGAGTTTGGAAGTTGGTGGTGTGACACCCCCGTGTCTCGGAAAGCACCTGTCGCCGTTGGTCTCGGCTGTCATTCGTAGATCTTTGGCAGTCGTTACGAATAGTCAGAAGCCGGGAAGTCTGACAACCAGTCTTACCGCGTCATATCGTGTTGTCCAGCAACTGTGTTTTGTAGGTCAGATAGGCAGTCGTTCCATGTACAACACTGGGATTCAGCTGCATGCGGTTAGACTGGAAGCCGACCCCAACGTAATTGGGAAAAGGCTAGGCAGACAGGCAGGCATCCACAAACAACGAGCTCCTCAAAAACCATATTGACTACCTAATTAGTATTTGTATCAACTCGCGCTTGACCGTTCCTCACATGAGTAGATAAAACGTGAATTTGACACAAATACCTCGTGATTATATGCCTCATATGTATGTTATGTATTGTGATAGATTTCATACGCACATGGGACGAATTGAACAACCCTGTTCATTAAAAAAAAATGTTTTTTATATGAAATTTTTAAAAGTTGTGTTGCTAAATCATCAATCACGTTAGGAAAAATCGTTCTGTTACCTCCAGAGGATCTTCCCGCTCTTCCTCTTTCTCTCTGTCTCTTCCTTTTATACCTAACGGATGTCCTCTCTCCAGACTGAACATTTTATTTGTAATATCAATGCTTTTATTATATTGGTGTGAGTTTATGTGTTTGTAAACGCAGACATGATACAGGAAAAATTCGTAGTGTAGACTGAAGACTAATACCATCGTAATGATCGACTAACACGTCGATTAGTGACCAATAATAATTTTACATGACCTTCACAAAGCGCGCACAAAATCTGAACAGTTAATCAAAAGTCAGACCAGTGGTCAGACTTTCAGATTTCAGTTTACATCGTTACACATTTACTGTCAAAAAAATACAGACCAACGAAAAAAATCTTGTTCTTTCGCCTTATCATCTCTGTATCTACTGTGTTTCTAAAATTACTTTAAATTACCCACTAGCCGTTGAAAGTGTTATTTCTGCACTATTATTGTTATTTTAAAAATGCTATAATTCTGTTTTTGCATGCTGTGTCTATCGCATTATATTGTACACTATGCTTCTATCAAATTGCTTGTATTATTAGGATAAACAGTGTAACAATTGTAGGTAGGCCAATAAATAAATAAATAAAATAATACTTCACGGAACCCTAACACAATTATATACAACAATCTCACTTTTAATGCTTTTATCTCCAACTAAGTACTTGGGTTATAACATGACTATTTATTTTACATTTCTATCTACAAAAATGACTTCACATAATTATCAATACCTATTTCCGAATTTTCCTCTGCCTAACGAATCCGTTTACATACGCTTCCAGTCTAACCAGATGCAGCTGAGTACCAGTGTTGTACATGGAGCGACTGCCTATCTGACCTCCATAACACAGTTACTGGGCAACACGATACCACACGGTAAGACTGGTTGTCAGACTTCCCGGATTCTGACTATCCGTAACGACTGTCAAAGATCTACGAATAACAGCCGGGACCCACTGCGACACGTGCGTACCGAAGCACCGGGGTGTCACATCACCAACTTCCAAACTCCGGGCTGCTACTGAGAAATTCGTAATGGGAAAATCCAATAACACTTTTTGCCTGACCTGGGAATGGAACCCAAGACTCCACGAGGCAAGCAGGGCAGTTCAAACATATCCATTGTCTCATCAGCTTCCAAAAATAAATAACAAACAAATGACATCTCCATTCATTTTTATAACAACTTAGCTACTTAACGTTCGGTACGATTTTAAAATTAAAAACTTTAATGGATGTGTGTGTGTGAGTTAGTTTGTCTGTGTGCGTAATGCTTACATAATATATAAGCTGTCAGTTTATGTGGGGGTGTAGTAGTGTGCGTAGAGCTGTAGTAGTGTGTGTTGGGGCAAGAATGTTATGGATGCGGTGGAGGAAAACTGGATTAGTTTTAAATTCTTTTGTTTTATTAATTTAAGGAGGTAGGTACCTATGTTAGATTATCGAGAGAGTAGTACAAAACAACGTAAATTACTTATTTGACGTACTCTTATAATTATGTTATAAAGTGGTTATATCTGCATAGTTCTATTTCTTAAATTAAGGAAGTATTTTTTTGCCAGTCTCTGTTTTGTGTTATTATAAATCGACATTATTTTACTTTTCCTTGCCCAAGCTACAAACTAGCTTAAATTCCACAATCAAAGTTAAAGCACCATAATCCACGTGACTTAAGAGTGACCGAAAAACAAAAAAAAAATCACCAGAACAATGTCAAAATACATTTTTACCACATTCTTAGGGAAAGTGATAATAAAAATATTTTTATCACGACATTTCCTGCATTCTGTCCATATCTAACATTTTAATACACGCTGAAGATTACACCTGTTAATGAAACGTGTAAAATAATAAGGGTATGTCTACATTAGGCTGGCGGCTGGTCGGGTATTGTACTTGATTGTAGCGCGAGTGTCGGCGAGCGGAATGCAAACTAAACTGTTCAGGGTTGTCGCTAAATGTTATTATTATTATTATCTAGTATTTATTGAAGATTTTGCGAGTTTTTTTACGTTTTTGCGAGATAATATGTGGAATTAAAACCTTTTTGATCTTTGTGATCATTTTGTTTTTTTTAGGACAAAAATAATATAATATTCGGTTATTTATGTTTGGTAATTAATATTTTTGAGGTAAGTAGGTAGGTTTTTGCGGTTATAATTTTGACTATAAGTAAGGTTCTCAAAAAACAAAAGTCGGTGCGATGTGCATTAACGAAAGCAGACAAAAAAAGATATTACTAAAAAAATACATGTTTCCAAGAAAATCTCTTGTTTAGATTAAAAAAGAGTCTATCCATATAAAAAACAAAAACGATAATAAACAACTAAATACCTACACAAGTACACACAGAAGCCAAACTAAATCTAACCTCTAAGTCTGCACCCTAGTAACTTGTGCTCAAAATAATAAATTGTGCCCACAGCGCAACCCTACGGTTATATTAGTGCGCACACATACAACCCGATAGCGTCCGTACACGCGCACACATGAACGGCCACGTCAGGACACGCACACACATACACACCACACGAATTAGGGTCGTTGTGTTTCGGTGAGTTGGCAAAATTGATTAAGTGAAATATTGAGAAATTTGAGTTTTTTTTTATAATCAAATGGATATAATATGGTTTGTATGGTATTCGGTGGCTGCGCTACTGCGTTTACTTTTACGTTTTCCTATTTTGTTACATGTTAACTATGTTTTTGTTCCAAAATGTTTGGGTATCTTGTGGAAAAAGAAAACAGGCAATAAAAATGTATTTATTTACAATTAAATACGCATTTTTATTGTTGTTTTCTTAACACCTTTACCGAACCCTTTAAGAAATACAGTCGCAATATTATATAATGTTTTTAATTTTACTAACTTTCGAAGAACACCCACAAGAACATAGATCTTTGTTTTAAGCTGTTAGTAATCTATAATATTACAAAAAAAATATACACACGTTCACTCGATACGTTAACTTCAACTAAAAACAAAAAAAAAACTACACAAATCTCATTTTTTTTTCCGAACTCGAATGTAAATATGTTCTTCTTACGAAACTTTCCCAGCAAGCCGCAGCCCGTTTTTTATTGCGCTTACTAGATGTCCTTACATATACCTACTACTTACATATACCTACTATTTACATTGTTTAGATTATTATAGTTTTTGTACGAATTTTACGAAAAAAATCTTCGTAAAAACACTTTGCCTTATTCATGAGTGTTCGTTTGTTTGATTTTTTAAGAAAACCAAATATAACTTTATATTTCAGTATTATGTTTGTAAGAAACTAGCTGTATTCCGCGCTTTCATGCGCTTTTAGTTACGTTTTTGGTTACTGCTCCGCTCCTGCGTGCCGTAGCGTGATATTACATGGCTTATAACATTCCTTGATAAATGATCTATATAACTCAAAAGAATTTTACCAAAACGGACCAGTAGTTTCTAAGATTAGCTCGTTTCAACAAACAAACTATTTAGCTTTTTAGGAAGTGGGATGCCACAAAACCGAGTTCAAAACGAAGGAGGTTATCAAATCGGACGTTTATTATTTTTTTTAATGTATCTTCGGACATAACATTTATAGACGGATTTAAAAAATATTTCTCTTTATAAAAGAAGTTTATTACGGAATGATTCCATAGAAATTTTATCGAAATTGGTTCAATACTTTGTTTTTTAAATCAGAATAACTGAAAAAAATTGTTATCCAAGTAAACGAAATGTTGTTGCCGGGGCTGCGGGTTGTTCGCAAGAGATACCGCGCCCCCGGAACGCAAAGGGCACAAGAAGGAACATGGGTGGGTTTTAGTCAGTAAAAGTCTGACACTCCCTCCCGCCCCGCCCAGGGCGGGAGAAGTTATTTGATGATTTCCCACCCACCAAAAAAAAAAAATAAATAAATAAAAAAAAAAACAAAAAAAAGTAAACGAAATGGCGTATTTTGCTTTTTTGGGATTTTCAGTTGTTTTTCAGATTTTTTTATGTAGATGATTGTACAAAAACGATGGTATTGATCTGGTTCTAAGTAGTTTCCGAGAGTAGGGCCACCCTCTATTTTAAAAGGGGTGTGACGTAAAAGGTGACTCGGGGATTATATCACAGACATATATTAAAGGTATTGGATAGCTATAGGTGCACTTAGATAGAATTACTAAAATAAATCAAATCGATATTTCTGTTTATATTGTCAAAATAATAACAGTATTTTCCAAAATAAATATAAGCACGGTGTTTACTACAAAAAAAAAACAATTTTAACAATGTTTGTTTGTTCAGGACAAATCTTAGAAACGGCTGGACCGATACTGACCGAACGTTCACTGGCAAATAGCTAATATTAAAAAACAATTAGTAGCCTATGTCCTTAATCCAGATCCTAAGCTTTTTCTTTGCCAAATTTTATCCTAATCTGTTCAGTAGTTTAGTAGTGATGCGGTAACAAACAGACAGAGCTTTGTCGCAAGTTGGGATAGTATGGCCAGTGATATTGACGACAAAAAAGAATCAAACCTAGGATAAACAGGACAACACCCTTTAACCAAACATTTGAACTATTGCAAGACAAAACACACAGTACTTGTACCTATTGAAAATTTGTTCCTAAACCATAAAAATTATCGCTTTTCATAGATGTGTGTGTACTTGGCAGAGTGTGCATGTATCGCTACGCAACGCCTACACACACAAAGGTAATTTGTTGGTCTTAAAACTCAGGGTTGTCATGATAACGGATAGTAATTATGTTGAGGAAAATAATTGTTTTTTTTTATTGGTTTTTTGGTGATGTTCCGTTTGTTTATGTTATTATTTGTTAATTTGTTATGTTCTTAGCCGATTCTTCTCATACTACTTATGTAGGACTAGGTTCTGCCCGCGACTTCGTCCGCGTCAAAGTTTAAATAATTATGTACATTATCCCACGGGAACCATACAATTTTCCGAGATGAAAAGTACCCTATGTTATATGTACAACACAATACTTAATCTATCTATTCCCTATTCAGGTCCCATGTGATGTGTGCAATAGTCTTTGAAAGGAATTATCCATACGGTTGGTGAACACTACTCGTGACCCAAGGGCTGCCTTTTCCCTTGACCAGAGGCTTAGCATTGCCATCCAACGTGGCAATGCCGCCAGTTTTTTTAGACATATTTCTGTTTGATGGCGATGGGGCGGAATTTTTTGATGGCGCTTTTAGTTTTTTTTAATTATTATTTTTGTTTATGTTTTCTTATTTAAGTTTGATACTTTTTCCATTCTAATATTATTAAAAGAGAAAAGACTTTTTGTATGTTTATTTAATTGTACTGAATAAGTTCCGAAACTACTGGACCGATTATAACCATTTTTTCACCAATAGATAGCTACATTATTCCTGAGTAACATAAGCTATATAACATCACACTACGACCTAGTGGAGCGGAGCAGCGAGCGATCTTATTTAAGGTTGTATAATTGTCCATTGATCAAAACGACTTAAAAAACGTAAGCAAACAATAAAACATTCCACACACAACATCACTAACATAGCAAGTTATTAACATTAATTATAATAATCCGCAGCCCTGACACGCACACTCCCGCACGAGTGTGCGCATACACACACACATCACGGACATATGAAACCGAATGCTTGTCAAACTAAATGGATACGGTGAATAGGGATGCGCAGGTGACGTTCTATATCGATATGGGATTTATTTATTTTTTAAATTGTGAGTTATTTTTTCAGTTAACTTAGTAATTGGATAGTACATCCTTAAACAATAATTCCAAGTCCAAACTTTTTTATAATAACATCTTATCACTATAAAATATAGAGTTTTTGTTGCTTTTAAAGCAATAATATGATTAGACTATTAGTATTGTCATACATGATCTTTGGGGAAATCGCGTTTTGACAGCTCATAAAAGTACGTCAATTTACTGCCTCGGTAGCCTAGTGGTCCTAAGCGCGACTGCTACGCTAGAGGTCTTGGGTTCGATTCCCAGATCGAGCAAAAAGTGTTATTGGGTTTTTCTATGAAATTCTCAGTAGCAGCTCGGAGCTAGGATTTGTGCCCGGTTAATGGCAATAGGCTCGCCCCCTATTACATGGGACCTAAACATACCGGGGAACTGTGGGTGTACAGGTACACCACTGCCTAACCCTTCGGGGAATACAGGCGCGATGGTATGTTATGTTATTTATTGGTGGTTATTACCCAATCGGTAAATGATTTTTGTAGTTTACGTGGATGACTTCCTGTTAAAAACTAGCGTCAGTGTCAAGTGATCTGGTGAAATGTTTGCCGAACTGGGCCAGTGAAGCACAGTATGTAATTTCAATTAAATAGCGTTTTTTATCACGTTACAAGAGAACCGTGTCAAAAAAAATTCTTTATTTGAAAAATGATTATTTTGATTCAACTGTCTGTTCCGTATTTATTTTTCAAACTTAAAACTTACTTAAATGTTAATTAAATCACAAACAATGTACGGTTTTTAAACATATAAAAAAAGCACGCTCATAGGCTGTCCGTTGTTAGTTTACTTGAACTTATCATAAACATCAAACTCGGTCACGGTAGGTGGCGCGACTGGGGGCCACTGACTCCGTTATCAGCTGACTTCAAATTGAGAGTTCAAACTATATTTAGATATTTATTTGTTTATCATGATTAGATATTAACGTCTATGAAAAAAAATATAACATCAATAGGAACTGCTTGCTTCATATTTTTTTTTTATAAATGAGCGTGTTTTTAATTTGATTGTTTACATAAATGATAATAAACGTGTCATTAACGACCTAATTAAAATAATTTAACCCTGAATTAAAATGTCTCCTACTGATCATTTCAGTACTACAAGCACTCTGTTGTACCTTATTCTGTAATAAATACTCGATACTTATAAATGTTGTACATCCTTCACTAAAAATTTTACCTTTGTTTAGATTATTTAAAATTTAAACATATTATATCGATAGTTAATAATGAAAATATCGACAAGTCCCCCGCGAGGGCACTTCACTCAAAGAGCTTGCGTTAGTATTATTATTAGCAGCGATAGGGCGCGTACACATGAAGGACTCTTTTGAAATTTACTGTGTAATCTGCTAGGTTAGGCTAGATACTAACCAAACTTAGCCTAAATCATCAATATAGCCGTCTGTCTAGCCGCTAGGCATACTGTCAGTGTGTATAGATGATTTGACTAGCGTTTGCCCGCTACTTCTTCCGCGCAAATGTCGGTAATATTGAAAAATTAAATCATGATTCGAAACACAGGTGGCGCCATCTGTTATCATAAGAACGTTATTGTTGTTTTCTTTGGGAACAGTATTTTTTTCGGTATGAAAAGTAGCCTATGTCTGTTTCTGTACACCTGACAATGTATAGGTACGGATAATCAGTTCAGTGGTTTAGGCGTGAAAAACAAACAAATAAACTTACATAACATAAAATACCATCACGCCTGAATTCCCCGAAGGGTTAGGCAGAGGTGTACCAATGTACACCCACAGTTCGCCGGTATGTTCAAGTCCAATGTAATAGGGGACGACCCTATTGCCATTAACCGTGCACAAATCCAAACTCCGAGCTGCTACTAAGAATTTCAAAGAAAAACCCAATAACACTTTTTGCTCGACCTGGGAATCGAACCCAAGACCTCTAGCGTAGTGCAGCAGTCGCGCTTAGGACCACTAGGGCAACGAGGCAGTTAACACAAATAAACTTACTTTTGCATTTATAATATTAGTTAGTATTTGAACAACCCTTTTCTACAATTTAACAAACACAGTGTGTGTTGTGTGATCCACTGTGCGCAGTGTGGGCACGGCCTTACCATGTGTCATTGCGATGTGGCTACACTCCGGTACCAAGGTCTTATATAAATTAGTATTTAGCCCAACGATGGGCAAACTGGGGTAAACAAGTGTTGGTAAACGATTCACATGATTGCGATGGATTTCAAAATAGGTTTTATGTTTGAGTCAAAATAATACCAGCCTATTACTGTCCCACTGCAGGCCAAAGGCCTCTTCTCATACAGAGAAGGCACGAGCATTGATCACCACGCTTGCTTAAGGCGGAGTGCGAGTTCACACTTATATGTTAGAAAATTTACCTTATTTAACTGCCTCGATAGCCTAGTGGTCCTAAGCGCGACTGCTACGCTAGAGGTCTTGGGTTCGATTCCCAGGTCGAGCAAAAAGTGTTATAGAGTTTTTCTATGAAATTCTCAGTAGCAGCTCGGAGTTAGGATTTGTGCCCGGTTAATGGCAATAGGCTCGCCCCCTATTACATGGGACCTAAACCTATTGTGGGTGTACATTGTTACGCCTCTGTCTAACCCTTCGGGGAATACAGGCGTAATGGTGATAGTAGTAGTAATTTTCCTACAAAACATTAAAAACGAACTGGATAACTTTTATTGATGGATCAACTTTGAAATCTCGGAAAAAAAATCATTTTTCCATACTAAAGTTTAATACTCACAGTTCTCAACTGTAATCTAGAAAGTTGCATTCTAGATTCCACACTACAATCTATCTCAGTGCCAAATTTTATCCAGATCCGTTCAGCCGTTTAAGCGTGAAAGAGTAACAAACATTCATACATCTAAACTTTCGCATTTGTAATAGTAACGAAAAATTTTTGTTTACAAAAATACCTTTGCCACCACCCCTGCCTGCCCCTTGTGTGGCAAACGGCGTAATGATACGTTGTATTGACAGAGATTGTCTTTGCATGCAGTGCGAATTCGCATTTGTCCCGTTGGATATATACCAGGGGTGGCCAACATGATTAGACTCAAGATCTACTGTTTACTGAAGCTGTGCGATATACCAATTACCTAATCAATAGTTCTTCACAAACTTAACATTAAATAGTCTTTCACATCATTAACATATATTATACAATATACTTATGAGTAGTATCTTTTATTTTATTACCACCATACCTATTTCTAAGGCAGCGTTGCTGTGTTCCGGTGTGAAGGGTATGGGTGCCGGTGTAGTTACAGGCACATGAGACAGTTCAACTTTGTCTCTGGGATGGCAACGCATTTGCAAGGCGTCTGGTATTGCAGATGTCTATAGACAGCGGTGATCATTTAACATCAGGTGGGTCTTGAGAAAAATTAAGAAGAATACAACAAAATTAAATATGCAATAATATTAGTCCATATTAGTGTGGGCGTTGCACCTAGGATCGACTCGACTAATATCTGCGGTCGACTGGTTGGCTACCCCTGATGATATACAAAACACGTGGCGTGACGTGGCCGTAAGACTTGCACTGACGACAGTGCGGTGAAGTATTTATAACAATACATACATGCTTCTAGTTACATTTTTAAGTAGTGCAGCCTCTTCCAACTATGTTGGGGTCGGAGCGAGTGCCTATCCGACCTCCATAACCCAGTTACTGGGCAACACGATACCACGTGGATGTCAGACTTCCCGGCTTCTGACATTTTTCACTGCAGGGCAAAGGCCTCTTCTCATACGGAGAAGGCACGAGCATTGATCACCACGCTTGCTCGAGCTATAAAAATATCAAACTATTTTATCAAGTCGAACCTTATCAACCAAATGTTATCAATGGTATTCCACATCGTGTAGAGTATTATCTATCTACTTATATCTTTCTTTACTAATAGCTCAATTACCTATAAAGCTAATGAGTTTGTTTGTTTGTTGAACACCCGAATCTCCGAAACGACTATTCCGTTTTTGAAAATACACCAATACGAAGCTACGTTATCCCTGTCTGCTATAAGTTATTAGTAACAACACAATTAGGGATCCGTATGTCACGGACAAACGCAAGCCTTATTAATAAACCGGTAAACTACTTAACTCCTAGAGGTCTTGGGTTCGATTCCCAGGTCGAGCAAAGCGTTAATGCGTTTTTCTATGAAATTCTCAGTAGCAGCTCGGAGTTAGGATTTGTTCCCGGTAAATGGCAATAGGCTCGCCCCCTATTACATGGGATCTAAACATACCGGCGAACTGTGGGTGTACATTGGTACACCTCTGCCTAACCCTTCTAAGAATACAGGCGTGATAGTGGTATGTTAATCTGCTTAGTTAAATTAAACAAACAATTATTAAGTAACTCCATAACAACTAATAATTATTATTATTATTCTGCGCACGCGGTTATCTCATTTCAATTCCAATATCGATTGTTAGTCGCTCGTATCAAGTTATCACATTTTCAACATTGAGAATATCGTCCCAAGTCCTATGAGTACGAACAGACAGACTGATATATTGTTTAGACGTTACAATAAAAAGAAGCAAAATGTTTGTTGGCAGCTTGCTTAAATACTCGCGATTTCTTGGATGTCCGATATCGGCAATGAATTTATTTTTATTGCACGGAATCCTAATTCTTATCTATACCTAATAATCCTACGAATATTATTAATGTAAAAGTTTGTGAGGATGGATACATGTTTGTTACCTACTTTTTCATGCTTAAACGGCTGAACGGATCTGGATGAAATTTGGCACTGAGATAGATTGTAGTGTGGAATAACACATAGGATACTTTTTATCCCGGAAAAATGTACGGTTCCCGTCGGATAATATATCAAACTTCTTATATAAAAGTCGCGAGCAGAAGCTAATAATATAATAGAGAGAAAAGATTTTTTGTTTGATTTTTTGTATCGAATAGGCTCTGAAACTACTGGACCGATTTTAACCATTTTTTCAACAATAGATAGCTACATTATTCCTGAGTAACATAGGTTATTTAACATCACGCTACGATACACGGGAGCGGAGCAGTAACGAAAGACGTAACGCAGGTGAAATTAGCCACGCGGACAAAGTCGCGGGCAGGTCGTCTAGTTTAATATATTCTTGTGATACTTAGGGCTGAATTTTCAATTGTGAGATACCTCTTAACGGATAAATAAATATGGCGGTTTGACAGCTTTTGTGTAGACGTTAGTCAAACTGTCTTATTTATTCGTCAGATAAGTAACCATTGAAACATCGCCCCTAATCAGTTTTGATATACCAACTTATTTGATTGTTCTTGTTTTTATTGTAATTTGTATTTCTTTGTTAAATTAATTTTGACATAAGTACTTTGTTGGTCATGGTAATACTCATCAATATTACTTAGGTGGTGAGGCACTTGATAATTTCAAGCGCGTACCTTTAAATGTTTGGAAGCCTAATTTAAGCAATTATTATGGTTTATATTTTTAAATATCCTACGTCATGTACCTACTATCTATGCAAATATTTATTCTATTTTAATGTGTTACTGCTTTCACCTAAACACGACTAGCTTTTAAACAAAAACCAATATACAATTTAACCTTATTTGTTATCTTAAAATTAGCCAACGTTACACAAAAGCGTATTCTCAAAATATAATGTGCAATAGTCTATACTATTTATAACTCTAGTCTCTATGGCATGACTCCACACACACACACACACAGACGTTTTAGTTAGTGTGTGTTTGTCAACATATGATGTTTTCGTTCGTACTATGTGGATGGTACGAAAGGATCCTAAGTTCCTAACTAATATTAAAAATGCGAAAGTTTGTTACCTCTTCACTCCTAAACTATTGAACCGATCGTCCTGAAATTTTGCATACACATCGTCAGGCGTACAGAAACGGATATAGGGTACCTTTCATTCCGAAAAAAAGCAGTGTTCCCGAGGAAAACCATAATAACGTTCTTATGATGATAAATGGCGCCACGTGTCTTTCGACTATTTGTATCAACTTTGACGCGGACGAAATCGCGGGCAGAAGCTAGTAATACAAAAAAAATAAAAAAACTTCACAGTTTTTTGGAAGTTAACAACAAGAAATATGTATAATTATCTATACTAGTACAAGCTGAAGAGTTTTTTATTTGTTTGTTTGTTTAAACGCGCTAATATTTGAAACTACGCGTTGGATTTGAAAAAACCCTTGATATATGACAGCTAAATTCATAAGGAATAATATAGGCTGTATAAAATCACGCTACGACGCACAGGAGCGGAGCAGTAACCAGAGACGTAACGTAATGACTGAAAAAAGATACAATGAAGATTTAAAACTTATAAATAAAACAAAAATAATTAATTTAATGTAATAATATTTGAATGATTTTCCTTCAATATTAATGAACTTGTCATCAACAATTAGTGTTTGACCTTACTAAATAGTAAAAAAAAAATCAAAAAAAAAACAGGCGTATCCACACTAACCTAACAGAATGGGAAGACATTCCGGTTCTAACACACACACGCACACTTACACACATACATAAACAAAATTGAATGTGTGACATTCTTGACAAACCTTTTTACCGTTACCAAAATACTTTTTATACAATTTTGAGCGTTAAAACAAGGGGATAAGGGTTACGTGAATTTTGTGTGACGGTAATTTAAGGTTGAGAGCACATATCTTGCGGTACAACAATAAAAGGTATATAAATAAAGTTTAAAAATTGGTGAAATTAGTCGTTGAAAGAGTAATTAAAATATTTTATGGTTTTAATTGCTTTTTCTTTAATTACCGTCATCTAGTGTGTCAAACGTCGGAAGTCAAAATGGCTGCTCTTTGTGTTTGGTTACTGAGCAAAAAAATCCCGCAGCTACCTATTAAAAAAAAAAAGAATGTTTTAATCCAAATTTGAAAAAAAGAATGCAGTCAGTTTAAGCTGTCCGCCCACTTCAGACGATTGGTGACCGATTTTTTTGTCGGTGAGAATGGAACATAAATATTATGAATTCTAAAATACCAACGCACACGTCCTACAAAAATGTCGGTCCCACGAAACTATAGATTATTAAACGGTCCGATAATCGGCCCTACAGAAAGTCGGACGTGGGCGGAGGCCCTTATTAAATCAACTAAACATTTTTTTATTGTTACGATTATAAAAACAACTACGATTTAAGTTATGATCAGAATTAGCTAAAATTTGGCACACACTCAACACAGAATAACTTTTTGTATTTCCACGGGACAATTTAGGACTTTAACTTAATTCGGAAATTTACACAGACGACGTCGCGGGCCGAAGGTAGTGTATAAAAATGAATCATGTAAAGTACAAAAAAAACTGCATTAAACAAGCTATTCATCTAATCTGCCTACCCCAAATACCGTAGCAAAAAATATTACAAAAAAAAAGGCAAACCCACATGAAAAAACTAGTCTATGATATGTTTTTGTATGCAAAATGAACGAACAGGATAGACTGAGAGCGTGCGAGAGGGACGGCGATAGTCAGACAAAGGTGTGCGAGCGAGACGGATATATAATTAAAAGTTTTGTCGCAGCGGCTTTCCGAGGGTACGCTCGAGTAGGACAGAGAAAGCTATGGAGACGAATATTTGTTTATTCTGCTATTTCTATGATTATTTATTAAAATAATCATAGAAACAAACTATGTGTTTACTTAAACGCACACATTATTAATTTTACACATTAAAATAAACTAACAACTAATAACTGCCTCGTTAGCCTAGTGGTCCTAAGCGCGACTGCTACACTAGAGGTCTTGGGTTCGATTCCCAGGTCGAGCAAAAGTATTATTAGGTTTTTCTATGAAATTCTCAGTAGCAGCTCGGAGTTTGGATTTGTGCCCGGTTAATGGCAATAGGCTCGCCCCCTATTACATGGGACCTTAACATACCGGGAACTGTGGGTGTACATTGGTACACCTCTGCCTAATCCTTCGGGGAATACAGGCGTGATGGTATGTTTACAAATTAAATAATAATACCAGTCTATTATTGTAATATTATTCAAAGATAAAGACCAGAGGAAAACGCTGGATGCGGACCGCTTCCAACCTGGACTTTTGGAAATCTATGGCGGAGGCTTATGTCCAGCAGTGGACGTCTTACGGCGGATATGATGATGATAAAATACTATGTTTTGTCTCTGCATCACCCTAAGGTTGACTGGTAGGAAATGCCAAAGGCATTAAGTCCGCCTTTGTACAATGTATTATTTACATTATGTGCAAAAAGTTTTAATAAATAAATAAATAAAAGACCTCTTCTCATACAGAGAAGGTACGAGCATTGATCACCACGCAAGTCCGGGTTTCCCCACGATGTATTCCTTCACCGGTGTCCGATGAAGTCCAAGATAAACTTAGAAAGTTCGTTTGAATTAAAAAAGTCACATTGGTACCGGCCCGGTATCAGATCCGCAACCTCATACATGAGGAGCTGGCGCCTTAACCACTAGGCCATCACGACATTTTATAATAAGATTTAAAAAAATATCAAGTTTGTTCACAACAGAATATTAAGTACCTACTCATTGTAATGGAACAAGGAAACAAATAGATTTATCAACACGCTTACTCGTAAATTGGCTCTTATTGCGTCGCACTTAGGGCCACTCAATATATCCAATCCATAAGGCCTTGCATTGGCCACGTGTTGAATTGAGGATATCTTAATGATAGAACTATTAAATTGTTTACATAAAACTTTTATTATTGGATTCAAATGTCTTAAATAAAGTTAATAAATAATAAGCGTGCCTAATTTGCGAATGTTAAAAATAAATAAATTACAATGAAAAATTATTTTAACAGTTTTTTTGACAGAATTTTATTAATAAAAAAAATCATAATTTTAACTCTATTCCCGGCAACAAACTACGTCTCATTTATCATGGAACATTGGTCAAGTTACAAAAATAAAATACAAATTATCACTATTAAACATTACCACTCCACAGTTTCCTCTGTCCAGTTTTTACAGAATATATTCCGATGAGTTCCGTTTATACCCTCCTTAACCGACTGCAAACTGCGAGGTGTTGTGTTTGTTGGTTATTTCTTGTTAGTTACCTTATCTACCTGTCAATATAATCGCAACAGACAGACAATTCGACAGCATTTCAGTATTGCTTCGGGCATTGTGTTATTGAAATACGTCATGTCATTTGGTTAGACAGCGACTGAAAGCAGACCATAGCTAAGTTAGGAGAAGGCTATTTGTAAAATTTATGTTTTTTTACGTCTTTGATTACTGCTTGGCTTCCGTAGGTCGTAGCGTAGTATTATATAACGTAAAATCTTCCTCAATAAACAGGCTGTATAATGCAAAACGATTTATTGAAATCGGTCCAGTAGTTACTAAGATTAGAGCGTTTATACAAACAAAAAAATTCTTCAGCTTTATTGTATTTGTGTACTTATAGATACTTAACTTGTAGCTTTCGCGCTGCAGGGCAAGGACCCTTCTCATATAAAGAAGTAACGTGCATTGATCGCACATACACACTTCACACCACACTATGACAACTCGCTACAATCGATTTGTTGCCAAAAATACGTATTTTTTTGAGACGTACAAAATAAGACTGTAAACTTTTACAGAAAGGAAAAATCTAGTTTAAACATCTTCTTTCTTATTTTAAACTGTTTTTTTTAAACATAAGTTAAAAAAAGAAATTCAAAATAATATTTTTTTTTTATTATGTACGTTTGTGTTCTCTTTACTTTTGTTTTTTAATAACATCTCATATCCTTATCGAAATATTAAAAAAAAATACATGTAATATTATGACGTTTCATTTTCGAACGTCATTTTTTTCCTGATTTTCTCCTACATGTGTACGAAGCTTTATGTTTATTAAATCCATGTCCGTGTACCTGACAGTCATTAGTAGATGTCACAGCTACACGGATTACGGTTGGCTAAAAACAGAAAACATTGACTCGGAAAAGAATGTTCCAACAAAATCGATTATACAATGGAGTAAAGAGGGTTAGATTGCAGACGAAACCAAAATAAAAATAATGGAAACATTTATCGGTAATTTAGGCACATTAAACTGCCATTCAATTGAAAGATATAATATGTACAATGTTTTTAATTTAACTGTTATTCAGGACAAGTCATGATAAAAAAGAAAATACCATACCATACCATCACGCCTGTATTCCCCAAAGGGTTAGGCAGAGGTGTACCAATGTACACCCACAGTTCGCTGGTATGTTTAGATCCCATGTAATAGGGGGCGAGCCTATTGCCATTAACCGGGCACAAATCCTAACTCCGAGCTGCTACTGGGAATTTTATAGAAAAACCCAGTAACACTTTTTGCTCGACCTGGGAATCGAACCTAAGACCTCTAGCGTAGCAGTCGCGCTTAGGACTACTAGGCTAACGAGGCAGTTAAAAAAGAAAATGTTTTTATAAAAATCGTAACTCGTAACAAGTCAAAATAATCAAAGTATTGGTCAAATCGACCATAGTTTGCGAAAAAACAAGGTTAATTAAAGCATATTTATTTATTTCATGAATAAATCTCAATGAATTTGACTTTAAAATAAACGAAAACCACTTTTAAGTTATTAAAATGCCAAGTTTTCTATAAATAATCATAAAAGTAAATAAAATATTAATAAAAACGTAAGTAACGTACAATGTACGATGACTAAACAGCAATTTCAACCAAATGGATACGACACGCGGTGCGAACACACTACGCGAAATATTGTCGATGATAACGTAATTATTATTATTACTTTGTTTCAATTCTGTTTCGATTGGAATTTAATGTTTATTTTATGTTTTTTTTGTTTTTTATTTAAATCTTGCAAATATAAGACTGTTTTATTGTGAATGTATGTTTTTTCGGTAGATTGATTCAAAGAAAAGGGGTAAAAAATTATGACTCTTCTTTTCTACAAAAATCTTAATAGACTTTGTTAATTATGATTCAATTTGCCAAATTAAGCAACAGCTCCATGTTTAAATAAAAATAACTTGCTTCTAAACAAAAGAAACAGCACATATTCAAAGTTACCTTCGAATATCCAACTTATTTCTCCACAAACTTTAAAAATATTCCAAAAATACTCATAGCCAAACACATAGCACAAGAAATTTAAACAAAAATATAAATAAAAACAGAAATAGTTAAATTAAATACAACTATAAAATATAAAAACAAGGTGCACTTTTCACCCCGTGCGTATACACTGACCCGTACGCCGCTTGCTTCAGCAAATGAATGTGTACAGACATTGTACACACTGCGTACACTTTTAGTATACAATATAAATATTATTATTTACAAAAATAATATAATTTTTATGTGATTTTTTCTATATGATTATATTTACACAAAAGTGTTGTAAGTGTATCTACTAGTTTAAAATTTGGCAAAGATTTTGTAAACAGACCAAAAATAGCCGTTGGTTGAATGAGAAAAATAATATCTAAAATGGCGACAATCTAGAGTTTCTGCGTAAACCCATATTGAAAAGGCCTTACCTAATCTTATTTATTTAACCTTACATAACAAAAGGTTCAAAGGCGGACTTAATGCCTTCAGTCAAGCAAAAGTTTTTTTAACCGACTTGTAAAAAGCGGGATGTTTTTATCTTGGCGTGATTTTTTTTATTAATATGGCTACACGGGTAATACCTAAGTGTGTTTGTTAGTGAGCAAACAGGTTTAAGCAATTAGGTATTTAATCCATACATGACAAAGTTTCCTTAAAGACATGTTCCTTGCCACATTGAATTAATTACTTATTTAATTGTATAATGAAAAATGTTATTCTGTATGTTTGTTCGTTGTCATGACGACGTAAAACTAACTTTTGGGCATTTTTTTTTTACAACGATTCACAATTTGACGTTACTTTAAGACATTTTGAACGATATATCGAAATATTATGTTAATAATGTTTTCTAATATTCTAGTTCTATTTAAATGTATTGAATTTTGAATAAATTATATCGAAAGCAAGGCAGCCACAGAAATAGGCATCATTTTTGACAGCTGTCATTCTCACTCATTTTTTTTTCAGCACTGAACATGTTCTCGTTATTCAGCTAGTATTAATAGTTTTTTTATTTAAAAGTAATGAATTAAATAGTAATAAAACGTGCCTGTTAGTATATTTTTTCTTTCAAAGGTCGACATGTTACGGCTGCTTATTGCAACATCTGAGTAAACGTGTACCTACTACATTGTGGAAATTATAAATGTATTTAAGTTTTACAATGCACAGTTATGTAATTCTTTTTTTTAATACCTACTTAATAAGATATTTCGAACGTTAACTGTAAAATTTGAATAAATACCTATAGGCAAATTATTAAAAAATCAAAATGTCAAACTGACTTTTGACAGTGACTTTGTCCGCGAAAATGTCGTAAAAGGTAAATAAAAACTAGCCTAATATCCTTTCTTAGAGTTCATCAAAATCGGTTCAGTTAGTAGTGAAAGCGTAACAGACAGACAGATAGTCATATTAGTAGAAGTAATATTAGTCTAGTATGCCTAAACCATTTTTGAATTATCAAGGAATCAGTCAGTCAGAAAGTTAAAGCTAGTTGCTCGTTCCAAACAGTAGATTTCTATGGAGAAGAACGAGCAAGAGTCTCCATTGACACTCTCGACATTACTGTTAAACTTATTTCTATAAAAATCACATCTAGTCCAGAGTTTTCTTTTCTATGAGATAAAAGAAAAAAAAATGTAATTCAGAAGTCAGATCTCGCAACCGCGCCTATTCAAAAGGATTTTATTTCTGTGGCAAATAGTAGTATTCACTTATTCAGTAAAATTCTCCTTGAAGTTATTTTGAGGTTAGCTGTCAAACTTCCTAATGCCACAGAATACAGTTCACCTCCAGCTCACTTCACCAAGGGAGAAAAGAGACATCACTAATCAATTGACGAACTTTCTATGAGCTGTCGAAACGCGTCCCCCATAGATTTAGTAAGGAAAATAATAAACTGTGACGTCACTGTCCCGACTCAATTGACTATTTAATAATTTCAAAGCAATTAAAAATAAAATTTTACCTACATTTCATTGTGTATGGAACAGGTTTTTAGGCTAAAATAAAATGTTTTTACAGATATTATTATGTCTAGGAATTATTGGTTGATGGTGTCTAATAACCAATTTTACAGAAAAGTCATCCTAAATCTACCTTCTCTGCTTATCTCCAAAACCTGTCACCGTCATACCAATCATTGTATTCAGTGCGTAGGTATTGTTATATCAAGATTGTTTACAGTTTTTCGCAAACAAACGAGCAGACATTTTAATTTTTAAACTAACTCTTTTTACGCGTTCACTCTCGCTCGTATGACTGTCCCACGCATACATACAATGATATGTAGCTGTCTTTGCCTGCCTTATGCTAAAAATCGTTACTTCTGGCGATGTCAGGGACTTTACACAACTTATTAGAAGAATTTATTAATTTTAAACCGTGAATTTTTAAGTTTTAGGTTAGTTTTTAATCGAACTTTCGTATACATTTTTAATTGTAGAATATTATAATAATAAACTGCCACATTTACGTAAATAATCTTATTAAGCAACTAACTTGTCCATTTAGCCGTTATTGTAACTGATAACCTTCAGTTATTTTAATCAAATCCAAAAATATTCGAACAACGATCGAACATTCAAATCGGCCGCCATTTTGGTTTTTAAAATCTTACCAAAGTTCGTCAAAATGACAAGTTTTGGCATCTGTTGCAATTTGTAACGAGTATAGTTTGTAAATCGATTAGAAATCAACTCGTGTGCATTTCAATAGCATTTTGCGGAAATCCATAGGCTAAGCTAAAAATAAATTAACTAAAATACCGGACAGTCTATAATATGAGCATGTAGTATATGCATGGCTTGAAGATCGTTTTTGTAGAATATTTTCATGAATCAAGATGAGTAGTTTTTAATTATGTACTTGCTACTATATACTAAATTGATCTTGATAATATATGACAAGTACTTAAACTCTCTGTTAGTACTCTCTATTGACATAAAAGTAGATTAATGTTTAATTTTATGTCAATTTGAAAACATATAACTACGAAATTAAAAGTAACCCTTTCTTCTAGATAAGATCCGGTCAACCCAAATTGTTATTTTAGATAAGATCCGGTCAACCCAAATTATTATTTTAAAATGAAATAATTGGCAACAAAAACCTCTCAAGCAGATTTAATTATTTATGATATTGCCATTCTTAAATTGTATACTAATAATTCCTCGATTTTAAAACAGTCGTTAGATTTTCAAACCCAGGTCCGTGCGCTCTGCAGTCGCACTTACAACCACTTAACCATAGCGAGGTTTTACAAATACTCAATCGCATTAATTACTTCAATAAATGTTAATTATTTAAATATTAATCTAATTAGTCAAAAAAACAAACAAGAAATTAACTGTCAAACTTTTTTTACGTCAGAAGGTACTTAAGTACTAAAAAAAATACCAAAAAGGATGAATTAAAAGTGAATCTCTTTCTTTTCCGTTTACTATGACAATCTTTATTTACGTAAAAAATATGTATAGAAACCGTTTCGATAGTGTGCGTGTTTGTCTATGTGTGGGTGTCAGGGCTGTCTCTCTAGTTTGGGTTTGAATTTTTTTTATTTAAATTTAGTTTTATGTATTTTTGGTGAATAAAATAATCATGTGATTGATAATTTATTTAGATTAGTTTGTCTCTGCAATTATGTGTTTAGAAATTATAGATTATCTAAAAATGTAAATATGTAGTTCAAATTTTAAGCATGATTGAATTATTAATTAATCTAAAAGTAAGTTTATTCAAAAAAAATATTAGTTACGATTAAAATACCGATTAGAAAAAGTGCTAGGTAAGATAAACTGATTGTATATTGTGAGCTGCAAAATGTTCACTACTTAAAACAATTTTTTCCTTAAATTGAAATTCTAATTTACCTAATAGTAGAAAATAATAATAATATCAAGAAACCTACCTGATTTTATAATACTAGTAGCATCGTTGCTCAAACAAGTCACAACTGAAAAAAAACAGACGTTATCTTCAGCATTCACACGTTTACACTAAACCCGTCAGCAATTTACTAGTTTCACTTAAATTTGTACCAATAATACATAAAAATTAAATTCAAAATAATAAAATTAAATTCAAAATCGAAAAGCAGCCCTGCCAAGTCAGCGTGTGAGCGGGCAAGAGAATACGAAACGAACACAGATACGGATTGGCCGCGTACCGATATGGCCGCGCGCGTTCTCCACGTAACGCGCTCTCGTGTTTTCCTTCATATCTGTCGAAATACGCCATATTGTTTTATTGTTCACTATTATTTATAATTACCAAAACATTTTTCAAATTTATTCAAAGTGATTTTCCTTTTAAAACGGCGATTAAACGGATTATGTCAACCAGTTAATGTCATCATAACGTTTATTGATAATATTGTAATTTTTTATCTGGTTTATCGCGATCGGTGATTTGTTATGGACTTGTGTATTTTAAAAATCGGAAATTATGTTTTTTAATTTAAATTTGAGATCAAGTAATATGTGTGCGTGAGTGTTGCTTCTATAAATATTACGTTGATAAATAACTGTTTTGTACTGAGTGTTGTGTTAATTTTAGTGCAATGTCTACGGCGAACGTTAAAATAAGAATGCATTTATTACCGCCATTGTTTTAAAATAGTTATTTAGCAAAATGGATGTGTTTGTGCAGTGATATGGATTATCCTTTGTGTCTCGGATTGTAAAAATGGATAAACCCTCATTCAAGGTAATAAGGACTTATGATTTTTATCTCTGCCTTTTATAATCTTTGTTTAAAAAAACACTAGCGGTCAATACAAATACTTTTATTTACATAATTTGCATAAATTATGCATAATTTGATAATAGATCAATTATATTATTAATTAAAGTCTTTAAATTCTTTGAATAAATAAGCAATCATTCGATCTGTTAAGACTGGTCAGATAATTATTGGCAGTCAAAATACTTGTGTAGGTAAACGAGTGACGTCACCCATTGTCTTTACGTCTTAGGAAGACTTCTCACTGCGTGTATTTCTTTCAATTATTGTTTTAAAACAGAAACTTAACAATGAACTAAGATAAAATAAATTATTATTTAAAATATTTCTCGTTTATTTTGATAATTGAAGCGTGAGTAAAGGATAAACACATTAAAAGTAAAGAAAATATTATTATTATTAGTCCCCCTACCCTGGCTCTATCCGCCATATCAGCAAGTACTAGTGTTGTGGCGCAATAATAAAATAATCGACATCGATGTTTCGAAATTTCAATTAAGTTTCAACATTTTTATGATTTTATTCATTTTGTGTTTAGAGTTTATGGGTTTTGTATAGACGATTAGTTATTGAATGATTTATCGACTGCTGTTATGGTTGGCACTTCCATATTGACAATTAATGAAATTCAATAAAAATGAAAACCGGTAATATTTTGTTGTTTTTTGTTAATAAGTGATGATTAAAACACGAACAATGTTAGTAGCAACTATTCACATAGCCAAGACCTACATTAATTTTAATATTTTAAGACGTTTAAACTTAATTTAAAATTTTAATTAGTAGATCCATGTATTTATTAACTTAATAATTTATTAACAAGGCAACAAATTTAGTAGTCGATGACACGTAAAAGGGATTATTCTTAATTAACATAAAATAAAATATTTTAAATAAATATATACGTCACCAAAGATTATTTTTGAACGGACGACTCGAGTATATTTTTGTACGTCGACGCGTCAGTAGGTCATCTTGGTACTAAATATTTAAATCGTTGTCTAAATAAAGTTTAAGCGGCACAGTTTTTGGCTTCCATTTTGGTAATCTTATCTTGCTGGTGAGTAAAAGTCCTATAGATGGAGACTGTGTTACCATTTATCTAAAATATATCAGTGTATGAGCCTCCGTCCACGTCCGACTTATTGTAGGACCCGATTATCAGACCTTTCAATAGATCCATAGTTTCGGGGACAGACTTTTTGTAGGACGTGTGCGTTAGGATAGTAAAATTCATATAAATACATATGTTCCATTTTCGCCGGAAAAAAAAATCGGTCACCGATTGTCTGACGTGTGCCGCAGCCTATGTCGAAGTCAAATCATTTATTTTAATTAGACCATTAAAAGGCCATTTTGAACGTCAATTAAAAGATAAAAGAAAAAAAATCTGGTTGCCCATTCCAAAAGGTAGTTTTATATGGAGAAGAAAGGGTAAGAAACTCTTTTAAAAAATGAATCACAAACTACGTTATGTTTTCCATACTAATAATATTATAAAGAGGGCAGATTGTTTTGTTTGTACCTAATAAGCTCCAAAACAACTGCACCGATTTCAACAATTTTTTTTGTACCAATTTATAGCTCATACATAGCTTAATTATCAGGAAGTAACATAAGCTATAATTTATTTTAAAAGATTAGATATAATCTAATCTCTGCAACTACCAATGGAACTTATAAAAATCTTTTTGTATATCATAGCCACATTTATGAGGAATAATATATACCATGTAACATTACGCTACGACTCACGGGAGCGGAGCAATAACCAAAGACGTAACGTAATGCGGGTGAAAAAATTCACGCGGGCGAAGTCGCGGGCAGAAGCTAGTTCCAAATTAATAAATGAGTAGAATCGGTTGTCCAGCGACAATTTTGTGTCCACTTTGAAAGCATACGCCAACGCAGAGTGAATACTTTGGGTAATCGGCGACCCATAAACCCTAAATTAGATCATCTATTTATAAAATGCAGCATGTCTCGCTCTACGACCGGTTTATTGCCGTTTAGTTTAATTTATTGAGCTATTGTTTAGTTCGTTTAAAGTTTAAATGAACCTGTCGAGTGTAAGCTACGTTACAACCATTTTGTTTTAATTGAATACGGTTTAAGGCACCAATAATCAATTGACGTACTTTTTATGAGCTGTCAAAACGCGATTCCTTCAAATGTTTTGTCCGGCAATACCAAACTGTGACGTCACTTCCGTACCGACTCAGTTTAGGACTCATTTTCCAGTTAATTGGAAATTAATCCGGTTGACAGGGTTAAAATGAAGTGTTTCTTTAGGGAAGTTATGTCTTGGAATTATTTGTTAATGGTGTCTGATACCTAATCGCGGCCATATTGCAGTTTTGATGGTGCCCTCTACTTTGTTGTTAAACGTACGTAATTAAAGTAATTCGTCATTATAATTGTTCTTTGTTATCTGTAGGGATCTTATCAGCTTAGTGTAATATTAATGTGATTTTATTTGATTAAATAGATATGTCTTTTCATGGTAATACGCGAACGTTAAAAAATTTAATGCGACAGCGTGTAAAAAAGAAATACACACATACATACCATCACGCCTGTATTCTCCGGAGGGTTAGCCAGAGGTGTACTAATGTACACCCACAGTTCGCCGGTATGTTTAGGTCCAATGTAATAGGGGGCGAGCCTATTGCCATTAACTGGCCACAAATCCTAACTCCGAGCTGCTACTGAGAATTTCATAGAAAACCCAATAACACTTTTTGCTTGACCTGGGAATCAACCCAAGACCTCTAGCGTAGCAGACTCGTTTAGGACCACTAGGCTAACGAGGCAGTGGCAGAGGCAAAATACCAGCTTATTACTGTCCCACTGCAGGACAAAGCCCTCTTCTCATACAGAGAGGGCACGAGCATTGATCACCACGCTTGCTCAAAGCGGATTGGCGATTTCAGACTTATGTTAATTACAAGTCCAGGTTTCCTCACGATGTTTTTTCTTTTACCAATATCAGCAATGGCCAAGATATAATACTTTTGAAAGTACATATAGTTTGAAAAAGTCACACAAAACACAAAAACACATACTTAGTAGTTAGTCACATTGTTTTTAATAACGTTGTGATAATTAACATTAGTTGCTTTGTAAAAAAAAAAAAAACAAGTACAGCCGCAGCACAGTATTAGTAGAATTTAACCTTAGCAACAAAATAGAAACTGTACCTATCTGTTTATTTACGTAACGGTGTACGAGTCGAATCGTCGCAATCTAATTTGATCCTTAACTGTAAACGTATTAAGATGACATTTCATTGATAGATTACTTATCAGTTCAAGTTAAGTTTCACTTAATGACGGAAATTGTATTATTATGTAAGCAACGTAGGTACTATAAGTCTTATAAGTTATAAGGTTAAGGTGTAGGTCTTTATAAGTTATTTTTGGATGTAAGCTAATGATTCGTGTTTTTTTTTGCATACATTTAATACAAATAAATAAAATTGAAGTGTCTGTTGGTAATGTCACAATAACAGCTTATTTCAAAATGCATAATTATATTCTATGGAAAAAACCCGATTCTTATACAATAATTTTTTTTCTTGTCTGTTTGTCTGTTCCGGCTAATATCCGAAACAGCTGGACTGATTTTGACTGGACTTTCATTGGTACATAATTGATGTTATGAGGAGTAATTTAGGCTACTTTATTTTAGAAATATAATTAGGGTTACGCGCAAAAAAGAACACCGACATTCATACGGTGAAGTCGCGCGCATAAACATAAAATTCAAAAGGTAGGTAGGTGACCCTGCTTTTTTTTACTGACCCTACCTACTTAATGTTTTTGTATGAAACTGAAATACAAATACATTAATATTGTTTAATGACTACTGCATTGCTAATTATGGTTTAGTTTTAAAATTGTAAACTGTCCAGTTTTTTTCTTAACAGGTAATTACTAGTTTTACAATTTAAATCCATAATTAAATGTATAAGTACATACGACTTATGATATTATTTATTTATCTGTAAGTATAGTTATCTGAAAAGGGTGGTCGAAAATCTGGTCACGTTTCGGAATAAGGTGACATTCTTTTTTTGTGAGGGACCCTAATTCTTTTTCTGTAGTAACCTTAGTTACTCTTTATCTCATAAGCTATTTGCCAGTGAAGTTTCGACAAAATCGGTACAACCGTTTCAGAGACTAGCCTCAAAAATCGAATAACAATTAAAAAAAAAAAATTTAATGTACCTTGTAGTATTTTATTATGTAAAAAGCTGTTATTTTGACATTACATACAGATACTTCAATTTTATTTATTTGTCAAGTTAAGTAATATATCTGTAAAATATTCAACGAAAATAAATACGACTACTATCTATCGATATTGACTTGTATCGATACTTTTTACGCCACAGCGCACTATCTCGGGCCATTCGTTGGCATTATGAGCCATTTCATCCATTTTTTTTTTCGACTCGAACGACAACGGCTTTGCGTATTCTGCCGATAACGGTGACGGAGTTTGCATTAAAAAAAGTTTAGTTTGATAATGGTATGAAACAATTAGTGGTATATGGTTTCTTACAAATTTAAAAGACTACTTTAAAATGGCGGAGGTGCTGGAAGGTTTATTTTATTAAAGTAGGTACTTATTTACTTACTAGCAGTAGCTACCGCCTGGCACGGTTGCGGAATTTGTTCTAAAGAGTCACCGCGGCCCTGGAACGCAAAGGACAGGAGGAACACTGAGAGGTTTTGTCAGTAAGAGTCTGACACTCCTTTCCGTTCCGCCCAGAGCGGAAGAAGTCATTTCATATTTTCCTATCATAAAAAAATAAGCTTTATACCCCACGGCGTAACCCGCGTTCAGTTACGTCTTTGGTTACTGCTCCGCTCCCGTTAGTCGTAGTGTGATGTTTTATAGCTTAAGTTACTTAGGAAGTTAACGTAGCTATCCATTGGAGAAATGGTTGAAATTGGTCCAGTAGTTTCGGAGCCTGTTCAGTGCAAAAAAATCTTTTCTCTTTATAATATTATCCAACTTAGTAGCTATTTACCCCGCGGTCTCACCCGCTTAAAGATACATCTTTGGTTACTGCTTCGCTCCCGTTGGTCGCAGCGTGATGTTCTAAAGTATAAACCTTCCTCATGCATCACTATCTATTGCTGATAATTGCATTGCAATCCGTTGCGTAGTTTAAAAGATCAGCGTCCGTACAGCGGGAGCGACTTTGTTTTATACTATGTAAATATTTTCATAGAAACTGTATAGATTGTATGGATTAGTGTTCAAGGACTTACTCTTTAACAGGAAGCTCTGCTGCTATTACTTCAGGGTTGAAATGGTTTCCAATAATAGGCAATTAGCTTGTCAGCGTCGAGGACGCCATAGCTTACCGACTCATTACATATTGAGTAGTTTCTGCCCTCGATTTCGTCCGCGTGCTTTTATTCACCCGTGTTCAGTTACGCCTTTGGTTACTGCTCCGCTCCCGTGTGCTGTAGCGTGATGTTATTAGATTATAGTCTGTATTGATTTTTTTTTAATCGGTCGAGTAGTTCTTGAGATTAGTGCGTTCTAACAAACAAAAAAATCATCAGTTTTATAATATTAGTATAGATTTTATTGGAATACAAGCTCTACCCCGCGGGTACACCCGCGTCATGTCACGCGTTTGGTTACTGCTCTGCTCCCGTGAGTCATAGCGTGAATGGCAAATTTCAAACAAATGCTTTTTCTTTGACTTTAACATTTATGCCAAGATAGATGAACTATGTACAGTAGCGGACACGAGAAACGTCAACTTGTTTTTTGGGTATTTGGGTTCCTCCGCCTACACTGTAAGCGATCGATCCGACTGACTGACCAATCGCGTGCAGCGTTGGCGACCCAGAAAACCCAGAAAGGAACCCAAAAAATAACTTGACGTTTGTGCTCACGACTCGTGGCGGCCACTATACCACGTGCGTTGGCTAAACAATATTTCTGTCTTTGTCACACAACTGTCGAACGAGTATTGCGAGAGAGAGATGGGGTGAAACGGCGGGGCGTAGTTAGTATTTCAATAAAAGTATTCGTCGTTTAGAAGCGCCTTTACTACACTAATCTATACTAATATTATAAAGAGGAAACATTTGTTTGTTTGTAACGAATAGGCTTCGAAACTACTGGACCGATTTTAACCATTTTTTCATCAATAGATAGCTACATTATTCCTGAGTAGCATAGGCTATACATATAACATCACGCTATGACACACGGGAGAGGAGCAGTTCTTAACTTGACGCGGGTGAAATAAGCCAAGTGGACGATGTCATGGGCAGGTCGCTAGTACAAAATAATTTTGTAAGATTCGAGAATGCGACAAAGCGGAAAAATAATAATTGCGAACTTTGAGTGCCGCTGCTCGAAGAACCCAGGCGTCATTATTTTGTACACAAATGAAACGTTGAGCTATGTACCTGCAGGGGTTGGCAGAGATGCTCAATGTTCGACAAAAACAAAAGATATTCTGCCAATATCTGAAAAAATATGCTAAATATTGTATCGATACTAATATTAAAAAGTAGTAGACTGTTTTTGTTTGTTTGTGTATTTGTGTATGTATACGCACTAAACTTTGGAACTACCAGTCCGATTAGAAAAAATATTTAGTTTAAGGAAAAAAATACAAAATTAAAAATTTGAAGTAACCCCCGACAAAAGAAAAAACATCACTAACGTAGCGTACAAAAGAGCTGATAACTTTGAAACCGCTGAACCGATTTCCATCAAACATAGCTACGGACACTCCCGACTAATTCACCTTTCAAACAAAATCAAAATCGGTTCATGCGTTCGGGACCTACGATGCGACAGACAGACACACACACACGACAAACTTATACCACCCCGTCCTTTTTGTGTCAGGGGTTAAAAAAGACGTCTAGCGTCAGTAAGTGTTGAACAACTTCTTAGGATAACGTGTTTTCTTTTGTTGGTTTGGTTAGCTAGAACTACCTATTTGATTGGAAATATGATTTTCTATATGATAGCCAGATTCATAAGGAATAGTATAGGCTATGTAACATCACGCTACGACACGAAGGAGCGGCGCCGTAACCAAACCCGTAACTTAACGCGGGTGAAAGATACCATTTGGACGACGTTTTAAACATCATTGGTTGGCAAACAAGCCGACAGCCCATCTGATGTTTTTTTTTTTTTTTTTTGGTGGGTGGTAAATCATCAAATAACTTCTCCCGCCCTGGGCGGGGCGGGAGGGAGTGTCAGACTTTTACTGACTAAAACCCACCCATGTTCCTTCTTGTGCCCTTTGTGTTCCGGGGGCGCGGTATCTCTTGCGAACAACCCGCAGCCCCGGCGCCCATCTGATGTTAAGTGGGCACCGCTGATTATAGACATCATCTGCAATACCAGAGGCCTTGCAAATGCGTTGCTATCCCAGGGATAAAGTTGAACTGTCTCATGTGCCTGTAACTACACCGGCACCCATACCCTTCACACCGGAACACAGCGACGCTGCTTTGCGGCAGAAATAGGTATGGTGGTAGTACTAACCCGGACGAGCTGCTTCACAAAGAGCTCTAGTACTTACTGCTAAAAACGAACGCTTGACGTCATGGGCAAAAGCTAATGTAGAGTACATATTTTTTCGCAAAAAAACTGATTACTCGTCTTCCGATAATTGCTAACGGTTTCCACAGAAACTGAATCCTATGAAATTCTACGAATTCGCTTTCAACGAGGCTTCTGTTCCGCGATGGTTTGAATTTAGCCAGAAACCTGAAACAGTAATTAATGGTTTGCGCTTCATTATGTTTTGAAAGTAGTTATTGGAATAATTATTATTGAAACGGTGTGTTTGGCTAATTAGGTATTTACAATTATTTATTGATTACTTTACTGGAATTATTACTGGTGCTTACAATTTTAAGTAGGGTCAGAATAGAGGAACAATATATTCGAGCGAATACTCCAATATATTATAGTACTCCATAATATACTCCACTATAATATTAACTACTCCATAATAACATACCATCACGCCTGTATTCCCCGAAGGGTTAAGCAGAGGTGTACCAGTGTACACCCACATTTCGCCTGTACGTTAAGGACCCATGTACACAAATCCTAACTCCAAGCTGCGACTGAGAATTTCATAGAAAAACCCAATAACAGTTTTTGCTCGACCTGGGAATCGAACCCAAGACCTCTAGCGTAGCAGTCGCGCTTAGGACCACTAGGCCAACGAAGCATTTCACTCCATAATACTCTACTATATTATTGAATCCATACTAGTCCCACTAATAATGCGAAAGTTTGTGAGGACGGATGGATGGATGGATGTTTGTTACTCTTTCACGCGAAAACGGCTAAACGGATCTGGGTGAAATTTGGCAATGAGGTAGACTGTAGTGTGAAATAACACATTGGCTACTTTTCATCCCGGAAAGATGTACGGTTCCCTTAGGGTCGCGGACGAAATCGCAGGTAAAAGCTGGTATTATAAATGCAAAACTCAGGCATAAGCCAGGCAGTCAGGCAGGGTTATAGGCTCGCCCCCTATTATATGGGACCTAGACATACCGGTGAACTGTGGGTGTACATTGTTACACCTCTGCCTAACCCTTCGGGGAATATAGGCGTAATGGTATGATGGCAAAAGTAACTCTGTCCGTCTGTTACGCTTACACGGCTAAACTACAGAACCGATTTGAATGAAATTTGGCACGGGGTAAGTTTTAACCCCATGAAAGGGCATATACTATATTTTATTCCGCGACTTTGTCTGCGTTCGCGATAACAGACATTTACGCGAAAGGTCCCGTGAGCAGTACTCGTAACCGGCGTGCTTGTATGACCACATGTATAAACGTGGACGAGGCGAAAGAAGTGTGTAAGGATCGTAGCAGGTGGCGTTCTGTGGTTTTTGCCTACCCCCATGGGAAAAAGGCGTGAGTTTATGTATGTATGTATGTATGAAATCATCTAAATAAAATAAAGTTACAAATAATTTATCGCTAAACACTGCCATAAAACTTACTTAAATAATAATTAGACTACAAACTACGAGTATGTACAGTTAATATAAAATACAAAAAAGGAAGCTTATAGGGCATCAAAAAATCCGCATCGCTGTCAATGGGACAAGTGCCCAAAAGGCTGGCAGCATTGAGAAGTTGTATGGCAATGCTAATTCTTTGGCTCAAGATAAGGCCAGCCCTTTGGTCACGTGATGAGTCGACCAATCGCTTGGCTATGTCACAAAAAACTACATTAGCGCTCGGACCCCATGCCCCTAGTGTTTCAACCCCAAACAGCTCAAACATATAGCTTCCAAGAAGGTTATAGTCAGTTAGTTATAAATTGAAGGGGTCTCCAGTCCCCATATTATGGTACTGTACAGTGATAAGGAACCCTTCTTGTCCGAAAAAAACCACTTGCCCGGTTTTTTACACTCAGTCGACCTCAAAAGGCTGTTGTTTTCAGCCAAAAATCACAATTTCGTTTATACTTCAAGAAATAATCTGTGTAACGTAAAGTTTGAGCACCGCTGGCCAGCGATCCCTAAACCAATATACGGGTGTTACATTAGAGAATAGGGTTTTGCGTTAGGGCTGGCACTTGACGGTTACGAATTATTTTTATAAAAACAAAATATTAGTTGAATAAAATAAACAACATGTAATATAACCTCCATATTTTCGAACGTAAAATTATGTGAATAAGTGATAAGAGTGCGTGAGGTGATGTGATTGGTTGTTGATAATTCAGTTAACCAATCACTGTGGTTTACGCGCGCTTCTCAATTTGTCGCATTCATTTGTCACAAGAAAAAATAAAGGATCATTGAAAAATAATATACATGCTGCAGGATAATGCTGTTTACCGCCACGATTAAAAAAAGATATGAATGCCAGTTACATTTCAGCCATACACACCAGGGATTTTCAATACATTTTAAGGCTGTCCGACCACGTCATCATAATCATTTATTTCGTAACAAAATTCATCATCTACTTAGCCTTTTCCCAACTATGTTGGGGTCGGCCTTCAGTCTAACCGGATGCAGGAGAATATCAGTGGTGTACATGGAGCGACTGCCTATCTGACCTCCACAACCCAGTTACTGGACAACACGATACCTCTTGGTAAGACTGGTTGTCAGACTTCCCGGCTTCTGACTATCCGTAACGACTGTCAAAGATCTACGAATGACAGCACAACAAAATTCATTGTATAGAAATTCTTACATTATAAAATAACTTAAAATTAGAATAATAATAATACAAAAATTCGATTAAAAAGAGGCTTTTTTACTACAATAATTCATTTTTTTTTAATAATAAAATTAGTAAATGGAAGAAAATGTCAAAAGAAAGAAGAAATAAAAATAAAATTAATATTGACACAATGGGTGACCGATTTTTTGTAGAAGATAATGGCACATAATTATGAATTCTAAATATTGTTATACACGACACGACCTACAAACGTTCAGTCCCACTAAACTATGGCTTTATTGAACGGTAATCGGTGCTACAAAAAGTCTAAAGCGAAACTCGTAAGTTCTGTATTTCAGCGGATATTATAGTTTGATTGTATTAAGGTGTAGGTTGAATTAGGTGTGATTTTTTAATCATTACATATAGCAGTCGCCGCGAGACGTGAGCACAAATGTCAAGTTAATTTTCGAGTTCTTTTCTGGACATTTTGGGCCGCCGACGCTGCACGCGATTGGTTCGTCAGTAGGACCGATCTCGTGAAACATTGGCGCTCTAAAGAACCCCGAAAAGAAGCCAAAAAATTAAAAATCAACTTGACATTTGTGCTCACGACTCGTGGCTACTATACCTAGTTAACTTTTACTGAACAAAAGTGGCGGATTGACAAACATAACAATTGTAATGACAAATCATACTAACTCTTTTAAAATATGTAAATAATTTTGAAACAGGAACTATGTTATAATTATACGAGAATACGTTGTACCTTGCATAAAATTATATTAGAATAATCAAAGACGAAGTCAAAGCATTTATTTCAATTAGACCATTTAGAGGCACTTTTGAATTGTCAAGAAGGTACAATTTAAAGTTGAAGCTAGTTGCTTAAATACAAAGTGACTATGTATTACAAATTAAGAAAAAAATGCTTATTTATATTCATGGATACATAGCACAAAGCACATAGCACATCATGTAACAACACAACTTCCCTATTCATCTCGTCAGTCGGTTAAATCTTTGACAGCCCTGAGCCAAACTGCCGTAGTTCATGGTCGTACGTTGAGAAAGCCCTACGAGTGACAGAGAGGAGACTTCCTCTGTCCCTCTCGCACTTTACCTAGCTTTGTGTAATAAGGCAGAGGTTACGGATTTAGTTTTTTAACAAACTTTTTGAGGACATCGCTCTTGTATTCCGCGAATGATAAAGTAGATAATATTTGTTACCTGTAACAAATAGAGTACCTATTAGCAGTAGAGCTCTTTGTAAAGGAGCTCGTCCGGGGAAGTACTACCACCATACCTATTTCTGCCGCAAAGCAGCGTTGCTGTGTTCCGGTGTGAAGGGTATGGGTGGCGGTGTAGTTACAGGCACATGAGACAGTTCAACTTTGTCTCTGGGATGGCAACGCATGTGCAAGGCCTCTGGTAATATTGCAAATGTCTATAGGCAGCGCTGACCACTTAACATCAGGTGGGCCTGTCGGCTTATTTACCCTCCAATACTATAAAAAAACCGTACAAGTGCGAGTTGTACTCGCTCACCGGGGGTTCTGCACAAGGATTTGAGTCTCGCAGTTTTTCTCCGAGACAATATGTAATTTTACGATTTAATTACGTTATGATGTATAGTTTTCAATTATTTCCCTGTACTTGTAGTATAAGACGATATTTCTTGACAAATTTCATAGTTCTAGGTCAATGGAAAGTACTCTATATATTTTGATTCCCTTGAGAGTGTCGAAATATACGTTATTTTTGCGGCATGAACAGCCGTATCTTTTTTTTACGTTAGCTTAGAAGTTTGATTTTTTCACGACTTTAAGGGACTGTAGACCTGAGTATATGGTTTTAATTGCAACTCGATACCTCCACGCGTTCCCGAGATAAAGGGCCCTGACAGACAGACGGGTAACAAAGTGACCTTTTAAAGCTTCCGTTTCTTTTCATTTTTAACCTAATTAAAAAAAAGAGGAGGTTATTAATTTGACTGTATGTTTTTTGTTTGTATATGTGTTACGTGATAACTCCGCCAATTTTGAATCGATTTTGATTTTTCTTTTTGGTTTGATAGGTGATTGTGACCACCTTTGATTTCTTCAAAGGTGGTCCAATATAAATTTTATCGAAATTGGTTTAGTAAAAAAATAAAATAACTAAAAAGAATATGTCATCCAAGTTAACGAATTAGCGTTTTCTGCTTTCTTGTGGCTTTTAAGTGGTGTCAGGAAATTGATCCTAAAAAGCGATTTTTTTACAAAAATGATAACCGCCTTTAAAATCTAAAAAGAGAAAAATAACTTTAGCTTTGGAAGTTGGTGGGAATACAAAATAACAAACAGAACCAAAGCCGCCGACTTCCCAAGTTAAAATTATTTGTCACTTTAGATAAGATTCGATTTTGAGGTATGGAACCCTAAAATCTTCCAACGGGGACACGTGCTTTCCATACTACTAGGTACTAGAACACTGAAATGGGTATCCAGGTCTAAGCGGTGCCATCAATGATTGTTTTAATTGGTGATGTCAGAGGTCAAAATGGCCTTGCCCACTTGGTTCGCTCGCAAAGTAATAAGTACCTAGGTAAGTAGGTACTAGACTAGTATACACCCGCCGGTTTAGCGATATACACGCTTATTTTATACTAGCGATCTGCCCGCGATTTCGTCCGCGTGTCTTATTTCTTCCGCGTTAAATTACGTTTTTGGTTACTGTTCCTTCACCGTGTGTCGTGGCGTGATGTTGAGTAACATCGGCGTGATGTTGCCTATGTTACTCAAGACTAATGTAGCTATCGATTGGTGAAAAAATAGTTAAAAGCTGTCCAGTTATTTCGGAGCCTATTCATTATAAACAAACAAACAAAAAATCTTTCCTCTTTATAATATTGTAAAATAATCTATACTTCTATACTAATAACTGCCTCGGTAGGGTTCGATTCCCAGGTCGAGCAAAAAGTGTTTTTGGGTTTTTCTATGAAATTATCAGTAGTAGCTTTGAGTTAGGATTTGTGCTCGGTTAATGGCAATAGGCTCGCCCCCTATTACATGGGACCTAAATATACTGGCGAACTGCGGGTGTACATTGGTACACCTCTGCCTAACCCTCTGGGGAATGCGTGATGGTATGTTATAAATTAATTAATTCAGTCATTCCATTTGGAAGAAATCACGAATTCAAAAATGTAAGTCGCGTGGTCGCCGCTCACTCCGCTCGGCAAAATATGCGATGAAAAAGGTCGTATGCTCGTGCGAAGCCGGGACGGGCCCCTAGTATAATATAAAAGTATAGAATAGACAAATAGCTAGACCCGGAGCAACTATCTATATGTCAGAAATCGAACCCGCGCCACGCAGCGCAGCAGCCAATCGCTTAGCAGATGCGCTACTGTGTCGTCCTTCAAATAAAACGTGACATTATTATGCTGACGTTACCAAACAGTCCGTATTCGGCAATAGATTTACAATATTTTATCAAATCCATCGCTCAACTTACTAACAAGGCGGAACCGATGTACCTATATCTGTCTCCTTCGCTCATACGACGCCGTCTTCCTCTAACCAGGCTGCTTCAATTTTATACTTATTGATTCAGAGTTGAAACTCTTTGGAAGTACCGTTAGCATATTCAGTGAGTTTTTTTTTGTTTTTTGTCAATTTTTTTTTATTGCAGTGTATTCGTTTTATTTTTTTGTGAATTAGTTTTGTTGTTAAAGATGAGGGGAGATGAGTGTGTGTGAGTTTCATTTTGAGTTGTAAATGGTGTTTTTTGTGTTTAACAGAAAAGAATAGACGCTATCCTGAGTAAGCGAACCAGTATTTGTAACAGACATTACGTCTTATACAAACACAATACTTACTTTACTTGGTTTTCATAATTATTAAGTTAAAATTTACTAATTCTAGAGTTCTGTAACCGAAAGGTGCTAACGGGACCCTATTACTAAGCTTCTGCTCCAGAGTTGCGGAATTTGTTCAAAAGAGTTACCGCGGCCCTGGAACGGAAAGGGTATTAAGAGGAACACGGGTGGGTTTTAGTCAGTAAGAGTCTGACACTTCCTTCCGCCACACACAGGGCGGTCGTTTCATGATTTAAAGTCCATCGTTTGAATAAGTCATTTGATGATTTCCCATCCTCAAAGCCTCTGCGTCTGTCCGTCTGTCTGTCCCAGGCTTGTATGTCATGAACAAGGTAAAGAGTTGAAATGTTCACAGTATTTATTTTTTCTACGGTTGGTATAACAACATATAAAAATGAAGGGGTCCCATAAAATAATCTGGTGTTCTGTAAGTAGTGTTAAATATTGTGTAAAGTGGTATGGAACCCTTCGTGTGTGAGGCTCGAATCGCACTTGGCCGGTTTTATTTTAACCCCCGACGCAAAAACGTCGGGCTGTTATAAGTTTGACGTGTCTGTCTGTGTGTGTGTGTATGTGTGTGTGTGTATGTGTGTGTGTGTAATTGAAATTGAAAGTGTAATTAGTCGGGAGTGTTCTTAGCATTGTTTGATGGAAATCGGTTCAGCGGTTTCAAAGTTATCAGCTCTTTTGTTAGCTGCGGTAGTTATTTTTTTCTTCTGTCGGGGGTTACTCAAAATTTACAATTTTGTGTTTTTTAATAATCAGACAAAGGTAATACAAGATGATTGATTGAAACAAAGTCGACTGTAACTTTAGTTAGTCAGCAGAATAAAAGTGTCCAACATCAAATTAACTAGCTTTTACCTGTGACTTCTCCTGCGTGAATTTACATACGGATCAATAACTTTTTTGATACAACGCTCAAAGTTGGATATACTATCCCATACCGTATATTACATTTTTCCGGAATAAAAACTATCCGATGTGTTATTCCACACTACAATCTATCTCAGTGCCAAATTTCATTCAGATCCGTTCAGCCGTTTAAGCGTGAAAGAGTAACAAACGTCCATCCATCCATCCATTCATCCTCACAAACTTTCGCATTTATAATATTAGTATGATTGTTATATTTTTGAAAATAAATACCACATAACTCACAAGGATAAAGTAGGTTTCTATTGGCGAAAGAATTTTGAGAACCGGGCCAGCAGTTCCGGAGATTAGCGCGATCAAAAAACAAACAAACACTACAGCTCTATAATATTAATATAGATTGGCATTGGCACATATAAGTAGGTATTAGGTCATCAGATTCCCACAGTTTAGCTGAGTCATCACATTGTCATGTTGTTATTATATTAATTTATAAGGCAAAGACAAATTATAAGCACTGCTTACTGTCTTGAAAACACCTGGATTTGCAATGAACTAGTTTCGGGACGCTACTTCGCCCGCATAATTTCTTTTGACGGGTCCCTAATTTTTTTGAATATGAAATTCTTTTTGGAATACATTCTCGACCTGAACTTTAGTTTTTTGTGTTACCTATCTAATGTATTGTCTTTATTCTGTTCTGTGTTCCTTAAATAAAAATTCCTATTTGATCGACTAACACAAAACTTATTTAATAATAATTAAATCACAAATTATGTACAATTTATAAAAAATCAGTTAATGGCACAAATGGCCAGTATTGCCACGTTGTTTGGCAATGCTGATTCTTTTGCCCAAGAAAAGGCCAGCCGTCTGGTCACGCGAAGAGTCGACCAGTCGCTTGGCGATGTCCCGAAAAACAGCGAAATAAATAACATTCACTTTAAATAAATATTACTAAATCTAAATAAATAGTAAAAATAAATAAAAATATCAATTATTTCAATTTATTAATAATTGCTTTGAGTTCTTGTTTTTTTTTTTAAATCTCGTGTTGTTTATCTCTTGTACAATAATTTACACCTGACATGTTATCTATTCACCACCTTTGGTTGACCGGTGTCTGTCGTACGCCTAAGTCCGCCTAAAGTTTTTAACTTTTTGTTAATAAAGTTTAAAAATAAATATCCAAATAAAAAAGTAATACTTTTTATGCTAACGGTACGTTGTCAAACTGATCTCCGTCCGAGGTCATCCTTACCACAGATAATACAATACGAGCGTTGTCTATGATTTTACATGCGGTTCATACATTTTACTTTTGTCTCGTGAACAAATTCACTGAAACGATAGAAATTTTTAATTTTTTTTGTACGAGGTAAGTTTAGTAACTACATAACATACCATATTCTCCGAAGGGTTAGGCAGAGGTGTAACAATGAACACCCACAGTTTGTTGGTATGTTTAGGTCTCACGTAATAGGGGCGAACCTATTGCCATTAACCGGGCACAAATCCTAACTCCGAGCTGCTACTGAGAATTTCATAGAAAAACCTAATAACACTTTTTGCTTGACCTGGGAATCGAACCCAAAACCTCTAGCGTATCCCAAACGACAAGGCAACTGATCAAAAGTATAAGTTGTGCTTGCATTGTCTGCCCCTCTTTTTCCTGCTAACGAAATTGTTTCAAACTCTCAATACAAACATATTGCGCCATTTTACGCGGAGGAAGAAGGAAGCCGGACAAGTTGTAATTGTTCTCTGCTTCTTCGGGACATCACGTTCCATAGTCTATGGTGAGGCTAAAGAAGGTTGACTTAAAAAACCCGGCCATCAGTACCATCTTATAATATTGAACACAACGTTTAAAAACACATTACCTTTCTTTTGGCGCAGTCGGGCAAAAAACATGTATCTATTTTAAGCATAATTTTTAGATGTTGATTGAACTATTATTGCTGGATTATAATCTACACTTCTACACAACAACATACCATCACTCCTGTATTCTCCGAAGGGTTAGGCAGAGGTGTAACAATGTATACCCACAGTTCGCCGTTATGTTTAGGTCCCAAGTAATAGGAGGCGAGCCTATTGCGATTAACCGGGCACAAATCCTAACTCCGAGCTACTACTGAGAATGTCATAGAAAAACCCATTAACATTTTTGCTCGACCTGGGAATCGAACCCAAGACCTGTAGCGTAGCTAGCAGTCACGCATAGGGCCGCTGGGCCAACGAGGCAGTTTTATTTATTTGTATTATATAAATTGTGACTTAGTTGTACAACAACGATGCAACCAACAATCTATTAATTATGTACCTATGTGTGGTAATAATTTGTTTTCTATAGCTACCTAAGCAAATTCTGGCGATGCTCCAAGAAATCAGGAAGAATGATTGTCATTTTGTCATCATAATAATTCCTGATCTAAATATAGCGTGAAATACCGTACAGTCATCATTTCAGCCAATCACAGCAGCCAATCTGTCATTGTCATCATCATGTCAGCCGAACGACGTCCACTGCTGGACATAGGCCTCCCCTGATAGAAGCTAATCCATATAAATGAATAAAAATGAAGTGTATGTGTGTTGAGTCGAAATGACAGCTTTTTACACAATAAATATATTATGCACGCTATTATGACTGTTACGCTAGAAGTCTTGGCTTCGATCCCCAGTAGAGGCAATGTTATTGGGTTTTTCAATGAAATTCTCAGTAGCTGCTTGGTGTTAGGATTTGTGCCCGTTCATAGGCTCGCCCCCTATTACATGGGACCTAAACATGCCGGCGGACTGTGTGGGTGTACATTGGTACACCTCTGTCTAACCCTTCAGGGAATACAATATTATGAATGTGTACACGGTATTTATAATACAAAGAAAAAACATTTTTTTTTTTCTAATTAAGACTACTATTACTACTATACTATATACGTTCCACGAAAAAAAATTAGACAAAGTGGGTCGTAGCGTGACGTAATATATATTATAACATGATGACCCATAGGGGCCGAGCAGTAACCAAAGACGTAACAACACACGCGGACCAGGTGGCAGGGGGAAGCTAGTGTTGTATTTAATAAACAAAAATACATATTTCGATTCTCGCCTCGCATATCCTCACACAATCTTTCACACGAAAGATTGGCGAGACGCGAATTGAAATGTTGTTCCTACAACATCGAACTATATTGAAGAAAATATAGAGTATGTATTACTTTAAATATGAATTTAACTTCTCGCCTCGCCGCGGTAAAACTTTAAGGGTGTAGGAAGCGTCGGGAGCCACAAGCCGACTCCTGGCTACCGTAGACGCGGGCCTGTGGACGGTGAGCAATGGGTAGCTCACCATCCGCACGTTGCATAACGACAGGCCGTGTCGACGGCGCCTTCGCGTTCCACGCGCTCCTCAAAGAGATGTCAGCAAATCTTAAAGGGGCCAGTCAGGACCAATGCCTGCCGGGGCTGCGGGTTGTTCGTAAGAGATACCGATAAAGGGCACAAGAAGGAACATGGATGGGTTTTAATCAGTAAAAGTCTGACACTCCTTCCCACCTCGCTCAAGGCGGGGGAAGCCATTTGATTATTTCCCATACCTAAAAAAAAGGGTGCAGCAACATTCACTTCAGCCACAGATAACATACTGGCTTTGTTTTTGTTCAGCAATCTATAGCCGAAATTGAATTGGACCTTAGCACTCTACGTTTGTACATCGTGTTTGATCCTTACTCTATGGTCTGTAACGGTTTTCAGAACAAATTAGTTTGTAAGGTTTTCCTGAAAGCCCAATAATTGAACTAGGTAGACCAGGTATAATACGGTTCGAACTTAATGGCGGCTCAGAAGTTAGCTGCGAGTGCAGAATCGTTCTATTACAGTTGTAAGTCTGTGGCAGCCAACTTCCTGGAACCAATGTAAAACAACATACCATCACGCCTGTATTCCCCGAAGGGTTAGGCATAGTTGTACCTATGTACACCCACAGTTCGCCGATATGTTTTGGGTCCCATGTAATAGGGGGCAAGCCTATTGCCATTAACCGGGCACAAATCCTAACTCCGAGCTGCTACTGAGAAATTCTAAATGGAAAGACCCAATAACACTTTGCCCGACCTGGGAATCGAAGCCAAGACCTCTAGCGTAGCAGTCGACCACAAAACCAACAAGGCAGTTAATGTAAAAATTGCTTTAAAACAGTCTGTCTGCTACACCAGAAAAGGTACTTTTGAACGTCATATGTACAAGACTAGCTTCTATCCGCGACTTCGTCCGCGTGGCTGATTTTTCCCGCCTTCAGTTGTTGCTCCGCCCCGTGTGTCGTAGCGTGATGTATTATAGCCTATGTTACTCAGGAATAATGTAGCTATCTAATGGTGATAAAATGGTTAAAATCGGTCCTGAAGTTTCGGGGTTTATTCAGTACAAACAAACATACAAAAAATCTGTCCTCATTATAACATTAGTATAAAAAAAAAGAATTGAATCAAACTTAAAATAAGATAACTTGAGAAACCAATAAAAAAAAATACTAAAACTAATTGGTATCAAGAAATGCCACTGCATCGCCGTCAACTGAAAATTGTGCCCAAAAGACTGGCTGCATTGCCAAGTTGGATGGCAATGCTAAGCCTCTGGCCACGTTAAAAGCCAGCCCTTGGATCACGAGACATGTCAAAAAGCTACTGAATCTAGTTGCCCCTTCCAATAGGTATTTTCGTATGGAGGAATGTAATTTCGGATGGAGTAAGTATGGAGTGTCTTACCGATTCTTCATCGGCAAAAAACTTATACTTACTTTAAACTTCTTTTTTTGCAATAATTTGTACAGGTTTGCGCAGGTTCCTTTCAGAAGCCTGCTTTTTACATGAATGCACCATAACTGGTCATAGATTTACTCCTAGAATCAGTATCCATGTCTCCAACCTCCTGTTTTTCTTCCCACAGCTGGTCGGCGCCCCTTGCGGTCAGCATGGCCAGTACACCTTCTACAAGGCCCTCCGGTTGACAGGGTCCTCCGAGAAGATCATAGCCATCGGGGATTTCTTCTTCGTCAAGGTCTGGCAGGACTCTGAGCTGGTGTCTATCGGTAAGTTGTACTTTGTTACTTAGGACGATAGTGATAAGAGTTACTTTACTATTTAAAAAACATCGTTAGATAGCAAACAAGCTGATGGCCCACCTGATGTGAAGTGGTCACCGGTGCCTATACTCATCTGCAATACCAGAGGCTTTGCAAATACATTGCCATCCCAGAGACAAATATGAAATGTCTCATGTGCCTGTAATTACACCGGCATCCATACTCTTCAAATCTGAACCGAACAACGCTGCTTTGCGGCAGAAATAGGTATGGTGGTAGTACTTCCCCGGATGAGCTCCTTCACAAAAACTCTACTACTGCTGTCACTTTAACACAACTGTCAAATTACTAGTGTGTGATAGAGACGGGAATATAGCTAAGCCACGTGTCTCATAAACCTAGGGGTCTACCACCATCTCTTCAAACAGTACCATTTTAATATTACTTTGCGATTTCAGTTGTTGGATTTTCAACTCTCGGCCCCTTGTCCTTAGGTAGTACGACACTGATAGCCAATAATTTCATAGCATAGAACTTCTCTAATGAGGCACTTCAGTTTAACCCTGAAAACCTGATAAATATTTAATTAACAGTACATTTTAAAATCAATAAGTAATCAAATCAGTTGGCAACAAGTGACGTTACAGTTTGCTATTGTCATACAAAGTTATATAGGAGAATCGCGTTTTGACAGCTCGTAAGAGGTATGTCAATTAATTGGTGGTGTCCACGACACCCTTCAAATCTGAACCCAGCAAGTCTACTTGGCAGCGAAAATAAATTTGTGGTACTTACATACATAATATATACATAAACTTACGCCTCATTCCATGGGGTCGGCAGAAACACACAGAACGCCACCTGAGACGACTTACACACTCCTTTCGTCTCGTCCACGTTCATACATCTGGTCATTCAAGCACGCTGGTTACGAGTATTGCTCACCCGACCTTTCTGAAGAACCTCATCTATATTTGTAGTACTTTCTTGGATGAAATCCCTCATAAATATCTCCTACTTACTTCTCTTTTGTTGTTAACAGGAGAGCTTCAACTGCTATGGACAGACCGCGTGTCAGACCAGACCCTGGTCAGCCTCCGTCTGTACTTCTTGCCGGAGAACACGCCTGAAGGGAGGAACCAACATGGGGAGGTGAGTCTTTAGATCCTTAATTATATAAAAGCTGGGGTTTTTCTAATTTTACGTGTAGCAGCTTGGGAGGGAAGCTACCAGATATGGAGAGATTGCAAAGAAATACGTGTACCGTGAAAAAAGGTTATTAATTGGGGATAATATAGCAAGTTGCCAAAAAGGACTCTTGTCTTAACTGAATTATAATTTAAGACTTTTTCTTAAACGTTGGCCCGCACTATAAATTTATCCAGTATCCTGGGTGCGTTTTCAAACAGTCAGACCCGTAATTAACTCGCTTGCCGGCCTATAGGCTGTACGAATATTATTTTGTTCCGTGCCCAAAAACGAAAATCGAACCCGTGACACGCATCCCAGCAGCCAATCACTCAGCCATTGCGCTAACCGTGTCGTCCATATCGGGGGCGATTCACTATTCACCTCGTTTATGATAAACTAGCTTCCGTGTGCTACTTCGTCCGCCTCATATTTGATTTATTATCTCACGGGATCCGTACATTTTTCCGTGGTAAAAAGTACCCTATGTGCTATTCCAGACTATAATCTGGTACAGATCCGTATAGCCGTTCTGGTGTGATTAAGTAACAAACATCCATCCATCCAAACTTTCGCATTTACTAGTAATATAAATAAAGAAACATGAGGGCAGCGCAGGACTAGTCAATGTGGGTATCTTTAGGGGAGGCCTATGTCCAACAGTGGACGTCGGCTGATATGATTATGATGGTGATGAATAGAAAAAATCACATTGGTACTTGTCCTGCCCGGTTGCGAACCATCCGCCTTGTGCATGAGGGGCGGGCGCCTTAACCTTTGGGCCTTCGCGGCCAGTTACTGATCCATGAATTTTTAATCATATACAGGTAGCCATGTTGGAACATTATTGATTTATGACGTCAAATATAGGTTACTTCTAGGTAAACGTGCAACGTCGCCTTGTCGCTAGGTCGGTCTATCAGCCGGTGTATTTAGTGAACAAAATGGTCAAGTGCGAGGAGGACTCGCATTTGAAGGGTTTTATGCATGCCATTGGTCTAACTGTCGGACCAATCTTGTGCAGCGTAGGCGACCTAAAAACCCAAGAATAAACTTAAAGTTTGTGCTCAGGAATCGTGCCGTCATCTGATGTGGAGTGACCAGAACAGATAAGGTCGGGAATGAGTAAATTAGAGGGAGTTAGAAAGTAGCGCCAATGACAGAAAAGGAAAGGTTGGAAGGGACCCGGTTATCTTGGTCTAGGCATGTGAAGAGGACAGATGAGACGCATGTGACGAAAAGAGTTATGAGTTAATTGTGGATGGATGGAAAGGAAGAGGGAGGCCAATGAGAAGGATTGTGTAAAGGATGATATGAAAGAGAAGGGAGTCAGTGATAGCATGACAGTTGACACGACCGCATGGAAGAAGAAAACGTCATGCGCCGACCCCGAGTACAACAGAAGAAGTACGCAAGCTACATACCATCACGCCCGTATTCCCCGAAGGGTTTAGCAGAGGTCTACCAAGGTACACACGGTTCGCCGGTATGTTTAGGTCCCTTGTAATAGGGCGCGAGCGAATTGCCAGTAACCGGGCACAAATCCTAACTCCGAGCTGCTACTGAGAATTTCATAGAAAAACCCAATAACACTTTTGGTTCGACCTGAGAATCAAACCCAAGACCTCTAGCGTAACAGTCGCGCTAGGGACCACTAGGCTACCGAGGCAGTATATAGGTATACACAAGCTAATACGCTAAAAAGTGAATTTATGCTATCGGTACTAATATTGTAAAAAGGTGCAGTTTGTGTATTTTATATTTTATTCATTTGTAACATAATCTCCGGAAGTACTGGTTGGATTACATAAATCTCAACTAATATTATAAAGCTGAAGAGTTTGTTTGTTCGTTTGGTTGAACGCGCTAATCTCAGGAACGACTGTTCCGGATTTAAAAAATATTTTTTTGTCGGATAGTCAATTTATAAAGGAAGGCTTTATAACATCACGCTGCGACTAATAGGTGCGGAGCAGTAACTAAAAACTAGTCGAATCAAAAATAAAAAGCTGCTTTACTGCCGAGTGTCTAAAGCTTATGTTTTATGTTATACTTGACATAAAAACGAATCTTTATGTAAACACGGACGCAGTTGTGATCAGAAGCTAGAGAAGTATAAAATATGTAAAGCCTAATTATGACAAACGTAGATGCCATATCAACGTAATATTAATTATCTATAATCTGGCGTTATAAATGTTATGATGACAATGCTGTAATGAAATGTCTATAATAAATTAATATTATACACAGCCTAGTGGTTCTAAGCGCGACTGCTACGCCAGAGGTCTTGAGTTCGATTACCAGGTCGAGCTAAAAGTGTTATTGTTTTTTTTATATAAAATTCTTAGTAGTAGCTCGGAGTTACGATTTGTGCCCGGTTAATGGCAATAGGCACGCCCCCTACTATATGAGACCTAAACATACCGGCGAACTGTGGGTGAACACTGGTACACCTCTGCCTAACCCTTCGGAGAATACAGGCGTGATGGTATATGTATGTATGTAAATTAAATAAAAATGACATTAGTACTTGCCCGGTTTCGAAATCAGGTGCCTTCACTGAGCCACCACGATTCAACAAAAATCCGCAACAGATATTACCTATTCCATTGATTCTCCAATTCTGGTCAAAGTAGTTCCGATGACCTAGTCTTCTCCCGCCCGGCGGCGATGCATATAGAAATTTAATCAATACTAGGGCTGCCACCCGTTCATGTTACCGCGGTCATTTTATTTTTTACTTAAAATGGGTTTGCTCTTGACTCTAGTGTAGGTGACAGAGACAAAGTCGACGATAGAGTGAGCTTACCTAGATTAAGCCAGGCCACTCTAACTTTGAAGAGATTAGGGTCCTAACTGAGTTTATGTTTAGACAGTTCGACTTTACATTCGTATGATTGTTGAATTAATGTACCTGTACAAATTATTGTTAGTATTTTTTATTTGAAGAGAGTAATGTATGGAGTTTATTGTTTATTCTTCTCTATACGAAACTACTAACTGGCAAGTAGATTCGATTCTTTTCCCCCTGAAAATAACGTTCAAAAGTGTATTTTAATAGTCTAATTATATTAAAAGACTAGCGACCTGCCCGCGACTTCGTCCGCGTAGCTTATTTCACCCGCGTTAAGTTACGTCTTTTGTTACTGCAGGCTTCGCTCCCGTGGGTCGTAGCGTGATGGTATATAGCCTATGTTACTCTGGAATAATGTAGCTATCTATTGGTAAAATAATGGTTAAAATCGGTCCAGTAGTTTCGGAGCCTATTCGTTACAACAAAACAAACAAATCTTTCCTCTTTATAATATTAGTATAGATTTGACTTGCTGTTTCTTGGAATTTTTGTTACCTATATCAAAAATGCGTTTGTATGGATTTCGAAAGGCGTGTGTAAGCGGTTATAAAGAAAAGTCCGCGCTAAACCAGGATACGATGTGCCTAGGGAACCCCGATTAATTGTCATCTACACTAATATTATAAGGATTTATATTTTTGTGTGTTTGTATGTTTGTAATGAGTAAACTCAAAAACTACTGCGCCGATTTTAAAAATTCTTTCACCATTAGAACGCTACATTCACCTTGAGTAACATAGGCTATATACCATCACGCTACGACCCACGAGATCGGAGCAGGTACGGAAGATGTAACTTAACGCGGGTGAAATAAGAGACGCGAAAGAAGTCGGAGGCAGGTCGTCTAGGAAGCCGTAAATTAAATTAACAAACCAGTTGAAAATTAATTTAGTTGGGCTTAAAACATATTTCTCACAGTCGTCCGGGAAAAACCTCATTTTCACCTAAATGTCCGGGGATTTTGACGTTTTTGTCCGATGTTAGCAGTTTTAGTGATGGCAGTACTAATCAATACACATCAGCCAAAGGTCACTGAGCATGCTACCAACAGAAGGTCAATAGTAAAGTGAATGATCCTGCGAAGTCCAAGCGTGTGTTCAAACTAGCTTCTGCTCATGACTTTGTCTGTGTAGGAGACTATTGTACCATAAAGCATAGCCTAAGATATTCGGGAATAGTGTCGCAATCTTTAGTAGTAGTAGAGCTGTTTGTGAAGGAGCTCGTCCGGGGAAGTACTACTACCATAACTATTTCTGCCGCAAAGCAGCGTTGCTGTGTTCCGGTGAGAAGGGTATGGGTGCCGGTGTAGTTACAGGCGCATGAGACAGTTCCACTTTGTCTCTGGGATGGCACTGCATTTGCAAGGCCTCTGGTATTGCAGATGTCTGTAGCTAGCGGTGACCATTTAACATCAGGTGGGCAGACCCAATGAAATAGATTTATACAAAACAAACTGAATGTTTTTTGCAATCAAATCAATACTTTCAGAGATTACCTGTTACAAACAAACAAACATTATTTTTTATTAGTATGGATAAACCATTGCCAGCCACTTTTGTCGGTCTGTTAGCCAAAAAGTTGAATATTGGAGAATAAGCAAGAAACTTCAAGGACACTCATTTTAATCAAGTTTTTATAAAGTCTTGGTAACATTATTTTTGTTACTTGAGTATTATGTGATAAGTGAAAATGGGAAAAATTTGCCTGCTTCCCCTACATGTTGTCCCAACTAGAAATCGAACTCCGTATAATAGTCGCCACGCGACGTGAGCACAACCGTCACGTTCATATTTGGATTCCTTTCTTGGTTGGGACAGCGATACTGCGCACAATCGGTTCGACGGACGGGCCAATCGCGTACAGCGTCGGCGACCCCAAAAATCCCAAAAATTAACTTATCGTTTGTGCTCACGACTCGTGGCGGTTACTATACCATATGTTTAGGTACACTCGTCCGAAAAACAACAGAGCCATTTCTAATCATCACGTCAATACAAAAACAATCTCCTCAATAAAAGTAACCTAATTATCAGCTACGGAACTCCTACAGAAGCACCATCTCAACCACTAACCCTAAAAGATTCGTTTAAAATAAGCGAAGCTCAGAAATCGAGAGAGCGCTGCAAACGTGGCTGCGTGCTGTCTCCCTTGCAAGCCTACGATGCTATGCTGCTATCTCACTCTAATCCCTATTTGGTAACACCAACTATTTCATGGATGAAATTACTGTTCGCGTATGGTATTGTCCATGAGCGATAGCGGGGCGATTTTGATTGTTAGAAGAATTGTGGAAATAAAAACTAAGGGAAAATTGCAGTTCGTTTTAATTCGGCATTCAGAAGGTACAGTTTAAATTCAACTTGATTCTCAAAATAAGATCATAATTATGCCAGTCTATTACTGTCCCACTGCAGGGCAAAGACCTAGGAGGATACAGGAAGGCACGAGCATTGGTCACCACGCTTGCTCAAGGCGGATTGGTGATTTCAGAGTTACATTCATTACAAGTCCAGATGTTTTCCTTCACCGGTGTCAGTAATGTCCAAGATAAAAAGAACATATGAATTGAAAAAGTTACTTGGTAAATAATATTATTATGTAATGCATAGTAAAACGTTATTATAATATTTTTTATATTTATTTAAAGATAGTTAGTACCTAAATAAATATTTAAAATGTAAATATATTTAACAACAAATTCTGTTAAACCATTGATCAGATATTTTTAAAACCCACGCATAATTTAACATAAATGATTAAATAAATACTGACTGACTAGTTTTAAATAATATGTTTAAGTCGGAATTTATCACAAGTAAATATGTAATAGCCATTTTAAGTTCCTGCACCAAAATATAGGAATAACTAGCGAACTGCTCGCGACTTCGTCCGCGTGGCTTATTTCACTCGCGTTAAGTTACGTCTGGTTACTGCTCCGCTCCCGTGTGTTGTAGCGTGATGGTATACAGGGTTATTTGTAAAACATAGACAACCTTGCAGGACTGTATTACTATCATCATAAACAACAACTTTTGTTCTATATTTTTTTCAGAATCAAGCAACGCAAGCGCATTGAAGTGAATGACCGACTGAAGGATTTCCTTAAAATTGTAAATGGTACAAGTACAAACACCCCCGCCGCCCTAACCGTGATATTAGGAATAATGTCGATATTAAATCAAGACTTTTTACAAATAAAAAAATATTTAAACATAAAAAACTGCCTTTTAGTGTAAACGCAGTATTGGGAAGAAGCCTTTAACAGTTCTGTGATTATAAAGTTGTAAAACAACAAATGTTATCGACAACAACCGTTTTCGAATAACAAAAATTACCTTTTTCCATATCTATAGTAATACTATAAAGAATTTTTGTTTGTTTGTACTGAATAAACACCGAAACTATTGGATCGATTTTAACAATTATTTCACCAATAGATAGCTACATTATCGGGAAGTAAGATAGGCTATATAACATCACTGTACGACACACGGGAGCGGAGCAGTAACCAAAGATGTAAACGAAGGTGAAAATATCCACTCGAACGTGGTGTAGGCAGTATCAAGCTCTAGGTGTAGTTAGAATTTGTGGTATTTCCCAAACGACATCGGTTAAGTTCATGTGTAATAATAATAGTGAATTGATTAGCTCTTATCAATCACGCCTTACAAGCGTGATATCAATACTTAGCGCAAATAAGTAGGAATAGGTAGATATGTGATTAAAAAAAGTCCTGAGGATTTGCGAACTTTTATTGTAAAAACAGTGATTCACACTAATTTTATAAATGCGAAAGTAACTCTGTCCGTCTGTATCTTACAAGGGTAAACTACTGAACCGATTTTGATGAAATTTGGTACGGGGTAAGTTTGAACCCCAAGAAAGGATATAAGCTACTTTTTACTTAGCGATCACCGACTAAGTCGCAGGCAAGAGCCAGTATTTCATATTGGTAATAGTGGCCTATGGCCCTGGTGTGTATTGACAGCTGTCAGCTAGGGTAGTTTTGCTAAGAGGAAAATATCTCCTATTCTACGAAGAACACATACATAAAACATTGATTCATTTAAAATTAGCATTTAGTCGCACATTTGGTTTATATTAGTTTATCTTAATTAATTTAATAAATGGGAGATTGTTAGCAGAAGTATAGTCGGTTATAAAACAGTTTTTTTTTATGAAATTATCTACCGGATAAGTTAATGTGGTTACAGATAATACTAGGTTCGTTATGTTATGAATATGTAACAATGAACCAAGACTAACTAACGACTGGTTTAAGATCATCCCAATAACTGTCTGTTTGACAACTTATGATATATTAATCGAGTTACAATTATGGCTGGTTTCATTATTGCTATCTGTAGATTGATCTCTGCCCAATCATGTGGTCGAAATTGTAATCTTAAATACACAATACACGTAAGCCATACAAGTTGACAGCCCACCTGATTTTAAGTGGTCACCGTTACCTATATACATCTGCAATACCAGGGGCCTTGCTATTGCGTTGCCATCCCAGAGACAAAGTTGATCTGTCTCATGTGCCTATAACTACACCGGCACCGGAACACAGCAACGCTGCTTTGCGGCAGAAATTGGTATGGTGGTAGTACTTCCCCGGACGAGGTCCTACACAAAGAGCTCTCCTACTACTAATTGCAAATATGTAATAATCTGTTATTCTAAAATGGTTCTAAATTACGTTTAGCCCATTCAAATACTCGATTCCTAGCGGAACATGGAACTTAAAAAGACAAAGAAAAAAACTACCTATATATTTGTTTTCGTTTGTACCACAAAGCCATACCTATTGCCGGACATACGCAAGCGATATTCGCTCTTATGTTCTCGACGTAACCGTGAGATTCCCTTGTACGGTCGTAGAGTAATTTTGTAGTACGTTATGGGGATTTTTGTAGTGCGATGAAATAGTTTTGGTCTTGGGTGTAATTATTTGTCTAAATAAAGGTTATTTGTTGTTTAGCTATGCAATTATATTTTATGGCTGTAATAATATACTATTTGAATGATGTTTGATATGAATATAGGTTAAATAACGTAGCAGCGCAATGCTTAGGATATTTATTTTTGAAGATTATCGATTTTTCTAACATAATAATAACTAAGTTGTAATTGCAATTAATTAAACTACAGTAAGTTACCACAACTAATTATGTTCGTGTTCATTTTATCATTTACTTTAGAACAAACTGAACAAACATAATATTAACAATATTGAATATTTAAGTCAATATTGTGTAAAGTAACTACCTATATCAAAAATAAAACATTAACCTAAGAATTCTTGATACTCTTCGAATTTTTTTTTTTATTAATCTGTTACTAACTATCCTGTTTTCTGACCGCGGCGATACCCAGGTAAACAAGCCCATTACAGTTAATCTGGTACTTACAATTTTGCTAAGAAATTCCAAATTAAAAGGGGAGTAATAATAATAATAACGGCAAATATCAAGAGTGGTCGGTGTAGTACACAATACACTAGAACTGCGACGCGCCATGTGACGACTTTAGAGCTAGGGCCGCAGTAGAGTCGCATTGATACTAAAAATATTTTGTGCATTTATTTATTTACGGAAAATATGGAAAACATACGAGTAGAAGAGTTCCTATTTGGAAAATGTAAGTAATCGAAGATTTGATAAATTATTATACATTATAAGTTATTACTGTACATTTTTATCACTAAGGCCATGTTGTTCGGTGCGATTCAAGATTAGTGTGTCTAAGATACCGACTTAATTTAGCTTTTTATTTAACCTGATTATGTACGAGACAAGATCCTATGTAAAATTCATCAAGTTAGGCTGAAGCTAAACTATTTAAGAAATTATCTGAAGTTAAACTCTGTATTAAGACCGAACCGAAGCGTTCCTGCCCTGAAAAAACGAAAAAATACACAAAAATTACATTTACTTGGTCTTTTTTACTATAACATTTATTTTTAAAGTAAAAAAAAAACAAATATGCATTTAGTAATGCTTGGAAATTTACAGATATTGTATAATTATGATATATTTATTTGTTCAATATTTATAGTAATATTATAATTACTTCCCTCAAGTACGGAACCTTCTCAATTTAAACAGCAGATAAAGATTAAACAGTAGGTGTCATTTTGACATAACATCTCGCTTGTATTCCATAAAAGGTAAGTCAGAGGAGTAAAGTTTATCTACATTTCGCCAGTTATCTTATAGTAGAAGACGAGCCTATTGCTATTAATATTGCAAGTTCTCTTAAAAAAGGGGGTTTATGAATACATAATTATATCTAAATGCAACTGTGTTATTTTGATAAAAACCAAATAATATTTAATTACTCGTTTTTTTTTATTACCTATTGTACATTTAAAAGGATTAAAAAATAATCCAAGAATAGTAGTAGATAGTTTGGCAATAATCGCGAGTTTCGAGTGTCCCTAGGTATAAAGCTTATCTTATCTTTGAGTTCATTCGCTGTGTAAATAACTGATAACACTAGCCGTTAGGTACAGACGAGTGATTCAGTGGAAACACATTTCATTGTAACTATTTGTTTTTGGTGGTTCGTGACTTAAGTAGGTAAAAACGGAAACTTATGGTACCGCCCCGGGGTCTTTAGTCTGTCCAGTCACTCAGAAGTTCTATTTTTACTATATTTGGCATATCATTTGTTTATCATTAATTTGCCAGTACATTTACACACTGTTTTCAATAAATTTATGAAAAAATGCTTAATATTGAGAGAAATTTGGGAATTAAACCAATCCGTGGGAAAATATACTAAACTTTAAATTTTATCTAAATAATAAATTGTATTTTTTAAGTTTTTGACAAATTAAAGGGCTCAAGAGCAGGCTTATTCACAAATTAGCAAAAAAAATCTTTATTTGCCTAAATCATTAATAACATTTTCCTTTAAGAATCTAATTTTTGGTTCGAAAACGTTGGTTGGTTGCCGGTTAGCAACTAGAATATTCTAGAAGCCTGGCATGTCTGGAGAGTGTTTATCAACCAAAAATGCTAACACAGGCCTTTTACCATTCGGCTGTACAAGTGTAATCGCATTGATATGTTTGTGTCGTTCAAAACTGAAATAAGTTTTTTGTGTGACAAGATAACTAAAGTAAGCGGTTCCCAAAGTTGCTTTTGTAGGTCAATTTGTACGTTTGTTTTCATATAAGATGACCTACTGAGCCGTGTTTGAGTATAGGCGCCAGCTGTTGTTGTTATGTCTTATATAGATTTTTTTTTGTTTCATTATTAGTTATGAATGTTCTATTTTTATGAACAAACGCGAACATTGCAAGGAAAAGTATAAAAAACGACCTTTTATGAAAATTTATATTATTAAGACTGACATCATTTTATAGTCATTACGTTGAGTTAGCTCTTTAGATTATAAAATTAAAAGTACTAACATTAACACAACACTCGTTTTATAACCGGACTTAGATAATGCAGTACATTCACCATCTTGTTTTGAAACGGTGAATAAACAGCATTTTTTTGCATTCCGTGCCTAAATTGGCATCAATTATTGAATCAAACCGATTTCTGACGAGACTTTTACAGCAAATTTTTAATTAATCTTTTAAATATTATGCTTTTTGTTCGTAACCACTTTATTTGACCCAAACGTTCACTGGTAAGGTCACACATACGTGGTATCAAGTTTACCTTGGGGTAGCACCGTCACGTTACGATTTAAGGTATACATTTAAAATGAACCAAATATACCTCACACTATCATCTGCCTGCGAATTCTTCCGCGTACCAGAAAACATTGCCTTATTTTTTGGTTTTCGGGGGGAAACCTTTAAAAGACGCACGATCTTTGAGGATAAGATCGGGGTGTGTGAGATTCACTAAAACCACCCCGATGGACAGCATCAGCCCATAGAGAGGGTTCAGTTTCCTCTTAAAAGATCGCACCAGAACCCTCACTGTGCAACTTCCCTGGTAAAACTGTAAAGGGGTCTCCCTTAAGCCTAGCTGTGCACGGTAGCATGTGACCACTGAGCTACCGTCTTCTCTAAGGTCTAAGGTAAACATAGCCTACAGCACTCCGCAATAGTTTTGTTTTCAATCAATGAAAAAGTTTTTGTAAACCTATCAGTACATCCAGAAATTATCTTATACAAATAAAAAAAAAAATAATATCAAAAAAATATATATAGATTTAAAATTCCTTTGTTACAATAAAAAAATATAACACCGCAGTCGTCTCCACGGATTCCCAGTTAAGCAATTATTTACCAGTGACGCGGCGCTCGGGCAGGGCTGCCAACCGACAGATTATATTTTTTAATGATGCCAACATTTGAATAACGTTATATGCGACGTAAGACCCAGGGTTTGCTTGCTTTCTTGACAATAATGCACTTGTTGATGACGAACAAACTGACAGCTCCAATATTGTCTCAATGCAGGGCAAAGGCTCTCATTTAGAGAAAGCACAATCATTGATCACCACGCTTGCTCAAGGCGGAATGGTGAAATCAGCCTTATATTAATTACTAACTTAGTTTACTTCACCCTAATTCTTTTTATAAAATAAAATTAGCTTAAGTTACTCCTTATAACATCAGTTATGTGCTAGTGAAAGTCCCTTAAAATCGATCCTGCCGTTTAGGAGATCATCTGGGACAAACATACTGACAGACAGACAAAAATTTTTTAAATTGTTTTTTTCGTATAAGTGCCTACCTACCGTGTTCACATGCATTTAGTAAATTGCTGTTGATGTGACATTACAAACAGACACTTAAATTTTATGTATTTGTACCTATAAATGTATAGAAATAGTGATGGTATCGTAGTCGCCACGAGTCATGGGCACAAATGTCAAGTTATTTTTTGAGATTTTGGGTTCCTTTCTGGGTATTTTGAGCCGCCGACGCTGCACGCGATTGGTCCGTCAGTCGAAAAATTAACCACTACTCTGCACAAGTTGCCTCACTGAAGGACCTACCAGGTATAAGCTTGTATTCCGCGAATTTGTCCTCGTAATTTAGGTTTTTCCCACCATACTATCGAATTTAGTGGCCAGCCGATGATTCGGTTCCGGCCAAAGATTTTCCGGAACAAATACTTGTTCAGTATTAGCTGCTTTTCGGATAGAAACAAAAGGTATGACAAAGTTGTAGGACACGGCAGCAGTTGCATTTCGTGAAAACCTCCTAGGTTCAATTTAGGTGAACATAAACAAAACAACATGCCATCACGCCTGTATTCCCCGAAGGGTTAGGTAGACATGTAACAATGTACACCCACAGTTCGCCGGTATGTTTAGGTCCCACGTAATAGGGGACGAGCCTATTGCCAATAACCGAATTCATATTTAGGTGAAGTGAGTTCAAATCTCACCGATGGAAATGATTACAGAATAATTCCTGCCGGTCGCTAAACTCAAAGGAGACTATCTTTTTCTAGGGTTCCGTCTTTCGGTCGGTCACCAGGCTGTATCTCATGAAACGTGATAGACAGTTCAAATTTTCACAGATGATGTTTTTCTGTTGTATACTAAAAAACCATAATAAAACAAAATATTTAAGGAGGCTCCCATACAACGAACGTGTTTTTTTTTGACCGTTTTTGTACATTTTTCACCGCTGTGGTGGCAAACAAGCTTGCGGCCCGCCTAATGGTGAGCGGTTACCGTAGACTATGGACGCCTTCGACACTAGGGGTAACACACGCGAGCTGTCGACCCCCGAAAAACCTATTAACTCCCATCATAATCCTCCCATTTCCCATATTAGCATGAGATGATATTAAAGTACACAACTGTGTGCGCAATTTCCAGAAAAGCCGCAGGCTGAAATATTAGGTCTAGGTAACTGTTTTCCAAACCTATGTGTTCACTTAAATTTCTTGTCGGCCCGAACAATTTCAGCCCCAAACTAAACTATCAAGTTTTATTTTTTTAATAAATAAAAAAAAAGAGAATGTGTTTCTTTGTTTATGCGGTTTTTACTACAAAACTGATGTTCCGACGGTGTTACATGGAACTTTCATACGTTGCCATCACGCTTGAGTAGTGGAGGGGTGAACAGATGCGTAGCTACGTAAACATGTACTAGCTTACCTAATGAGTGTAATATTACAATAGGTAGAAGGCACATCGCTACAAAAACTTACCACGGATTCAGTACATGCTGATGAGGATGGTTGCAGTAGTAGAGCTCTTGGTGAAGCAGCTCGTCCGGGGAAGTACTACCACCACACCTATTACTGCCGCAAAGCAGCGTTACTAGCGTATGCTCGCAACTACGTCCGGCGGGGCGAATCTTACGGATCCCTAACATTTTAAGAATAAAATATAGCTAATAATACTTGCTGATAATGACGCTTTCCATATGTGAAAGAATTTTTAAAATCGGTTAAGTAGTTTTCGAGTTTATCCATTACAAACAAAAATACAAATCTTTTGTTGGTTTAGATAAGTCTGAAATCGCCAATTCGTCTTGAGCAAGCGTGGTGATCAATGCTCGAGCCTACTCTGTATGAGGAGAGGCCTTTGTCCTGCAGTGAGACATAATATTTTGAACACTGCTGTTAAGGACGATACTTACTTTTTTTTTTATTTGCCTTTGAGCCATCCAAATCGAAGTCAGCTGTATTCGCTGTTGTACTGATGACAGAAAAGTTGTGGAAAACATATTGAACAATAAAATGAAGAAATTTCGCTTCTGCCCCGTCTGTGACTCTGTATGCTTAGATCTTTTAAACTTCGCAACGAATTTTAATGCGGAAGGTTTTAAACACGTATAGAACATTACGCTATGTCCAACGGGAGCGGAGCAGTAACCAAAGACGTAACTAAACGCGGGTGACATTAAGGGGTTTATGCCTAAAAGCTTGTAGTGAAAAGTAAGTTTGCTTGTTTGTTTGTTACGTCTTGACGCCTAAACCACTGAACCGATCATCATGAAATTACGCATATACGTTGTCAGGTGTACAGAAACGGACATTACCTTTACCTGTTACCTTTCGGAGTACCTTTCATTCCGAAAACAAGTACTGTTCCCGAGATAACAACAATAAAGTTCTTATGATAATAGATGGCGCCACGTGTCTTTCGAATCATTATTTAATTTTAATTATTATAACCGACATTGCGCAACGCGAATGAAGTCCGTGACTTCAACAGCTAGTTATTACCTATATACATGGTGACTAGTCATAGTTTCCTATTTAACCTCTAAAATATTCCGCGGTCACTTTATTATCTGCAATGTTTTTGCTGTCGCTACCCGCTTTCCACCGCTCTGTATAGCATCGCTGACTCGACTTATACGCTCACGTACAAAATAGTTTCATACAATATTATATTTGGCTTTATGTTTTCTAAAACTTATCACGTGTAGCAGCTCGGAGTTAGAATCTGTGCCCGGGTTAAAAGCAATAGTCTTGCCCCCTATTACATGGGACCTAAAAACATACCGGCGAACTGTGGGTTTACATAAGTACACCTCTGCCTAAACCATCGGGACATACACGCGTGATGATGTGATGAACGTGGTCGAGGTGAAAGAAGTGTGTAAGGATCGTAGCAGGTGGAGTTCTGTGGTTTCTGTCTACCCCCATGGGAAAAAGGCGTGAGTTTATGTATGGTATGGTATTCCGTGTCAAAATTTCTCTTGCTTTTTAAAGTAATCGTATTGATTTAGAATATTTATAAAAAAAAAAATCTTTGACATATCATTATCAAATAGTTAGGTATCTATAAGGAAATTGACACGGACAAATTCGCGGGTAAAAGCAAGTGTTTCAATACGTCTCAGATAGTAATACTTTATGAATTGATGTCAAGGTGATGATGCTGTGTCGTTGACTGTACGTTACTGTCTACTGAACATATCAAAATATGACATCTATGTATACTTAATAAGCCTTTTTTTTTTTTTTTTGGTGTGTGGGAAATCATCAAATAACTTCTCCCGCCCTGGGCGGGGCGGCAGGGAGTGTCAGACTTTTACTGACTAAAACCCACCCATGTTCCTTCTTGTGCCCTTTGCGTTCCGGGGGCGCGGTATCTCTTGCGAACAACCCGCAGCCCCGGATACTTAATAAGCCTAAGCTATTCTTTATAAGCCTGAAGAGTTTGTTTGTTTACTCGCGCTAATCTTCGAAACTGCTAGTCCGATTCAGATTTTTTTCTTACTAACCTACCTTATCCCTGAGTACAGGGTGGATTTCTAAGACGGGTCACTAAGGGCAACCTTAAACGTTATAGTTACAGGGAAACGTTGCTAGGAGACCATCCATAGCTTTTTGAGATATTCTGAACTGCATTCATAGGTTTTGGAATAAATGCCTAAATAGGAACCAAAATATTTTTTTAAGCCGATCGATCCTATATCATGTAGGGATCAGAAGACTCTATGGGACGATCTAAGGTACTATAAATTACAGAAATCGCCAAAAACTTTTCCTTTACATTTTGTATGATGATAAACTGCCCCGTTGACCTCGTGATGGCGAGCACGACTGTTGAGCGTGGGGTTCTGGGTTGGACTCCCAGGTCGGGCAAAAAGTGTTATCGAATTTTTTCATTAGGAATTTCTCAGTAGCAGCCCGGAGTTTGGAAGTTGTTGGTGTAACACCCCCGTGCCTCGGAAAGCGCGTAAAGCTGTTGGTCCTGCGCTTGATCTCTCCCCGGTGGTATGGTGAGAACTATGAGAGCGGGAAGAGGAAAAGTGCACCTGTGTTTGCGCACACACTTGTGCACTATAATATCTCCTGCGTACTTGGTTAGTCTGAATTAAGATTAACCGCCGTGGTCGGAATAGGTGTGGTATACACGATGATCAATATTTCTGGGGTATGTCGTGGTAGCCCGTGCCGCTCGCCTCACATGCACAAGGCAATGGCCTAGCAACCCGGCACGGACAAGCACCAATGAGACTTTTTCTATTTCATATGTACTTTCTAAGTATATCTTGGACATCACTGACATCGGTTAAGGAAAAGACCGTGAGGAAACCTGGACTTGTAATTAATATAAGTCTGAAATAGCCAATCCGCCTTGAGCAAGCGTGGTGATCAATGCTCGTGTCTTCTCTGTATGAGAAGAGACTTTCGCAGTGCAGTGGGACAATAATAGACTGGAATTATTACTTAAAATCCTTCCATTTGGAGAGTGGGTGAAAGTCTAAAATAACACGAAATTGAAAACGAACTGAGGTAGGTTAGGCATCGATTTACTAATATCGATTCGATCAGCCGATTAGCTATCAATTCTGTCCGAGTATAACGCAACAATCAGATTTTGTAAATATTGTCAACAAGAATTTCGTCTACAGACTTAAACATAATGCAATCTATAACCGGACATTATGACTGTTTATCAATTTTCAACCTTATTGCTAAAAGCGTTAGGGTAGGACCTAACCTAAAAAATATACTTCGATTTATCATGTATCAGTAAGTGATAACTACTATACAGTAAAAAGAGTTTAACTGACAACAAATAATCTCTTAAAAATAAAAATAAAATATAAGTACCTACTAAAAAATAAACAAAAAGAAAAACGTCCCAAAGATGGTAATTGACTGCAAGCTTCCAACTTTTCTTCTACATAGGATTTTGAACCTTAATTTCTGTGGAATAAAACTCATAGTATGTAATACGGATGTTTCAGTAATGTAAATTGTACTGTATGCCAATGGAAATAGAGTTGATTTTCCAATAAACATGTAATGTTGATTCAGATCATGGTTTGACTGTTTTTATCATTGGCGAAGTGGGATACCATGAGTTTTTAGATTTTTGGGAATGTTTTGTTTTTACAAAATATTTTTTCTTTTTGTGTTTTTTGTTGGTAATCTCGTAACTGACGTGCTTGTATGACTAGATGTATGTGAACGAGGACGAGGCGAAAGGAAATCAGAAACAAAAAGTTTTATTGGATTTTTTTATGAAATTCTCAATAGCAGCTCGGAGTGAGGATTTGTGCCCGGTTCATGGCAATAGGCTCGCTCCCTATTAAATGGGACTTTAAACATACCTGCGAACTGTGGGTGTACATCAGTACGCCTCTTGCCTAACCCTTCGGGGAATACAGGCGTGATGGTATGTTATGTTAATAAATGAAAACTGCTCGAGCGTATTGCTGAGCTGTGTCTGGGTTGCCCACAAGGTTACATTATTTTATTTATGTTATGTACAATTTGTTCGCTATAATCATGGCTATGATCGTGTAGGATTTCCAGCGTTACGATAAGATATCGAATATTTTTCGGAGAGTTCAATGTTCTTTCAAATACATTCTTTTTTGAAGGACATCTTTTCGATATTTTTGTAATAAACTAGCTTCTGCATGCGACTGCTTCCGTTTGGAAGCCAAATTTAACTTGAAACTGTGGCATTCGACAACAGTGTAGCTTTTTATCAGTAAATGAATTTTTGTAATCGGAGCAGGGCTTCCAGAGATTATGTACCACATAAAAACAACAAAAAGAAATCCTCCTTATAATAGAATAAATTACTGTTGCGCCTGTGTGTCGTAGCGTGATGTTATATAGCTTATGACATAATAACGTGCCTTTCTATGGTTAAAATGATTTTCAAAATCGGTTCAGTAGATCCAGAGATTACGCCCTACAACCTCACAAACTTTATTTCTTAATAATATTAGTATAGATTATAGATAATGTTGTTTATTATTTTCTTCCTCAAGGTTCAAGCTATCTTAAAAAAACTATAAATAAACAGACAGACATAGAAAATACTACATTAGTACATATTTTATTTTATCATAGTGAAGTAGGTACGATGTTTCAAGGTCAATAGAATCTTATACAAGTTAATAAGTTAGTTACGTATTCTTTATCGCCATTACTTAGTTGATTGAAAAATGTTTTGTTTGCCATCATACCTTCATTATAAAAAAATAACTCCAGACTATTATTTTCCCCCTGTGGGGCAACGCCACTTCTCACATAGAGAAGGCACGAGCATCGATCACCACACGCTTGCTCAAGGCGGATTGGCGATTTTAGACTTATAAGTATTAATTATAAGTCCAATTTCCTCAAGATCTTTACTTCAACGATGTCAGTGATGTCCAAGTTAAACTTAGAAAGCACCTACATAATAATGTGAAAATCGATACTTGGAACCATTTATAAAAATACTAGGCTTGAAATAAGACACGAAGCAAATAGATGCACTTTCAAGTGAATTATATTTTTTAATTATGGGTAAGTACAGTAACGGTTACTATACCAATTAATATACAAATATTATTTTGTACCTGTACCACCAATTTCACCTCAACGCATCCTTCTCTAGGAAGAATGTAGCTGCTAAATGTTACCTAAGAAATAACGTTTTAAAAAACTATACTCATATCAAACATTTTAAACGCTCAAATAAAGCCAACAAAAACCGAACGTGTGCCGTCCCTACAAGGCGTATCGAAAACATTATGACGTAACAAATTCACATACCACGGAAATTTCAACCTTGGTTCTTAGGTTTAAGGTTGATATTCATGTGTGTGTGCTGTCTATGTAGTGGTGACCGTAAAATTATCTGGCCATGTGTGTGTATATTAAACATGGAAAGCTGAGCGTAATACGGTTGTAACTCGGTTTGTAGCTAATTTGGTAATGGTGTTGTTTATTTAGTTATTAATTATTTTATTTTAAAGTTGTGTTTATTAGTAGTAAAGTATAAAGTAGGTCGTTACGTGATTATTAAAGTTTAAGTGGGGTGTGAATGGAAAATAATACCTACTATCAGGAATTTAATAGTGCATGATGAGTGTAATTTTTGACTAAATAACGTGGTTATTTTCTTAATTAATGCGCACTTTTGTATTGTATTTTATGAGTAATTATTAGATTTAATGATAAAACTCATTCTGAACTACTACGAGTGGAATTAAGTACATAATTTAAAAAATTCAAATAAAACACACATACCATCACGCCTGTATTCCCCGAAGGGTTAGGCAGAGGTGTACCAATGTACACCCACAGCTCGCCGGTATGTTTAGGTCCCATGTAATAGGGGGCGAGCCTATTGCCATTAACCGGGCACAAATCCTAACTCCGAGCTGCTACTGAGAATTTCATAGAAAAACCCAATAATACTTTTTGCTCGACCTGGGAATCGAACCCAAGACCTCGAGCGTAGCAGTCGCGCTTAGGACCACTAGGCTACCGAGGCAGTTATTCAAATAAAAATAATAAAAATATAACAATAAAATTCCTAGCCTTAAATACCTATAGACATTGTGGATTATGTAAATAGATCAGGAATTCCACAACATTTATATTTATTTAATTATAAATAATAGCATGATGATTTACATTTATAAGAAGCGCTGTGACTCAAAATGTATAATATTTATAAACAATAGTAATTTGCTGACCATTCATTTAAATGTTAAATATAATAGTTTCTATAAAGCACATTATTGATACATACTTGAAATCTACATAATTATACATTGTAGGCACTAAAATAAATTAAACACAGAAAACTTAACAAAGAAGAATTTTAGATCTATTGTGATTTTTTTCATAAAATCATCAGTATATTTCGCTAGAATTCGACGATTTTCCAAACAGTATTTACTTAACGTACTTGCTACTTTTGTGTTTGGGTAGAGACCTTTGCCCTACAGTTGTAATCAAATGGAACATCATGATCAAAATAAAAATACAAGCAAAACAAAAATATTATCTTTCTCTATCAAGAGTTACAACGCTTGGGCGCTCAGCCGCATAAATATCAATGTACAATCGAGGTAATTTCTCTACGTACTCTGCTATATGATCAGGCGTAGGGTTCACCCGTGCTTTTAATATTAAATGGTTTATTTCAGTATTATGTTATTATGTTTTTGGTTTTAAATGCTAATTTGTTAAGCTATGAAATGAGAGACAAGAGTTTCATTAATAATTACGTTCGTCCAGGCTTCCAACTTTGCACCGACGATATTTTATGATTTTATTCTTAAATTAAAATATCTAAATCGAACAATTAAACTAGAAACGAATAAAAATAAACCTACCTACGACCTACTGTAGTCGGTCAGGCTGTCCGCTTATGATCGGTGACCGATTTTTTTGTCGGAGAGAATGGAGCATACGATCTATTAAATGGTCCGATAATCGATCCTACAAAAAGTCGGACATGAGCGGAGGCTGTAAGCCATTTACTGGCACTTTTCAATTGTGTCTCTGTCTGTTAGCGCCGTCAAATCTCCTAAACGGCTGGACCCATTTGGACAGGACTCTTACTGATGGCAATTAGCTGATTTTATTTGATCTGATCTGATTTAGGAATAACTTTTAGTAGTAGAAGTACTACCACCATACCTATTTCTGCCGTAAAGCAGCGTTGCTGTGTTCCTGTGTGAAGGGTATTGGTGCCGGTGTAGTTACAGGCACATGAGACAGTTCAACTTTGTCTCTGGGATGACAACGCATTGCAAGGCCTCTGGTATTGCAGATGTCTATAGACAGCGGTGATCACTTAACATTAGGTTGCCGGTCGGCCTGTTTGCCATCCAATGATATAAAAAATAAACCTCGCCGGTGTGAAGCAACCCTTACAGTTCACGCTAAGAAGATTTTTCTTAAGAACTAAAAATATTTAGTATCGGAAATAAATACATGAGTCAAAGTCTAAATTTGTAACATGATTACAAGTAGCGGGGGTATGAAAATATAACAATCTGTTTGTTGGTGAATTTGTGCACAAACGCTGCCCGTCAGACAATTGACGACCGATTTTTTTTATTGGTGAGAATGGAATTTATGATTTCTAATATGCCTTTCCGACCACGAGTCCACGACCGATTTTTTGACAGGATTTTTCTTGGCGACAAAATCTGACAAAAATCGGTCGCGCCTAAACCAACGCACACGTCCTACAAAAAGTCGGTCCTCGAAACTATGGATTTATTAAAAACGGTCTTACAAAAAGTCGGTTGTGGCTTCCCGACCACGTCATGCAATCGGAGACAGAATTTTTTGTCGGCCACAAAAAGTGGGTCCCACGAAACTATGGAGCTATAGAACGGTCCGATAATCGGTCCTACAAACAGTCGGGCGTAGGCGGAGGCTGTATACCGTCAGACATTCAGAATATAGGTACACTATCTTATATATTGAACTAATTGTTGCCCGCCATTTTGTCCGCATTGAAATCACAGACAGGTCAGGTCAAAGATCCCTTAATTCGGCCCAGTCCCAAAATTCCTATAAACTATCTATCAACCAAATAACTTCAAAGGTCAAGCAGTTTTCGAGATTTCGTGTTTAGTTTGTGATTGAATGAATGAGTGACCTTTCGCTTTTTATAGATGGATAGACTAGCTTCTGCCTGCGACTTCGTTCGTATAGTGTCAGTCGCAGCGTGATGTTACCCCTATACTATTTCTAATGAATCTGGCTATCATATGCAAAAAGAGATTTTGCGCGACTGATGAGCGTGGGGTTCTATTCCCAGGTCGAGCAAAAAGTGTTATTTGGTTTTTAGGAATCAATCAGTAGCCGGGAGCTTGGAGGTTGGTGGTGTGACACCCCAGTGCCTCGGAGAGCACGTAAGGCCGTTGGTCCTGGCTGTCGTTCGTAGATCTTAGACAGTCGTTACAGATAGTCAGAAGCCGAAGTCTGACAACCAGTCTTACCGCGTGGTATCGTGTTGTCCAGTAACTGTGTTGTGGGCAGTCGCTCCATGTACAACACTGGTATTCAGCTGCATACGGTTAGACTGGAAGCCGACCCCAACATAGTTGGGAAAAGACTACGCAGATTTTTTTAAATAGTTTTAAATTAAAAAAATACTCTTCAGCTGTATTGTATACTGTATTGTATAGTACAGTATGCTTATCGCATGTTATTTCTCATCTATTTATATTCTCAACCACTAGTATTTTATAAAATAAAGGAGGTCGACTCCGCGAGAGTTCCTTTTCTAAATTTAGCGTATCCCCTCCCCGCGACGTTGTCATGGTGATGGCTAATTAAATACCTACACAATTGAATCGTTGTGCCACTGTGTAAGTAGGTACCTTGCTGTTAGCGTACGCAGATCTGGGAGTATGCTCCAATAGTTTAATGTAACGCTTGGTTTCCCCGAAAGGTTAGGCAGAAATGTACCAATGTACATCCACAGTTCGCCGGTATGTTTAGGTCGAACCTATTGCCATTAACCGGGCACAAATCCTAACTCCGAGCTGCTACTGAGAATTACATAGAAAAACCCAATAACATTTTACTCGACTTGCGAATCGAACCCCAGACCTCTAGCGTAGCAGTCGCGCAGGACCACTAGGCTATTGGTAATAAATTACCCTGAACTTATCTTACTACTATCAAAAATGCGAAAGTTTGGATGAATGAAATCGCCAATCCGTCTTGAGCAAGCGTGGTGATAAATGTTCGTGCCTTCTCTGTATGAGAAGAGGGCTTTGACCTGCACTGGGACATTAATAAGCTGCTATATATTTATTTATTTATATCTAGGCGTCGCCCATGACTTCGTCCGCGGAAACGTCGGTTACCGAGGAATAAAAAGTAGTCTATGTAATTTCTTGGGGTTCAAACTTACCCCGTAACAAATTTTATTAAAATCGGTTCAGTGGTTTAGTGATGACAGCGTAATAGACAGATAGAGTTACTTTCGTATTTATAATATTAAAGTATGGATTGCTGTCCGTTATCGGTGACCGACTTTTTTGTCGGAGAGAATGGAACTTATGAATTCTAATACACCAACGCACACGTCCTACAACAAGTCAGTCTCACGAAAAAAATCTCCATAAAGTTTTACCTCACTTTTAAAGAGGTTACTTACCTACGTACCTGCTCACTCCCTATCTGAAGTCGTGAACATACGCATTATGATGATTGAAATAGCCCGTACAGGTACATTAATAAGTTTTATAGTTGAAACAATCAACCGGTCGCACACTGCAAGATGTAATATTGCAAACTTTTCAGTTGTCTAAATACTATAATATTCTTCAGACCGATTTCGGTCACGGCGGCGAATCAAAGTCGATGCATTTATTTCAATTAGACCATTTAGAAGCTATATTGAATTGGCAAGAAGTTATACAGAAAGTTGAAGCTAGTTCCTCATTCCAAAACGTAGGTCTCTATGGAGAAATACGAGCAAGATACTCCACGGACACTCTTTTTCAATTTGGTTTTTGCAAATACAATTTCAATGGGGATAGACAAGTACGCAGGAGATATTATAGTGTAGGAGTTTGTGCGTATACACAGGTATAGTAACCGGCACGACTCGTGAGCACAAACTTCAAATTCATTTTTGTGTTTTTGGGATTTTCGGGTTAGTTAGCGACGGCGCCCCCGCCTCCTTTATTTCGCCAAAGAGACCCAAAAATGAACTTCAAGTTTGTGCTCACCCTGCCAGGACTGCGGGTTGTTAGAAAGAGATACCGCGCCCCCGAAACGCAAAGGGCACAAGAAGGAACATGGGTGGGTGTTAGTTAGTAAAAGTCTGACACTCCCTCCAGCCCCGCCCAGCGGTACTTGATGATTTCCCATCTGAAAAATAAAATTTTGTGCCCACGACTCGTGCTGGTTACTATACTCTCCCTCGTCTTGGCCGTTGGTCCTGCGCCTGATCTGGCCCCGGTCATGTCGGATTTCAAAAAGTGTTTTCCATCAGGAATTTCTCAGTAGTAGCCCGGAGTTAGGAAGTTGGTGGTGTGACAACCCCGTGCCTCGGAAAGCACGTGTCGCCGTTGGTCCCGGCTGTCATTCGTAGATCTTTGACAGTCGTTACGGATAGTCAGAAGCCAGAAAGTCTGACAACCAGTCTTACCGCGTGGTATCGTGTTGCCCAGTAACTGGGTTGTGGAGGTCAGATAGGCAGTCGCTCCATGTACAACACTGGTACTCAGCTGCATCCGGTTAGACTGGAAGCCGACCCCAATATAGTTGGGAAAAGGCTAAGCAGATGATGATGATCTAGAAAATCCTGATGCTATAAGAATTACAATTGTTACACAGGCCATGTGTTAGGATGTACTTGAGTTTGCGGACAAAGTCGCGGGCAGTAAGTAGTTGTAGCATAACAACAAGGTTCGTTATAACATCTCCATGGCCTTTTTCACGGTCTTACTAACCTTAAACTTTGAACTCATGAACCAACAGGCATATTAACATAATTTATAAGCAGAAATACTTATAAATTACAAGATTTTGTAATCGTGTTTAGGGTTCCGCTGGGTACTGTCAAAATTAATTCAATAAACGACAGTTTTAGCGGGTTTTCGATAAAATTTTTGACTATTCTATTTTTGGGGTTTACGGAATTCTGTTGGGATTGCGCAAGTTATTCAAAGGGCCGTATCTTTTAAACCGTAATAGTTACAGTAACCGGCGTCGTGAGCACCAACTTTCAGTTTATTTTTGGGTCTCTTTGGCGGAACGAAGGAGGTGGGTACCGTCGACGCTTCACGCGATTGTGCCAACTCGGACCAATCGCGTGCAGCGTCGGCGCCCCCAGCCTCCAAAGAGACCCAAAAATGAACTTAAAAGTTTGTGTTCACTACTCGTGCCGGTTACCACAGACACCTGTAACTACACCGGCACCCATATCCTTCACACCGGAACACAGCGACGCTGCTTTGCAGCAGAAGTAGGTATGGTGGTAGTACTCCCCAGGACGAGCTGCTTCACAAAGTGCTGTACTACTACAAGCTATAAAACTCCTCTCTCTGCGCCACACGCCTCTTGTACTACATACGACTGGCTAACCTCATTGATAAGGTTTTATATTCGCGCGCTGATAACGCCTGCTCGCACTCGATTGTCTCAAACCTCTGTGGCTATTGTTCTTGCTTATGGGAGGCCATTACTGGACATTTAGCCGTAGACAAGTCATTTTGGCTGTATTGTTTACTTTGCTACTGTCGCGGGCAGGAACTAGGTAGGATATCAACATACACATATCATCACGCCTGTATTCCCTGAAGGGTTAGGCGGAGGTGTACCAATGTACACCCACAGTTCGCCGGTATGTTTAGGTCCCATGTAATAGGGGGCGAGCCTATTACCATTAATCGGGCGCAAATCCTAACTCCGAGCTGCTACTGAGAATTTCATAGAAAAACCCAAAAGCACTTTTTGCTCGACCTGGCAATCGAACCCAAGACCTCTAGAGTAGCAGTCGCGTTTAGGACCACTAGGCCAACGAGGCAGTTCAAGGTTCAGGTTCGAGGAAGTTCGAGGTAGGAAATCAAGAATACCATAAAACATTATTCATACTTAATATTATAAATACGATAGTAACTCGTATCTGTTTGTGTGTTCCGCTTTCACGACTAAACCACTAAACCGATTTTGATGACAAAATCACCTGGTTGCTAATTTAATTATATGTATAAGTACTTTATTTTGATTATTTTTTTCTCTCTTCGACATTAATTCTGCATTTGAGTATGCCTCAGACACTGATTCCTTGTCTTTGAAATGTATAAATGTATTAAATATTGCAATTAATTTAGCTTTCATTTCTAATGTGTGGCACTGAGTACGTATTGCAGTACTTTGAGTGACTTTTATTTTTAATAGATCGTTTTGACATTAGTATAGTTTTATGGAATTGTACAACTTATTGTAACACATTTTTTTTAAAAGAGTATGGAGTTTCTTTCCCGTTCTTCTCCACACGAAACTACCTTTTGGAATGGACAACTAGATTCAATATTATTAATTGTAACAGGTAATTGTTCAAAAGTGCCTTTTAATGGTCTCACTAAAATAAATGATTTGACTTTGATGAAATTCGATACGGGGTAAGGTTGAGCCCCAAGAAAGGACTGGAGATTTACGCGGACCAAGACGCAGGCAAAAGGTAGTATGCTCCTATAGACTTATCCCGTACCAAATTTCATCGAAATCGGTTCCCTGGTTTAGTCGTGAAAGCATAACAGACAGGCAGACTTACTTTCGTATTTATAATATCAAGAATTAACCCATTTACAGGACGCACTTGTATTGTCAAGGAGTCGGTCAGTTAGTCAGTAAGTTGAAGCTATAGTTACTCGTTCCAAAATGTGGTGGCCTAGTTTTAAAAAATGATCCAACTTTACCTTTTGACTAAACTTGGTATCAGCTGTAGCTCCTGTCTGTTGTCCCCCAAACGACACGGCGACACGTTGAACCCTGCGCACGCGCATATAGAATGGCAACGAGCTTATTAATACAAATAAAGTTGCGTGTTTATATTCCAAAATTATTTTAAGGAAATGCATAATACATTGTTGCATTGTAGGACTTGCCTGGAAGCCTGAGAGAATTGCTGATACCGTGGTATATTGACTTGTCAATTTTGTTACTACACCTTGGCTCCATTATTATGAAGAATTTGAAAGTCAATGCATTTTTTTTGGTCAAGAAGTTACGGTTTAAAGTTGAAGCTAGTTGGTCGTTCCAAAACGTAGGTCTCTATGGAGAAGAACGACCAGGAATCGCCACGGCCACTCTTCTCTTTCAATTTGGTTTTTACAAAATCTTCGATCCGCCCCTATTTCTACCGCCAACCGAGCCGTGCAGTGAGGGGTACTTTGCATTATCTTAACTCGCTAATATACCCGATGACGCGCGCCCATAAGAAACATCGATTGACATTTATCAAATAATAAAACAAATAAAAATAAAATACTCAACAGCCAGCTACTTACATAAACGCTGCTAAAACGCTTGGCGAGTGTGCGAGCGGGACGGAGGATGCTCCCGCGGACGAGTGGAGGCGACGGATGTTTGTTATTTGTCGAGATTTTTTTGTGAAAGTTATAACACACTTACCATCACGCCTGTATTCCCCGAAGGGTTATGCAGAGGTGTACCGCTGTAAACCCTCAGTTCGCCGGTATGTTTAGGTCCCATGTATTAGGGGGCGAGCATATTGCCTATTAACCACAGCACTGATCCTAACTCCAAGCTGCTACTGAGAATATTATAGAAAAACCCAGTAACACTTTTTGCTCGACCTGGGATTCGAACCCATGACCTCTAGCGTAGCAGTCGCGCTTAGTACCACTAGGCCAACGAAGCAGTTAATGTAAAATTTAAAGGGATTGTACCATAAAACTTATCTGTAGTCTCTGGCTTGAGCGTACATTCATTAAGGCATATTTCATTAGATAAGCTGGTGTACTTGGCACACATTAGATTTGATGATACGTAAACAAACTGGTTTTTGTTTTTCAAGAAACACCAAATGCCTTATTTGCAGTTTTTATTGTTTCTTTCATTATTAATTTTTTACTCGACGTCTTTGGTTACTGCTCCTCTCCTGTGTGTTGTAGCGTGATGTTATAAAGCCTTCCCCGATAAATGAACTATCCGACACAAGAAGAATTTTTCAATTCAAACCAGTAATTTCTGAGATTAGCGCGTTCAACCAAACAAACAAACAAACTCTTCAGCTTTATAATATTAGTATCGATTTCCACAATCGTATCTACCTAAATAACAAAATATGAATATTTTAAAAAAGTTGTTAAAGAAAATTTTAATATCAGTAAGTCGACTCCCTTCATTAGCTGTGCTAGCAGTGAAAAAATATCGGGCGCATACTTGCTGCGGCTTCAGGGCTGTCACGCCGACCTTATTATTATTATTACTTGTTAGTTATGTTTTTTATAACTAACTGTCATTGGCAAGCGTTTACGAAATGATATGTAGATAACTCAAAATCGACTTGTCGCTAAACTATTTACATAATATACCATCACGCCTGTATTCCCCGAAAGGTTAGGCAGAGGTGTAACAATCCACAGTTCGCCGGTATGTTTAGGTCCCACGTAATAGGGGGCGAGCCTATGGCCATTAACCAGGCAGAGATCCTAAGTCCGAGCAGCTACTGAGAATTTCATAGAAAATCCCAATTACATTTTTTGCTCGGATTGGGAATGGAACCCAAGACCTCTAGTGTAAAAGTCGCGCTCAGGACCACTAGGTTACCGAGGCAGATTTAATTATCTTCAAGTTTTTTAATTTGTAGTTACTACTTACTACCTACTTTTAAAATCTATAATTAACCAAAACACAACACACCTCTGCCTAACCCTTCGGGGAATACAGGCGTGATGGTATGTATGAAAATAATTAAACAATAGGTACTTCTTACAATCTTAAGCTGACGTCACCATTAAATGACAAGTGATGACCGATAAAGCTGTCATATTATAGCAACACGTCATGATAACGGTGATAACAGAAATTATGCTTACTAACCTTACCTACCGAAAATAACAATGTAGTTTATTATTTTCAGGGTTCAGTATGCAACGAAACCGTATTATGAAAAAAAAAACTCTTTTATTTGAATCATCGATCGTCGTGTCGAATTTTGTTCTTTCGGAGTATAAGAGTAAGTAAAAGGGTATTTGCGCACAAATTTGTGCACTATAATGACTTTGACTAATTTCCGGTGAGATTGGTCGCCGTGACCGAAATTCGGTTAGTAGGAATAGGTGTATCAATGCCTTCTCTGTATGAGAAGAGGCCTTTGTCCTGAAGAGGAACAGTAGTAGGTTAAAATTATTGGTTTTTATTATTTTCTTTTTATTTAAGAAGGTAGGTAGGCAGGCCACTACTTTTTTTCAAAAAAAAAAAATTAATTATTAATTAATAAAAAAAGAACACTATTTCTTATATCAAGCATAAGAAAGATGTCGTCTAGTCAACACACACAACATAATACCAAACTACGGCTATACGGAACCATAGTGCTTCATGACTTGCATCGACTGGTTTTATAATAATAAAATGTGAGGTACCTACTATTTTCACGATGACTGTAAAAACAATGTATTATTGACACGTAGTCGTTAGACGATGTGGCAATGTTGACGTCAGGGTTTTAATATTTCCTAATATTAAGCAACCACCTTCTGCCCACCACTTCGTCTGCTTACACCTAAGAATCAAGCCAAAGACTTAAATTATCCCAGAGGTACACAAAAATGAGATAAAAATAAAACATCACACCACGCCTTTATTTCCCCGAAGGGTTAGGCAGAGGTGTAACAATTTACACGCACAGTTCGCCGGTATGTTTTTAGGTCCTATTGCCATTAACCGAGTACAAATCCTAACTCCGAGCTGCTACTGAGAATTTCATAGAAAAACCCAATAACACTTTTTGCTCGACCTGCGAACCGAACCCAAGACCTCTAGCGTAGCAGTCGCGCTTAGGACCACTGGGCAAAAGAGGCAGGCCTGCGACTTCGCCCGCGTCAAAATTTATATATTATCTTACGGGAACCGCACATTTTCTCGGGATAAAAAGTAGCCTATGTGCTATTCCAGACTATAATCTATCTCTGTGCCAAATTTCATCCGGATCCGTTAAGCCGTTCTGGCGTGGTTGGGTTACATCCATCCAAACTTTCGCATTTATAAAAGTAGTTAAATTCTCAGAGAAAAATAACTAAAATATGTACTTAGTATTTTATTTCATTTGTGCCAGCCCTACGTCCTCAAATGTTCGCTTGCTACACAGCGCTTGAGCCGCAAAAGTGCGCTAATGAATATTTGTGTTACGTTAATTTTAATAGTTTTTTTTGTTACTTTGTGTTCCATTTGAAGTTTTGAGTTAACAAGGCGAATTGGAAACTCTTATTTTTGTCTTTAATTAATTGGTTAAAGTGATTTTCTGGTTTTATCGGCTCCAATAGGAAAGTAAGCATTAATGTAGGTACCGGGTAAATAAGGGTTATTTTACCCCTGTAGACAAACTTTTGCTCAAAACGGAACATTTGACAATAATTTCTCGCCTTTTGATTAACAATAAACCTTCTTTAACCATACAATTTCGTTTTTGTTAATATTTTATTTTTTCTTATTTTTCTTTTTAACGTCAATTTTAAAATTTTACTTTATTTTATAAATTTATCTTTTCATGAGCTGAGAAGTTTAAACGTTTTTCCATTTAAGCCACAGTTTCCATATCGAGCTAAAGTACCAGCATTTACTATATTCAACAGTACCCGTAACACATCTATTGTGCCTTATTTATGGCTTAGCAGTTATTGGTACGTAAAAAAATTATGTACAGGATGAATTTTCATTCACTTACCATCTTTCAGGGAGTAAAAGTATCTACTCATGAATCTGAACAACTTTTGCTAAAGGACCAACCTAGAAATATGAAAAGAAAAGCCAGCGGTTGTCATGCATTTTGATAGTGTTGCAGTGCATTTTTGTAAAGAATATGTGGTTTATTTTTCATATCTCATAGTTGGTTACATTTTATCCACATTATGAGTACTTGCGCCCGCGCCCCCTGAAAAAGATAGCAGATAAATGAAAACTCAGCCTGTATAATAGTTTGAGGAATCATAACACAACGTGCAAAAATTCTTCCCATTGTTTTTGTACCGCCATATAAACAATAATATTTTAAAAGTTATCAAGTAAACAATTCCTCAGCAATTACTTGTAAACGTGTAAACATTACAAGAATTACAATAATATTACCAGTCTATTACTGTCTCACTGTAGAGCCTCTTCTCATATAGAGAAGACATAAGCCTTGTTCACCTCACCGCACGCTTGCTCGAGGCGATTTCAGACTTATATTTATTACCAACTTCCGCCCTTGACTTCGTCCGCGTCAAAGTTTGTATATTATCCCACGGGACCGTAAATTTTTCTGGGATAAAAAGCAATATTTGTGCTATTCCAGACTATAATCTATCTCTGTGCCTAATTTCATTCAGATCCGTCCACCTGTTTTAGCGTGAGGACGTGATTGAGTAACAAACATCTATTCATCCAAGTTCATTCAAGTTTTGCATTTATAATAGTAGTAAGATGGTCTCCCAAAGCTGTGAGTGTAAACCCACAACCTTGTGCATGAAAGCCTTAACCACTGGGCCACTGGTACATACCGGCTATCCTACTTCCTACTAATCCTACTAATATCCTTATAAATGCGAAAATGTGTGAGGATGGATGGATGTTTGTTTGTTACTATTTCACACTTAAACGGCTGAACGGATCTGGATGAAATTTGGCACTGAGATAGATTTTAGTGCGGAATAACACATAGGATACTTTTGATCCCGCTAATGTTCCCTTGGGATACTAGTTCCAGCGCGGACGAAGTCGCGTGCAGAAGCTAGTAAGATTATAAATTAAATACAACATAAGTAGGTATTATAATATTACACTCAAAACACGAACAAAGTATGAAATAGATAGTTCTAAATATACATTTTGCCGTTACGCCGCTCCTCACTTCCGCTGCAACCGTTTCGTAAGCTGCGCGACGTCACATTCCTGCTGTACTGCAAGCGGTCTTGATACTTTGCTTATTTTTACACGAAAGTTACAACTACGCAAAATATTATGACTGTCTTTTCTTACGAGGTACTTCAAATAAGTACAGAAGACATATACAGACATACATGTGATTATTTTTGTAATTACTTGTTTTTTGTAATTCTCGCAATAATAACTGCCTTCGGTAGCCTAGTGGTCCTAAGCGCGACTGCTACGCTAGAGGTCTTGGGTTCAATTCCCAGTTCGAGCAAAAAGTGTTATTGGGTTTTTCTATGAAATTCTCAGTAGCAGCTCGAAGTTAGAATTTTGTGCCCGGTTAATGGCAATAGGCTCGCCCCCTATTACATGGGACCTAAACATACCGGCGAACTGTGGGTGTACAATGTTACACCTCTGCCTAACCCTTCGGGGAACACAGGCGTGATGGTATGTTATGTTGTGCAATAATAATTAAATATAATAGATTAGAATGTCTCTTTATTTGCTTAGAAAGTAGGTAGCTATGCAAAATATAGGTGTTCACAGCATTTTTATCTCTTGTACGGTTTACCTTAAAATTAGGTAAATGTTAAAAGTAATTAGTTATTAAACAAATTGTTACTAAAACGTGTACAGGTAAAATAATAATTTGTTTCTGCTCAAAATTTATTGAAAAGGCGAGAAAGAATTCGATTATAAATAATAATACCAGCCTATGACTGTTCCACTACAGAACAAAGGCCTCTTCTCGTACAGAGAAGGAACGAGCATTACCACGCTTGCTCAAGGCGGATTGGTGATTTCATACATTTTTATTTATTACAAGTCCAGGTTTCATCACGATGTTTTTTTTTTTAATTATAATATTTGAAATAGTGTTTAAAGTATTATTTAAAAAGTCATTGATAGAGTAATAATATACTTTGAATAAGGTGAAGGAAGCGTCTTAATACATAAACAGGTTTGTATGACCTTGTGGTATGGTAGTAGGTGTGTATACAGGTGAGAAACCCAACGTAGCCAATATAGTTATTGTCTATTAATTAAAACAGTGACACACGGATTAAAAATAATAGTCGTATGTATTCCATACAGCTGCCCGGTCATGTCAGACAATCGGTGACCGATTTTATTTGTCGGCGGGAATGGAACTCAATGAATTCTAATATACCTACCAACGCACACGTCCAACAAAAAGTCGGTCTCACGAAACTATGGATTTATTGAATCGGTCTGATAAACGGTCCTACAAAAATCTGGTCTTGAGCTATTAATAAGTATAGAATTAAAAAAAAAACTAGAATAAATAATTTGTTGATCTTCAAATATCGCTGAAGTCCAGAGCACTAATTTCCAATCCTAAACATTTCTAGAACCAGAATCATATTAAGGTTAGTTGTTTACCTCATTACTAGTACATGAATATCACAAAACTCAGCAATTTAGTTAGCACATAAAAATGTGCAGTTACCGTCCTTCACCGCAGCCTCGACACGACATTACATCAATTGTACTACGACCACTCAGTCTTGATGCTTCGGTTTATTTTTTTACTGATTGTTACCGGGCGTCTGCGAATAGTGCTGTGTTTTTCATGAGAATATATAATTACACCAATGTAAACCATCATCATCATCTTCTTGCCCTTATCCCATGTTATTTGGGGTCGGCGCAACACGTTTACTTCTTCCACGCTGCCCTGTCAACTGTCATGCTATCGCTGACTTCCTTCTCTTTCATATCATTCTTCACGCAATCCATCCATCTTTTCTTTGCTCTCTCTCTTCCCCTCCATACATACATATTCATAACTCTTTTGGTCACATGCGTCTCATGGTCACATGCTCATACCAAAACAAGCGGTCCCCTTTCAACTTTTCTGTCACTGGCGCTACTTTCAAACTTCCTCTAATATAGGTACTCATTCCTTACCTTATCCATTCTAGTCACACCACACATCCACGTCAACATTCTCATCTCCGCTACATGCAATCTTTTTTCATCATTTATGTGTGAATCGTTAGAACAAAATTAGGTGTGTGTTGATAATCAAAAACATCAAGATAGCAATTCTACTGAATTTCAGGAACGATTGCATTCTGACTACAGTCTCAATCTATCAAAAAAATGTAGGTAATATCGAATTTACCTACAATTCTTTACACTATTTAAAAAGAAAATGTTATTGGATGGCAAACAAGCCGACGCGCGACAGTCTACCTGATGTTAGGTGGTCACCGCTGCCTATAGACATCTGCAAAACCAGGGGCATTGCAGATGCGTTGTCATCCCAAAGACAAAGTAGAAGTGTCTCATGTGCCTGTAACTACACAAACTTCAAGCAAATTTTTGGATTTGTGGGTTCCTTCCTGGGTTTTATGGGGCGCCGATGCTGCACGCGATCAGTCCGACTGACGTACTTGTGCCGGCTTCTATATCTTTAAAAGCGTAAAAGATACACACTTGAAATTACACCGGCACCCATACCCTTCACACCGGAACACAGCCACGCTGCTTTGCGGCAGAAATAGGTATGGTGGTAGTACTTCCCCGGACGAGCTGCTTCACAAACAGCTCTACTACTACTTAGAGTTAACTTTTAAATTGTAAGTAATTAGTGGTAAGAAAATAAAAATGTATTCTATTAATTCTATTTTATTCTCATTTGATTGGTGGTGTGTAATACTCGACTCACGTAGCGTTCAGTCCTCACGCTCGCGCTAGGCTCTCCAGCCTCGCAGTCTTAATAAGTTTGATCTGATTTAACCCACTTACAATATGTTGGCTCTTAGACCATTATTACGTCATAATTAAAGGAAATTGACCATTTTAGGACGGTGTAGGATGTGCGCTAGTTTGCTCCTCTTATAACATGGGGTTATATTTTTTATACAAGCTCATGCCTGCGACGTCGTCCGCGTGGTTGTCGGTTAGCTGCTTGCTGCTCTTGACAATTCAAAAGTGCCTGTAAATGGTCTAATTGAAATAAATGTTTTGACTTTGACTTTGACTTTGCTGGTTTTTTTTAAGTACCTAAGTTACTCTTCATAATATCAGTTATCTGCTAGTGAAAGTTACGTCAACATCGGTTAATACGTTTCGAAGCAGGAACAAGCAGGCAGACAAATCAATTCTTTTTTAATTTTTTTTAAAAGCCAGTACTGTATAAATAGTCATTTAGTCAAAAGCAGTTATTTTGACATAACTTGACACTTGAATTTTTTACTTTTTTTTTTGTTATAAATAACGCCATAGACTTATACACTCTGTCAAATAACTGCCATGGCTTACAACTTTAGTACTATTATTTTTTTATTGTTTTATATTCATCTTCATTGTTTTCACATGTAGAAGCGACAAGAATATTGTAACCAAGATTTTGTAAAAACCAAATTGAAAGAAAAGAGTGTCCGTGGAGTTTCTTGCTCGTTCTTCTCCATAGAGACCTACGCTTTGGAACGAGCGACTAGTTCAACTTTTAAATGTAACTTCTTGACTATTCAAAAGTGCCTGTAAATGGTCTAATTGCAATAAATGCTTTGACTTTGAATTCAAGTGTCTGCCTAATAATTACCTTTTACGGTTTAAAAGCTACAGATCTCTATCAGACGGATAAACAAACACCAGTCTTAGTAATAGGGTTCCGTAATTCCGTTTGGCATTGTTGGGTACAGAACTAGGGTTCTGTACCCATATCATCATCATCTACTTAGCCTTTTCCCAACTATGTTGGGGTCGGCTTCCAGCCTAGCCGGATGCAGCTGAGTACCAGTGTTGTACATGGAGCAACTGCCTATTTGACCTTCACAAGCCAGTTACTAGGCAACACGATACCTCTTGGTTAGACTGGTTGTCAGACTTCAGGGCTTCTGATTATCCGTAACGACTGTCAAAGATCTACGAATGACAGCCGGGACCAATGGCTTTACGTGCTTTCCGAGGCACGGGGGTGTCATACCACCAACTTCCAAACTCCGGGCTGCTACTGAGCAAATCCTAATGGAAAAACCCAATAACACCTTTTGCCCGACCTGGGAATCGAACCCGGGACCCCACGCTCATCAGTCGCGCTTGCAATCACGAGACCAACGGGGCAGTTACAGTTGTCGGTACAGAACCCTAATACCATCCTGTATTTAAAAATTACTAGAATAGATAATGTTACACTCTAGACACAACAATGTAATATCGCATTAAAACTCAATCGAAATGATTACTGTCTGCAATATCCCGAACTAATTAAGCATTTAATTATTAGCAAACAAAATGGTGAGTTTCTATTTTTCTGTTTTTTTTTTGCCTAGTGGTCCTACGCGGGAACCAGTACTGTTCCCGACGAAAACAATAAGAACATTCTTATTGTATGCATATTTTGGTAAGGATACAACTCATGGGTTTTATTCACCGACATGCTAGTGTGGCACCGCCACCGACACTCAAGTCCGACAGCGTCACTAACATGTTCAAGACACCACATTACAGGCATGCTTGAGTAACAGCGTCATCAACCTGCTAGAGTGGACGCGTCACTGACTTGCTAATGTGACCCCGTCACCGACATGGTAATGCGACACTCCCTCCCGCCCTGGGCGGGGCGGGAGGGAGTGTCAGACTTTTACTGACTAAAACCCACCCATGTTCCTTCTTGTGCCCTTTGCGTTCCGGGCGCGCGGTATCTCTTACGAACAACCCGCAGCCCCGGTATCTCTATGGTGTCTATGAACCCGTATAGTAGCCGCCACGAGTCGTGAGCACAAACGTCAAGTTATTTTTTGGGTTCATTACTGGGTTTTTTTGGGCGCCGACGCTGCATGCGATCGGTCCGTCTGACTGACCACTGGCGTGCCGCGTCGGCAACCCCAAAAAACGAGAAAGGAACTCAAAAATGCGACTACTATATCCATGGTAAAAAATTTCCTAACGATGTCCCCTCCACCCTTTAAAACCTAAAAGCACCCCCTGTACCTTAGCGAGTTATTAGCTCAGCCTGTATATATAACCTAGTTTAGATTCATATATTATTCAGACTATTACTCGTACTTACCTATGTAAGCTGTTACTGGCTGCTACAATCTAGATTCTAGAACATCTTACTTCTAATATTAATGCGAAAGTTTGTGACGATGGATGGATGGATGTTTGTTTGTTACTCTTTCACGCTTAAAAGGCTGAACGGATCTGGATGAAATTTGGCACTGAGATAGATTGTAGTCTGGAATAGCACATAGGCTACCATTACGGTTCAGAAGATGCAGCCCTGGGACTGACAAACGGACGAGAGACGGCAATAAGAATCCGGGACCCTTTTAGATACAGAACCCTAAAAATCTCACTCGGTCACTTTAGCAAGTCCGTAATTTAAGACTAGATTTTAAATTACATACTTACGTACTATCACGACTTTATTCTCCGAAGGGTTAAGCAGAGGTGTATCAATGTACACCCACAGTTCGCCGGTATGTTTAGGTCCCATGTAATAGGGGGCGAGCCTATTGCCATTAACCGGGCACCAATCCTAACTCCGAGCTGCTACTGAGAATTTCATAGAAAAACCCAATAACAAGTCAAGTCAAAGCATAATATTTCAATTGACCATTTACAGACACTTGCATTGTCAAGAAGTTATACAGAAAGTTGAAGCTAGTTGCTCGTTCCCAAACGTAGGTCTCTATGGAGAAGAACGAGCAAGAAACTCCACGGACACTCTTTTCTTTCAATTTGGCTTTTACAAAATCTTGCTTACAATATTCTTGTTGCTTCTATATGTGAGAACAATGAAGGTGGATAGCAATATAAAACAAATTAAAACATTTATCAATATGCAACAGTTTTACAGCCAAAAGGCACTTGAGAATGTAATTACCAAGAAAAAGATAATCTAGTTGACCCTTCCAGAAGAATGCGCAAGAAACTCCATCATCTACTTAGCCTTTTTCCCAACTATGTTGGGGTCGGCTTCCAGTCTAACCGGATGCAGCTGGATATCAGTGATTTACATGGAGCGACTGCCTATCTGACCTCCAAAACCCAGTAACTGGGCAACACGATACCTCTTGGTTAGACTGGTTGTCAGAATTCCTGGCTTCTGACAAACCGTAACGACTGTCAAACATCTACGAATGACAGCCGGGACCAACGGCTTTACGTGCTTTCCGAGACACGGGGGTGTCATACCACCAACTTCCAAACTCCGGGCTGCTATTGAGCAAATCCTATTGGAAAAACCCAATAACGCTACTTTTTGCCCGACCTGGGTATCGAACCCGGGACCCCACGCTTACCAGTCGCGCTTGCGACCACGAGACCAACGGGGCAGTCAATGGGCAAGAAACTTCATACAAAATAAATCGGTTATTAAAGCAAAGTTGAAACGCATAACCCGTCTCTTGTAAGTCGGTTAGTCAACTGAGCGGGACGCGAGTATATACTGTCACATTTAAACTCTGTATATCGATTGGGACTAATAATAGAACCAGTTGTCGCTTGGTACAACGCATGAGCGGAGCGATTTTGTAAAACGCTTTTATTTTTTCTTCCGCGTAAGTTTTCTTACAGATCTCAAATTTTTTTGACACTAATATGTAGTCTATATTAGTTAGAAATATTGTAGATCCCTATTAACTTACAACCACTCCTGTATTCCTCAGAGGGTTAGCCAGAGGTGTACTAATGTACACCCACAGTTCGCCGGTATGTTTAGGCCCCATGTAATAGGGGGCGAGCCTATTGCCATTAGCCAGGCACAAATCCTAACTCCTATCAGCACAAGAATTTTCAGAATACTACCAATAGTTTCGGAGATTTGCACATTCAAACAAGTATACAATCAAACGTCAGGTTTGATTCCCAGCTCGGGCAAAAAGTGGTTTTCCATTAGTAATTTCTCAGTAACAGCCTGGAGTTTGAGAAAGTTGGTTGTGTGACACTCGCGTCTCTTGAAAAGCACGTGTCGCCGTTGGTCCTGCGCCTGATCTCTCCCCGGTCGAGTTCTATGAGAGTGAGGGAAGAGGGAGTGCACCTGTGTTTGTGTACACACTTGTACACTATAATATCTCCTGCGGACTTGACTATACTAGTATCTCTACCTGCAGTAGAGCTGTTTGTGAAGGACCTCGTCCGGGGAAGTACTACCACCATACCTATTTCTGCCGCAAAGCAGCGTTGCTGTGTTCCGGTGTGAAGGGTATGGGTGCCGGTGTAGTTACAGGCGCATGAGACAGTTCAACTTTGTCTCTGGCATGGCAACGCATCTGCAAGGCCTCTGGTATTGCAGATGTGTATAGGCAGCGGTGACCACTTAACATCAGGTAGTCCGTCGGCTTGTTTGCCATCCATTGATATTTGAAAAACACATTGTTCTCCATGACTAGGTACAGACAGCGACGTAATTGTTAAGGAAAGCATTGTAATTCACGAAATGCAAGTAAAAACCCGCGGTTACTTCATTTGTATTCAGAATATATTAATTTATTCTACCGACAATTGTACGCGATAACATCTTGAAAAAAAAATTGTTTTAAAACTTTAAACTGTAGAATAGAAATAAAATATTTGTATAGATTTTAGGTACAATAGAGGACAACGGCGGTTGACCATCTTTGAACCTTATTACTAGCTGTGTAAGGATGAAAAGTGGTTAACCTTCATTGACAGCGATTGTACATGGCATAGACTTCTTTCGTTTCTTGTACAATCTTCCTTAATTTAGGCATTAAAGCATTTTAAAAGGTACCTACCTACCTACGTGCTTGAAATTATTAATTACCTAAGCAATATTAATAAACATGATAAACTAACTAGTGGCTGCTCGCGACTCCTTCCACGTAGTTTTAATCATCCGCGTTAAGGTACATTTTTTATTACTGCTCCGCTCCCGTGTGTCGTAGCGTGATTTTATATAGCCTATGTTACTCAGGAATGATGTAGCTATCTATAGGTGAAAAATGGTTAATATCGGTCCAGATGTTTCGGAGCTTATGAGGTACAAACAAAGAGGCAAACAAACAAATCTTTCCTCTTTATTTTTTCTCTGTTTAGTTTTTTTTTTCATTTGAAGCATTAATTTGTGACATAAACGCATACAAATAATATTTAAAACTATTATTACAAACATAAAGATATTTGTATTTATTTTTATTTAAGATCCTTCAGAAGGGTCGGGTGTATGAATGAGGACGAGGCGAAAGGAGTATGTAAGGATCGTGACAGGTGGCGTCATGTGGTTTCTGCCTACACCCATGGGAAAAAGGCGTGAGTTTATGAATGTGTGTATTAAGGCATTTAAACATATATAAAAAAGAATATTCTTCTTAACTGCCTCGTTAGCCTAGTGGTCCTAAACGCGACTGCTACGCTAGAGGTCTTGGGTTCGAATGAATGGTCGAGCAAAAAAGTGTTATTGGGTTTTTCTATGAAATTCTCAGTAGCAGCTCGGTGTTAGGGTTTGTGCCCGGTTAATGGCAATAGGCTGGCCCCCTATTACATGGGACCTAAACCTACTGTGGGTGTACATTGTTACACCTCTGCCTAACCCTTCGGGGTATACAGGCGTGATGGTATGTAATATTCTTATTAAAGAAAATTCATTCAGAATTCGTCATCGTGACGCATGCCAAGACCTTTACGACTTTTGTAAACGGTTATAGATACAATTATCGATTCCACCATTCGTTGTCTGTTTCATGTAAAAAATTGGGCCTTTATTAGTGTTCGACATGCATTCCTAAAGTTATATTGAAATTATTTTCTTACCCGATTTAGAAGAAGAGTTATGTGTACACACAGTACGTTTTGCTGTGCTATTTTAACGTCCGCGTTATCTAGCGGATCCCCTAATAGGGATCCGCAGGATTCAAGGATGACTTAGCTTTCTAATATCGCAAGAAATTTCGGAATCAGACTAGTAGTTCCGGAGATAAGAGCGTTTAAACAATATATTATTCTAAAACCGGTTTTATTATTTGCAAACACCAACTATGAAGCCATAATACAAATTTCAGAAGAAAAAAAAACTGTACCAAAAAAAATACGTTCTCCTAATCTCCAAATTCTATGTAAGCTAGTCTTTATTAATAAGTTAAACAAACAACTTTTGTAATTGAAACCTTCTAGTATACAGCTTAAGGTTCAAAATCAATTGGCAATTAGTACAGTATTCGGGACATACGCCTTTTCGAAGGTAACGCTGGAAACTTCGTGAGCAGTTGTTTACCGAGTTTGGGAAGTTTTGATACTTTTATTTTTGTTATGAAAATGGGAAAAAATATTTGTGGAGGCGTTTATTTTTTGTTTGGTTCTTTAGACAATGACTGGAATTGTACATAATCGTCATTAGTACGTTGTTTTTGTAGTTTATTACGATTATGCATGTTAGGAAACGTGTTAATCGAATACTATTGATAATATCAGCGTATTATTGTTCCAGTGCAGGGCAAAGGCCTCTTTTCATACGGAGAAGGCGCGAGCGTTGATCAGACTAATATTAATTATAGTTTCTACGATTTTTCCTTAATCGATGTCAGTGATGTCCAAGATAAGTTTAGATATTACATAATGATAATTCGAAAATTCACATTGTTATTTTCTCGGTGACGAACTTGCTACCTCATGAGGCGGGCGCCTTAACCACTGGGTCATCACGATGTTTTTTTTAAATATCCTTGGAAGATCATTAACTAATAGCGTCATAAATTAATTATCTTAGCGTGTTTAGCGTAGATAATTGTTAATTTCTTTATTAACAGTATTAATAAAGATGAAGTACATCTAAGTAGGTTCAAGGCACGCGTGGTACTTTACATTTCAATTTTAATGTACTTGATTTGATTAATGCTATGAAATAGTCTTACGTACACATTATTTCTATTACAGTAGAAGTAGCCTTGAGATAATTTCTCTACTCTACTCGTATTTATTTATGTGTTGACATATTTTTATTTAATTAGGATTTATTTACTGATATAATTTTTTGAAGGTATTATTGTTATTAAAACGTATAAAGGTGTGATAGCTAGTAATTTATGTCTAATCTTTTAGGTCTAAGTTCTAAAAAATAGGGTAAATAAAACCATCGATTCGCAAAGACGAAGAAGTAAATTATGTATTATCTAGTATGTCACTTGAGAAATGACGTAATTCACAATAGAAATGATTGACAAAACATTAATATTACCCTGCAATAGTTATAATAACTAAACTACTTTAATTATTATTGTAAGCTTTACCATTTTAACCTATTGACTACATAATTTCACACGGTGATTTCAACCATTGAAAGAGTTACGTAATCGATGCAAGTATCAAGACGGTCGTGTCGCAGTCGCCGACCCGACTCTCATCTTTCACTGCTTTCCTTCGGGGACGGACTTCAGCGAAAGGTTGATATGGTTTTTAGAATTTTAGAATACGTTGTGCAAATTGGAGATTAAAATTGATTCTTTATGTTTTTTTCGGCGGATTCTTGAATGGAATTATGATAGTGTTTTTTTAAAGGATTTCAGAACTCGATGTATGTCAATTAATGATATAATAAAGATTGATTACTTATCTAAATGATAATATTTGGTAAAAAAGAAACAACATGTATATAGGTGCTTTCTTTTTAGGGCCTGCGCCCACCTCCGACTTTTTGTTGGATCGATTATCGCACCGTTCAATTGTTTATTATTATTACCAACGCATTTGTCAATGCTAATAATAATAATTTTGGAATTCATGTATTCCATTCGTCGCGACAAAAAAATTACTTAAAAATTTGCCAATATTTTTTTTGTAAAAAGAACCCTGTGGTCTTCTCGATTAATCCGGTTTTTTAATGTGTAATCATGCATAAACATTTGGTTTAATGCCAGATAAGTTATGTATATTACATAAGCACATTCTAGACATTATTAGACAAGCCATTTTTTCTCCTGCATTCAAAATGACTCAAACAATTTTTTATTTTAAAATTCTTCCATATTTAATTACTTAATTAAAACTGTTTTGCTGCAATAAAAAATAAAATGCTACGCTAATGTCTTGAGTTCGATTCCCAGGTCGAGCAAAGTGTTATTGGGTTTTCCAATAAAAATCTCAGTAGCAGCTCGGAGTTAGGATTTGTGCCCGGTTAATGGCAATAGGCTCGCCCCCTATTACATGGGACCTCAACATACCGGCGAACTGTGGGTGTTCATTGGTACACCTCCGCCTAACCCTTCGGGGAATACAGGCGTGATGGTATGTAAAAAATAAAATGAATTACAATTTTTTTTTTCTTGAATGCCATGTCATTTTAGCTCCTATATTGTTTATAATACAAATTATTTCTTTTTATTTTTTTAAAACGTAATTAGTCTTTTTTGCTAACCTAACCCAACCTAACCTTGAATGTTTATTACCACTGAACATTAATTCACCAACTATAAAATAATCTTGAGGTGTTTGTTTTTTTATTTAAATAATAATTAATGCAAAAAATATTTATACATTTTAACAAAGATATTTTGCTGCTGGAGAATTATGCGTACCTGAATTAATGTAAAGAGCCTACGCCAACATCCGACTTTTCAATAATACATAGTTTCAAGGACCGATTTTTTGTAGGACGTGTGCGTTGATATATTAGAATTCATATGTTCCATTCTCACCGACAAATAGTCGGTCACCGACTGTCTGACGTTGGCGGGCAGCCTTAACAGCAAACATAAATACACCAACTTAATAATCTTAAGATGTTTGTTTTATTATTATTATTTAAATATTAATAATTACAAAAAGCATTCATATATTTTATAAAGATATTTTTCTGCTATCCATGTTGTTAAAGAATTATGCGTACCTAAAGTTACTGTTAATCTATTTTATCTGCTAACGTCACTAATGAAATACCTAAACATCGGTTACTAAGTAATTATGGATACAAGATTGACCGTATCGTGAAGTTTTTTTATTTATTTAATGGCGTCAGTAAAAACCATAAGGATGGAAAAACCAACTAAGGTATTTGCAATTTCCTCAAGTTTGATGTCTTTATGTGGATGAGCGGGACAGCAGACCAAGTTCAGTGGAGAGCCAGTGAAGAGGCCTGTACAAAATGGACTTTATGACGGTTTTTTAAATACATTTTGATCTTATAGGTGTTGCGCTTTTATATAAAACAGCTGATGTTTTTTACATAACCGACCTATAATTTTAACGCCCGAATGCTAAGTCTGTGAATCTATATCTCTGTATAGACACTCAACTCAAACAAAAAAAGGTAGTTCACTTTGTTAATATACGCCCCCCGTATAACCAGACACCCTGTATACTCAGGCCTGTCAGATACCTGAAGCCTGCTGCAGGTTGACGATGTCCATCGAAATTGAACTCACTATACTAATAATGTTTTTACTAAATACCCCTGTATATTTCATTTGCCAAATTATTTTGTGATTTAAGTTACGTTTTTATAGTTATTGCTCCACTCCCGTGAGTCGTAGCGTGATGTTATATAGCCTATAATATTCATTATTAATCTGGCTATCATATTCAAAAAAATAATGTTTCGAACCTGACGGTTAGATCCAGAGATTAGCTCGTTTAAACAAACAAACAAAAAACTCTTCAGCTTTATTATATTAGTCATATATAAAAATTACTGTAAGTCACTTCAGTGTGTTTTGTCGTTAAATAGCAAAAAAATATTCCTTCTACATTGTTGTCGAGTAAATAGGTATAGAAGATAAGATTTATTATTAGCCTTTCGTAATTATATGCCTGGTTTTTGTACAAGAGTAATAAATACATAAATTATTTTATAACTAATTAAGTTGTATTAATTAATATAGTCTTAGAGTCCGATAGTGTTAAAAAACCATTTAAAAACATTTTTTATTACAAAGTCATAAATTATATTTTTTCTTAAATATAGATAAAATAAATAAAAAAAAAAAAAAAAAATGACCGTTTTACTAACCTTTAAATTAAATATAACCACATATTTTATTTAAAACTATAAATCCATAAAATAAAATAGAAAAAACACAATAGCTACTTAAATAATAATACTAGTACGTGCCGAGTGCGTCCCTGTGTCCCCGCGTCCCCCGCGCCCCGCGCCGCCATTTCGTGTTATTGAGAATTTATGTCGCTAAGGATGCTTGCACACCGATTCTAAGCCTTATTAAATATACCGAACATTTTTTAATTCGACCAATATTTTAAAGATAATAATAGTTTTTTTACCTGTTGTTTATTTAAATAGTGGAGTTATATTGTTATAAGTTTTATGTTGTAAAAAAAAACTCTGTGTTTTTCTATTTTTTGCAATCAACACTTAAAATCCAGGTCAAACAGGACTAGGACCAAACTGAAAATATTGTACAACTAGCTTTTGACCGCGTGAATTTTCTTACATACCTCCATTAAAAAAAATATTGATTATGTTACTCTGTAATAGTGTAGCTTTCCATAGGTAAAAGACTTTTTCAAATCGATTAAGTAGTTTTTATATAAACTCGTTACAAACAAAAATACAAATATTTTGTCTAATTATAATATTCGTTTAGCTAAAAAACCGTTTTCATATTTTTTTTTTACAAAACTTAATATAATATTTGGCTTGAATTTAATACGATTTTCCTTCATTTAATTCTGAAATTTGAAACGCTTTAAATATAGTAACACAATATTTATAAATAATAATTCAATCATAAAGTATGGATAATTTATTTAAAAAAATATATTTGGCATAATTTGCAAAAATAATCCGTAGACTCGTGTGTACGCGCCCTATAGGCCGGGGCGTTGCACCGAATAGATCCGACGAACGCTATCAATTGTACATGTGGTTGTGTGCGTTTGTATGTGTGTGTCACATGTGATGCATACAGGATGGTGCTTTTTTATACGGAATTATATTTTTTTTTTACTGTTAATTATATTTCGTGACTGGATTTTTATGATGTTTTGATTTAGATTAAATAATGAATTGTTTGTTTATTGTCTATGTTTAAAAGATAGAACTGAATTAAAATATCTATGTATTCTAATATTTTATAGTAGTAGTTTGCTTGTTTTAGTTTTTTGTTTGTAAAAGGTAATACCTGGAAGCACTGGTTCGATTGAAAAGAAAATTAGATACCTACTATTGCCGGGTATCATAAGATATGTGTTATGGTAGGTACACTTGACTTCCACGCGGACGCGGTCGCGGGTTGAAACTAGTGGTAAATGAAAATGCCTTTTGCAAGAACAACTTCTTTTTTTTAACAAATAACTCAAGTCTTTTAAAGTAATCAATTCATATTTTGGTTATGACTTAAGTTTGAGAGCAAAATATTATAAATTATTTCTTTTAAATTTTCTACACAAAAAAGAACAAGTATCATGTTCTAAAACTACAAACACACACACCTTGTACCCACAACTGTAATAAAACAAACAATCGGAAAAGCAACACGCTGTGTAAGTTCACCTTGTTGCCACACACGCATAATCTTCATATTATATACTTATGTACGTAGCGTGTACAATACCGAGTCGTGGTTTACTCCAAAATATTGGATTTTAGAGTGCAATGTTAGTTTTTTTCAGTATTATGTTGTAGGATATCCTGTCCTACTTCCTACTTAAATTATTAACGCGAAAGTTTGTGAGGATGGATGGATGGATGGATGTTACTCTTTCACGCTGAAGCGGCTGAACGGATCTGGATTAGAGTGTGGTATAATACATAGGCTACTTTTTATTCTGAAATTATTTACGTTTCCCGTGGGATAATAATTGTATTAATTTTGACAAGGACGAAGTAATGGGCGGAAGCTAGTAATATTACAAAGTGGTCAAATTTGTTTGTTTTTTTTTTGGGTTTGTAAGAGGTAATCTCTAGAACTACTGGTCTGAGTACACAAAATCTTTCCCTGATAGACAGCTATTGTCGAGTGTCATAGAATTTGTTTATATTGTAAAATTAAGAAAATTGACAAAATAAAGTGTTTTTTTATATAAAGGTAACATAATTCATCGAAACTGTTTAGTCTGTCCATTTATATAATCATAAGGATAATTAACACAAACCAGTTTATTAATAAACCCGGAGTAAAGTTACGACAAAATCAAACCTTGGAATTAATATTAGTTTTAGTTTAGGGCCTCCGCACACATCCGACTTTTTGTAGGACCGATTGTCGGACCGTTCAATAGATCCATAATTTCCTGGGACTGGCTTTTTGTAGGATCCGTGTATACTAGAATTCATACGTTCCATTCTCTCCGCCAAAAAATCGGTCACCGATCGTTTGACGTGGGCGGACAGCCTTAAAGCTGTGTGACGTCACATTGAATTCAAAATGGCGGCTTGAAACATGACATACGGAATCAGAAAATAAAATTGAAGCTATTTCATGTTTGGTGTCTAATGTCTAATGACCTTTAAAAACACATTTAAAAAAAAATGTTTGCTTATTCTTTAGGTTTATGTATCTTGTGTATATGTGTCAATATTAATTAAAATCATCACGCATGTATTCCCCGAAGGGTTAGGCAGAGGTGTAACAATATACACCCACAGTTCGCCGGTATGTTTAGGTCCCATGTAATAGGGGGCGAGCCTATTACCATTAACCGGGCACAAATCCTAAATCCGAGCTGCTACTGAGAATTTCATAGAAAAACCCAATAGCACTTTTTGCTCGACCTGGGAATCGAACCCAAGACCTCTAGCGTAGCAGTCGCGCATAGGACCATTAGGCCAACGAGGCAGTTAATTTTTAAGATTTTGGACTTATAATAGGTCGCGGGAAATCGCTGGACGCGGGCAGCACAGGACCGGTCATTGTGGCTACCGCGAGGGAGGCCTATGTCCAGCATTGGACGTCGATCGGTTGAGATGATGGTGATGACCGTACGGCGTGAACGCTTTTAATAAAAGGGAAAATGATTAAGTTTTTGCAAGTCTGCCGTATATTGTTAGATAGTATGAGATATGAGTTTGTGGATTACACTGATATTGATAACATGTAATCATTATCATGAAATAATTTTTGTAGTGTTATCTAGTTTTTTATCAAACGTCATCATCATCATCCTGTACTCGATTTATTATAGCACTAGCTGTACCCCGCGGTTCCAAGCACGTAATGTTACGTCTTTGTTAACTGCTCTGCTCCCGTGTTTCGTAGCGTGATGTTATATAGCCTATGTCACTTCCTGATAACTTAGCTATCTATTGGTGAAAAAATGGTTAACATCGGTCCAGTAGTTTGGGACCTTATCTGGTACAAACCAACAAACAAAAATAAACTTTCCTCTTTATAATATTATATTACCTGATCCAGCAAACGTTATTTTGCCATAATTTTTTTTAGGGGTATGAAATACAGATCGATCGTCTGGACCGATTCTCAGACCTACCCGATATGCACACAAAATTTCATAAAAATCAGTCCAGCCGTTTCGGAGGAGTTCGGGAAACACCGCGACACGATAATTTTATATATTAGATAGGTAATATCCACGCGGACGACGTCGCGGGCAGTTCGCTAGTATTTTATAAAGTATCAAATAGTGGCCTTCGTACTATTTTTAGAAAAAAATATTTGTTTCGTAAATATGAACCTTGGTGCTATGGGAAAATGATTAAGTTTCCATTGAAAGGGAATGAGTTGTGACTTTTAGAAGTACTTAACAGTTCGTGTAGGTAGTTTTTTTTTTGTACATTTCGGTGAATATTTTTTATGGTTCAGTGGTTTATGGAGGGCGCGACTGATGTGCGGGGGTCCTGGATTCGATTCCCAGGTCGAGGAAAAAGTGTTACTTAAGTATTACGTTTTTCCATTTAGAATTGCTCAGTAGCAGCCCGGATTTGGAAGTCCGTGGTGTGACACCCCCGTGTCTCGAAAACCACATAAAGCCGTTAGTCCCGGCTGTCATTCGTAGATCATTGACAGTCGTTACGGATAGTCAGAAGCCGGGAAGTCTGACAACCAGTCTAACCGCGTGGTAACGTGTTGTCCAGTAACTGGGTTGTGGAGGTCAGATGGGCAGTCGCTCCATGTACAACACTGGTATTCAGCTGCATCCGGTTAGACCCGAAGCCGACCCCAACATAGTTGGGGAAAAGCTAGTTAGATAGTTTTAGTTTATGTAGGGTGATAATAGTAACAAAGAAGTATCAAGTTCGATTCTTCGTTAAATATTTATTGTTTAAATATTTGATATTGATTGTTTTTTGTCTCGAGTATTATATAGGTAAATGTATTTTTTGTTATTTTCATTGAACTAACATAACATCGATACACAAAGGGATTTTTTGAATAGAATAGATAGCATTACTTTCCTATATTCTTACTACATACTATTGTCATCACCATTGCTTGTTTGCCAATCGTAGTGATTAAATAAATCTTTTTTTACCATCACGTCTGTATTCTGTGTTAGGTAGAGGTGTACCAGTGTACACCCACAGTTCGCCGGTATGTTAAGGTCCCATGTAATAGGGGGCGAGCCTATTGCCATTAACCGGGCACAAATATTAACTCCTACCTGCTACGGAGAATTTCCTAGAAAAACCCAATAACACTTTTTGCTCGACCTGGGAATCGAACCCAAGACCTCTAGCGTAGCAGTCGCGTCTAGGTTAACGAGGCAGTGTTTTTTAAATCCAGTGGTATATTATGGCAAACAAGCCGACGGCCCGCCTGATGTTAAGTGGTCACCGCTGCCTATACATATCTGCAATACCAGAGGCTTTGCAGATGCGTTGCCATGCCAGAGACAACGCGTCAAATCTTCCAATTTGAACAATTATTTAAAAAAGTGCTATAAAATAAAGTAACAGCTACCAAGAACAATACCTATATCATTTACACACACATAGACACTGTATTTACAACACAAACACACTCACAACACACACACACACGTTTATGTTAAATTTAATTGTAAATGTACACCGTGTTCTGTATTCGCTTAGAATTGGGTTCAGTACACATTATAGGGACGAAGATTAGGGTTCTGTGGATGAGGAAAAAAATGTGTTTTCTTCTGGAAGGCAATTGTACGAACTTTTAGATATTAATTTAATCCAATCTTAGTTTCAGTCTGTCAAATGTGTCTGTCTGTCTGTCTTATTAATTGCCTCCGGCCACGTCCGACTTTTTTTAGGACTTATTATCAGACCGTTAAATTGATCCATGGAGTCGAGGGACCGACTTCTTGTAGGACGTGTGCGTTGGTATATTAGAATTCGTATGTTCCATTCTCTCCGACAAAAAAATGGGTCACCGATTGTCTGACGGCTGTGGAGCCTTACCTTTATATTTTTGACAGTCATTGTCGTTAACGTTTGTAATTAGTAGAATTGGCCTTAGCTTTAATGTACTGTCAAGGATTAAGCTTCCTCGCTAATTTATTGTCTTCTGCAACGCAGCAGTTCGCCAGGCAGTATCACCTTATTGTGATTGGCTTAGCTCCGCCTACACAATATTTACCTACTTTCATACACACACAAGACGTAAAACACATTAATTTGAGTTCATCCCTATTACTTGAATAGTATACCTTCTTATCCACATCAAAAAGTCCAAAATCAAAACAAGCAAAGCCGCAGGAAAAAAGATTATTAACGAAATTGCGAATTACTATGAAACATTCTTATGAAGGGGCTAAAATAACTCGCGGGCTTATTCTGGAAGGGCAAACGTATTTCACAGATTCAAAATGGCCGGATTCCAGAAAGTTCTATGAAGATTTTTGTCTCAGTACCATGAGGGCTTGACAAGAAATATGACTACTGTATTAAACAAGGTCGCTTAGATCTCTTATGCGGTTTTCATCAATCGATAGAGTGATTCAAGAGGAAGGTCTATGTGTATAGAACATCACGCTACGACCAACGGAAGCGGAACAGTAATCAAAGCAAATCTGTAGAGACAAAAAAATAATTTGGGTTGGGTAAATAAAGAAATAATTCAAGGGCAGTTACTCCACGCTGCTTGACCTGGTAAAGGTCGCGGGAAATCGCTGGATACGGGCAGCGCAGTGCAGGTCATTGTGGTGATGATGAGTTAGTCCGCCTATTGACCTCTCTAAATAATTTTTACTCCATAAGAATGGTGTAGTAGACCTCCAATCAATGACATACTTTTTTATTGTATTTGTCAATTGACGTAACGAATTATTGATTTCAAAGCAACAAAAGTAAAATTTGAAATTCTAGAGATGATGTGTCTTAGAATTATTGGTTAATGGTGTCTGCTAGTCAAATAAGTACAACAGAGAAGAAGCATACTGCCATTCCTTTCTAAAACAGCTGACTGTCAAAGTCAGCTGTTCCGCACATGATATCGTTTCTGTATAGAAGCGAGATCGCAGACCCCTCTCTAAATATCCGGGGGTTGGTTACTTATTCGAAAGCAATTTTAGTTGAACCCCCACCACCCTTCATTTAGAATGGCACAGGGACGGACTCGAGGAACGGGGTTTTAGGGTTGTTTTAATTAAATATCTATAGAGTTTTTTTTTGTAATGTACAGGTGAATGTGGTGGAATTTCTTTGGTCAGTATTTTACATACTCGTATACACTCGTACCATCCCACCTGTATTCACCGAAGGGTTAAGCAGAGGTGTACCAATGTACACCCACAGTTCACCGTTATGTATAGGTCCCGTTATGTTAAGGGGCGAGCCTATTGCCAGTAACCCGGCACTAAACCTAACTCCGAGCTGCTACTAAGAATTTAATAGAAAAACCCAATAACAGTTTGCTCGACCTGGGAATCAAATCCAAGACCTCTAGCGTAGCAGTCGCGTTTGGGACCACTTTGCTAACGAGGCTGACCACATAGACCACCATATTTTTATTTTATGTTTATTTACAACAGTTAAAAGAATAACAGTAAATCAATTTGACAACGTAGTTATATTTTTAATAAAAAAAATAAAGTCTGTTTGGACGAAACTAATGTAGGAGAAAAGAAGTGATTTTTTATTCATATTAGTCTCACATTAAAATATATTCCACCAGCTTCTGCCCGCGACTTCGTCCGCGTCAAACTTAATATATTATCCCACGGGAACCGCACATTTTTCTGGGATAAAAAGTATCCTATGTGTTATTCCATACTAAAATCTATCTCAGTGTCAAGTTTTATCCAGATCCGCTCAGCCGTTTAAGCGTGTAAGAGTTACAAACATCCATCCACACAAACTTTCGCATTTATAATAACTATTTAGTTAGTAGGATATTTTTTTTTTTTTTGGGGGGTTGGAAATCATCAAATAACTTCTCCCGCCCTGGGCGGGGCGGGAGGGAGTGTCAGCCTTTTACTGACTAAAACCCACCCATGTTCCTTCTTGTGCCCTTTGCGTTCCGGGGGCGCGGTATCTCTTACGAACAACCCGCAGCCCCGGCAGGAATTAGTAGGATAGGATACAACCTTATTGTAGTTATTATACACGGTGGAACTCTATGGCAGATAGTTTTAAAGTCATGTCGATTTTAAGTTATAAAAGAAATAAAGTATTGTTTACATTGGATAACAGATTTGTAAATAAATCTCTCCCCCGGGTCCCGAGTCCGTCCCCCGGCCCCACCGCCCCCACCCGCTTGTAATTCGGGCCGGCTGCCCTCCTTGCCCGATTTATTTGTGCCTGCTTTAATTATGTACACATACTGTAGTAACGTCAGCATATCTGGTCACCATGTAGCGTCAGCAGTGTCAAGCTGGATTAGCGGTGCTTTCTTAAACTGGATGGATTGTTGGATTAAAGTTTGAAATATGGACAATAAGTAATTACTTTTGTGGCTTGGATTAAAGTTACTATACGATTGGTTGCTGTGGTTATGGCTGTGGGTTCGATTCCCGCACGCAATAAATATGTGTATGCCTGTATGTGAGTTTATATGTCTGAAAACGTACACACATACAACATACACGGATAGTTCCTAATGTACGATTTCTTTTTAAACAAAATTATAATTATCACCAGCTAGGCGCACGTCGGAAGGGTACACGAAGGGTTCCGTATCACCGTACAATATTTAACAATACAAACAAGCAAAATACGTTTCTTAAATGGGTGTTAAACCCTGTCGTTTTTATAATTTTTTTGTTTAAGCGACCGTAGCAAAAAAACTCTATGAAAATGAGTTCACAAGATGCAGCGCAGTGGCAGACAGACGGACGGAATGACAACGGAGTTTTAGTGATAGGGTTACGTTTGGCAACCTTCGGCTACGGAACCCTAAAATAAGTAAAAAATTGACTTCGTTTTGTAATAAAAACGGAAAAGGTTTTGAAATATATCTGTAATTAAATCAAGAGTGAACGTAATCATTTTGATTGCCTTTATCAATTAACAACTGAGATTTTGTTGACCTTGACTTTCTACCAATTACTTTTTTAGCTTGTGCAGGGACGGGTTTGAAATATATGCTTTTTTGGCTGCAGCCCTGGGCCCCGCAAATATAAAGGGTCCCCGGCCACCATTGCAGAAAAGATTAAAAACAAAAATAGGCAATCATGGGGACTGCTGACAGAAGTAAAAACTTATCTTTAGCATGTCAGTGATGCGCTCACACTAGCACGTCGAGGTCACGGTTACATTCGTATGTTGGGGACGACCTTAATTTAGCACGTCGGTGACGCGAACACAAGTTTTGCACCTACCAAAAAACACTCAACGTGGCTAAAGAATTTTAACTTGAAACAGGGGCCCGCAAGTTTGCAGTCCGCCCCTGCTTGTGCTGTAAATTAACCGTTTCAAAATAGCCCGCTAACTAGCCGGTTATTCTGAAAACGCTTCAAAAAGGATATTAAGCCATTAGTGAGCCGTGTCGGCGGCGCGTTCGTGTCCCACGCGCGCCTCAAACAGATGTCAGCAAAGGAAGGGGCCACTGAGGGCCGATGCCTGCCGGGGCTGCGGGTTGTTCGCAAGAGATACCGCGCCCCCAAAACGCAAAGGGCACAAGAAGGAACATGGGTGGGTTTTAGTCAGTAAAAGTCTGACACTCCCTCGAGAAGTTATTTGAGGATTTCCCACCCCCCCAAAAAAAAAAAAGCCATTAGTGAGTGATTCTCATCTCCGAAACGATTGTTAGGCTTTGCTTAACGTTTTTATAGTGAACCTAAGTGGAGGGGAGTCTCAGGTGGACCCACCTCATGTTACGGCAAAAATTTTTGATTGACTACTTTGTGCACGCCGCGCGATATGGTCCGCATTGAACTCAAAAGTACCATAAAAAATATCCTATTACGCTCGACAATTTAGTTCAGCTTTCTATCAGTGAAAGATTTTTGAAGTAACACTTCTTATCGCACGCTTGACTTGGGGAGTAAGCTGGTGAATGCGAGACGAGTGCGTTACGGAAATGAGTGTGTTCGGACGCACGGAAGTTGAGAGGGAGATGTTAGTTAGTGAAGAAAGAAAGAGAGTTACGTTTCGTATATTAGTGTAAGAGCAAGAGAGAGCAGTGCGCGCATTTCTTTCTCTCTTCCTCAAGTGACATGTCCAGTGACACGACTAAAGCTTTACTTCTAAAGCACACGCGTCTTCTTTTTTTAAATCAGATCAGCAGTAATGTAAAGATTTATTTTATGAGGACTTTAATTTTTATCTAAATCTATCTGCCTAGCCATTTCCCAACTACGTTGTGGTCGGCTTCCGCAGTTGCATGGCTTATGCAGTTGAATACCAGTGTTTCGCATGGAGCGACTGCCTATCTGTCCTCCACAACACAGTTACTGGACAACACGATACCTCTTGGTTAGACTGGTTGTCAGACTTCCCGGCTTCTGACTATCCGTGACGACTGTCAAAAATCTACGAATGACAGCCGGCACCAACGGCTTTAACGGCAAATTAACTGTAGTTTTATTATTTATTGGTGTAAGTGGGTAGGTCCGCGATTTTAATGGAACCAGATCCCGATGCAGATGCGGCTCTGCGGAAACGGATCCAGGTTTAATGTCCGCCGGACCTGTATGGGTCATGCGTAAACTGCGTATCTGCAGGTCTTGTTGAACCTGGGGCACCTTTTCTGCTTAAAGGAACTTCATAACGGATACATGTTCGCGCAAAATTTCTTTAAACCGCTCTATCGTTCGGGAACGAGCGGCATTTCTTACAAAATTTACAAATCTATTCGCGCGGCGACAGGTTGTGGCTTGTGAGCGGCGGAATTATTACATGTCCGGTGATACGTGTCCGACCTGAAGTTGGAAACAGATCCGAGGCACCGTATTCATCTGGACCTACACGTCTCTAATAAACACTCTGTAAAGGGTTTACCGAATAACAATCGGATGGACGGACAAACGAGCGAGAGTAATAGCGTCTGTCTCTAACTATCTCCCTCTCTCTTTTTCCAGGACGAAGTACTGGCTATCAGCGACAAGGTAGTGTTGCGGGCAGACGACCTCCTCTCCTGGATGTGCGTGGGCACCGAGTGGCGCTGGGGGCTGCGCGCCGTGTGGCGCGGCGCGTGCGCACCGCCCGCCGACGAGCCGCGACACGCGCCGCTCACGCACACCAAGTTGGACTTCAGTGATGTTGATACGGAGAAAAGTTCTATCGGTATGTGATTTATGGTACTCGACTTCTTTTCAACCATCATGGATGTCCTCCGTCCGGGGAGAATGGAGAGTTTTTTTTTATGGCAAGCAAGCCCACAGTCCATTTGATGTTAAGTGGCCACCGCTGCCTATACACATCTGCAATACCAGTGGCCTTGCAAATGCGTTGCCATCCCAGAGACAAAAACTGCTACTGGACCAATTTTAACAATTGTTTTATTTTCTCCTGTTACCATGAGTACGGAGCCCGGTATTCGCTTAACGCACGATCCGCGCTTCCGATTGGTATTGGACCGCCATTGGTATGGTACTTGATTAACGTCTGGCGATTTTGTGATTTGAGCGTGGACTCCTGGGTCCGATTCCCAGTTGGAGCAGTGTTATTGGGTTTTCAATAAGAAATTTCGCAGTAGTTTAAAATTTTTTTTTTTTTTCACCACTGTGGTGGCAAACGTGCATACGTACCACCTAATTGTAAGCGGTTACCGTAGCCTATGGACGCCTACAACACCAGGGGCACCACCCGCTCGTTGCTGATCCTTATAAAGCTATTCAGTCCCATCTTGAAGGACCCCATAATGCAGTCTCTTGGGAAAACCTCGGCAGAGAGCTCATTCCACAGCCGAAGCGTTCGCGAGGGAGGAAATTTTTCTGATACCACTCAGTGCGCGACCATTTAGTCTTTAATGTGTGTCGATTCCCAGATAGAGCAAAGTGTTACTGTGCTTTCCACTAGGAATTTTAATGAAACTTGTTTTTCGTATGCATATTTCAGAGAGCGACTGTACGTTGATCAGTAATAAAAGCATTCTCTTGTCGACAGTGGTGGACGCCGAGGCGCCTGGCGTGGTGGTCTTCTCGTACCCTCGGTACTGCCGGTACCGGGCGCTTATAGCCCGGCTCGAGGGCATCCAGGCGTCATGGCTGCGGGACTCCTTGGTCGCAGCTTTAGGAGGGTACGCGGCGCCGACTAGTAACACCAGGATACTATACTGTAAGGTGAGGAGTTGTGCCTTCTTGTTCTTTTATATAATGGCATCTCATAAGACTACTTTCTTTTTTGTGAGGGGAGCAAAATGCCTAATGGTTACCACGTCATCCGTGGAGACGACGAATATTATGGCTATTGTGGGGCTTGCACCCACTGAAAGCTCTGCCTGGGCGCCTACTGTCGCCTTGATGGGTGGACCGCCAGAACTGCTGCGCATGACGTTCGCGACCCATCCAGGGTGACCCACTTCTGGGCTCCCTCTTCTTTGCCCGCCTCCGGGCTCTCTCCTCCTTCAGCGATGGCCAGGTGCACTGAAACATCACCAGGGACCGTGTTACGTGGACATCTTATAAGGCTGTCTAAGATAGGGGTGGCCAACTAGATTAGACTCAAGTTTTACAGTTTACTATCTAGACTCTAGGCGAACATTGACTCGTATCTCACATTATTTAACGTACCTATATACCTACTTACATAACATTTTAATTGAGAAAATGAACAGTATACTAAAGAGTAGTATTTTTTATTTTAATAAGAGGGAAATAACGAAATTGGAGATTATTTTTAGTGCTTAACACCAAACAATATAATAAGTGTGAGCGTTGCATTGGGGATCCACTCGACTAATAGCTGCGATCAGCTGGTTGGCCACCTGTGATCCTAGAAGTTGTCGGCTGCTTTTCTGCGGTGCCTTAGGAATTACGTCCTCCAGTCACGGTATAAGACTAATAATCTGAGAGACTAAACACTAAGAGCACCCCCTGTGGGTTACGGACCTTGGCTGAGGGCGGATTTGTGTTTCTTAATTTTATGCTGTCAGATTTGGCTGTTATAAATGGACGTTTATTGATATTTGTCTGGTCATAACTTCTAGACAAATCAGTTTATCCAAAAACACGCAACGGTCCGTCATGGCCGTGACTGATACCAGGTCAAAATATTATTGCTCTAGGCTAAAAATTTAGAAAGAAAAATTGGAAATACGTTTGGAAAAATGGTGACTAGCAAATGGTCTAAACGGCTGTGTTTTAGACGTGGACTACCTATTTTCATAATTATAATAATTTATTTGCATACCGTAATGTGTGTAAAAGATGTTACAAAAGGGTCCATAACTGTACTTTTAATCCGCTGTATGTTCTCGGTCGAGGGGGTGATGGAGCGGTATGCCGGCCGTACTCTCACCGGCTAAAATCACTGCGCTGTTACACCTCTGCCTATTCCAAAAAGACCGGTTGGAAGCGGCCTGTGTCCAGCGTATTTCTTCATTCCATTCCTATAATGGCAGGACCCAATCTCGAGTGACGCCTTTTTGGTCCGACGTCAGACTCCCCTAGTCCGTCGTTCGGCAGGGCACAGCAAGCAGCATAGTATTACTTTGCGAATATGTCTGGTTGTAGGACACCTTCGAGTACCCCGAGCTGGAGGGGCACGAGTTCGTGTGCAACCACCTGGCGCCGCGGCTGAAGGGGCGGCCGCGCGGGCGGCGGCGGCGCGCGCACTCGCCGGACCGCGCGCACTCGCCCGGCCGCGCGCGCCTCGAGCGCTCCGACCGCTCCGAGGACGACGAGCCGGCCGCCGACCCGCCGGTGAGTGCACTGAGCCTTTATACCTTGCCATGTATTCACCTAGGACTGCTCAGAGGTAGATGGCGGAGTTTATATTCTTCTTACAGTTTTCCAATTTACAGCTCATTTACAATTTCCCCGTGAATCTCGTGGTTGCATGCGCGAGATTAGATTTCCAGATCGGGGAAAAAGTGTTATCAGGTTTTTCCATTTTTTTCCATTAGGAATTTCTCAGGAGCAGCCCGGAGTGTAGAAGTTGGCGGTGTGACACCCCCGTGCCTCGGAAAGCGTGTAAAGCTGTTGGTCCTGGCTGTCATTCGTGGATCTTTGACAGTCGTTAGGGATAGTCAGATGCCGGGAAGTCTGACAACCAATGAGTTTGGGAGTTGGTAGAAAGTACGTGTCGCCGGTGGTCCCGGCTGTCATTTGTGATCATTTGTGATCAAAAGTGTCCGTGGAGTTCCTTGGTCGGTTTTCTCCTACCTAGACCTACGTTTTGGAGCGAGCAAACTAGCTTCAACTTTAAATGTAACTTCTTGACAATGCAAAAGTGTCTGTAAATGGTCTAATTGAAATAAATGATTCGATTTTGTCCGTGCTCGGTTACGAATCACAGCCTCCTAAATAAATAATCAAAAACCTGTGTTGCCACACTAGCCATCTTGTCATTAAAGTGACATCAGTTTTATCCGCAGACCCCCCGCCGCCTCTCGCTGCGCAACGGCGCTCCCCCCCAGAGCGACGAGGAGGAAGAGGAGTACAAAAGAATAGAGCAGACTCCGGAAGACCGAGCCTTCCTGCAGCAGCTGAAGATGTTCTACAAGACCAAGAGTGAGCCGTTCAAGAGTGGACACACTTTGAAGCATTGTGAGTATTCATAACATGGCAATGTCTAGGATTTGGTGATGTAGCTGTATAGCCAGTTGCCTGACACAGTGAGGCCGCGGTCCCAAGAACAAGGAACCGGGCGTTGGTTTTATCTCGCCCCTTTTTCAAGTGGGGGGGGGGGGGGGGAAAGAATGTCTGTTTGATCCGGCTAATTTCTAGCTGATCACATATAAAGAGTTATAAGGAAAAAGGATTTGGGTTCCGCGCATAAATAATAAAACTCACAGTGCAATCAAAATCCTACTAATATTATAAATGTGACAGGTTGTGAGGATGTATGGATGTTTATTACTCTTTTACGTTTAAACGGCTCAACGGATCTGGATGAAATTCGGCACAGAGATAGATTATAGTCTGGAATAGCACAAGGGATAAGATAGTCAACATAGAGTGCTCTAACTTTTTTTTTAATGGAAATAAATGATTAATGATTGTGTTCCAGTATCCCTGCGCGCGCTGTACACGTCGGTGCTGGCGCGCGGCGGCTACGAGGCAGTCTGCCGACACAAGCTGTGGCGCGCGCTCGCACGCGAACAGCCCGCGCGCACGCGGAGACACTACGAGCGGTACGTCACCACCATACCTATTTTTGCCGCAAAGCAGCGTTGCTGTGTTCCGGTGTGAAGGGTCTGGGTGCCGGTGTAGTTACAGGCACATGAGACAGTTCAACTTTGTCTCTAGGACGGCAACGCATTTGCAAGGCTTCTGGTATTGCAGATGTGTATAGGCAGAGGTGACCACTTAACATCAGGTGGGCCGTCGGCTGCAACGAAATTAAAAAAAAAGCCGAGGCAAGTACGCGTGAGACATTATAGTGCACTCCCTCTTCCCTCACTCTCATAATTCGATGGGACGGCAACCCGACACTACCGGGGAGAGATCAGGCACGGGAATATCACACCAATAACTTCCAAATTTCGGGCTACTATTGAGAAATTTGTAATAAAAATTCCTAATGAAAATTTTTGCCGTGACATGGGAATAGAACCCAAGAGCTCAGCAGTTGCAAATGCGACCACGAGATCAACGGGACTGTCAAAAGTGTGCTGAACACTGGGAAGTTGCTCAAATTTAACTTGTAAGATTTGATAAGTTCCTAGGGCCCGGCTCCATCATCAGACCAGCTCTGTGACATCATTATATTGCATTGTCATGCAAATTGCACATTAAGACAAAATTTCAGCTCAATCGAACATCGGCAAGTGGGTCAAATTTAACTTGTAAGATTTCACTAGACAGACACCGGAACAGATAAAAGTAGACGAAAACTATATTTTAGTAAAAAACAAAAAAAAAATACCATTTTCCAGATTCCTCCTACCCTTCGAGAACCACGAACGAAGAAACGGCTCCTCATTCAAGCTGAACGGAAAGTTGGACGTGGAGCCCCACACCATCGCCACCATCGACGTCACCGACTCCCCCCTCCGGGACGACGACGTCAAGGTACTGCGCACCCCCTCCCCCGCACCGGACAGCTACGACAAGCCGGACGTGGACAGCGAGACGGGAGAAATCACTACCAAAGAGGATATAATAGTCAAAAATGCAGAGGAATTAAACAGAGAGTTCTTGGACTCTCTCCCGAAGGAGGAGAAGACCGTGAAGATTTCTGTAAAGCCGGTGGAGAAGCTGATAGAGCCGGGGAAGGTGTTTGAGGGTGGCGTGGATGTTACTAAGCTGGGAGAGGGTCAGAAGGGGGAGGCGAGGGAGTTTAGTCACAGCTATTTGAGTGATATGCAGAAATTTGGTATGGGTGAGTATTTCATATATTATTATAATCAAATGACTACCCCCACACGGGGCGGCGCGAGAGGGAGTGTCAGACTTTTTCTGACTAAAACCCACCCATGTTTCTTATTGTGCCCTTTGCGTTGCGTTCCTCTTATGAACAACCCACAGCCCCGGCAGGCATCGGCCCTGAGTGGCCCCTCCACTTGCTGACATCTGTTTAAGGCGCGCGTGGAACACGAACGCGCCGTCGACACGGCCTGTCGTTATGCAACGTACGGACGGTGAGCTACCCATTGCTCACCGTCCACAGTAAAAACTAAAATTTGTATTTATTTTAATATATTATTTTCAGGAGCAGAGTCCCTATCGTCTCGCGCGACCCCCCTGAACGGCCACGCCGCGCCCGCACCCACCGACCTCGTAAGTTTACACTTTTTAGTTTTACAGGGTACAAGATTAATTGGTATTTTTCTTGATTTGGACGTCAAGGTTGGTAGTTCGATTCATGAAATAAATATTTGTATAGTATCGAGTACCAGACAATGGGCAATTGTATATAAGTAAGGTTAAATATGAAATAAAACAACCGATCAGTATACAGGGTGGTAGGGTGAACGAGGGATTTCATTCAACTTTAAAATAAAAAAAATAAAAAAATTAAACTGCCTCGGTGGCCTAGTGGTCCTAAGCGCGACTGCTGCGTTGGAGGTCTTGGGTTCGATTCCCAGGTCGAGCAAAAAGTGTTATTGGGTTTTTCTATGAAATTCTCAGTAGCAGCTCGGAGTTAGGATTTGTGCCCGGTTAATGGCAATAGGCTCGCCCCCTATTACATGGGACCTAAATATACCGGCGAACTGTGGGTGTACAATGTTACACCTCTGCCTAACCCTTCGGGGAATACAGGCGTGATGGTATATTTTTTTTTTTTATTTTGATGGTTAAAAAAAAAAAAAAAAAAATTCAATCCTACATTATAAATCAACATAAAACTAAGTTTTTACTAAATATCATTATGGTTTCAAAGAAACTAAAAACAAGCGCGTATAAACAAGATTCGAACTCAGACCTCATTGATCGTGAACCCTTTGCTCAGTCCAAACAGCTACCAGCACATGTTAGATATGAGCGGATTTTAGCAATGCCGTGGTAAGAACGGGTCGCCACTGTGAGCAAATTCTAAATGCAACAGAAATATAATATTATTTCGCTTACTGCGGCGACAGTTCATTAGTGTAAGTCCAGGGTCAGAATTGTATTTTTCAAGTTATTGATAATAAAATTAGCTGTTCTTTATAAAAGTGTAATACCTACACGAGCAAAATGATGAAATGATGATGGTTAGATGGGAAGCTGAGCAGATGTCAAATAAAATCAACAGTATATTTAATTACACCATTAAAAGGTACTTTTGAACGTCACGTACAAGAAAAAATAGAATTGAATCTAGTTTCCCTGCCCAAGAAGTAGATTCTTATGGAGAAGAATGGGCAAGGAACTCCATATTGTTTAAAAATAGTTTGTATGAGTTAAGATGACATGTGTGTGTTTACAGAAGTCCCGGCCGGCGGGCCGCAGCTCGCTGCGCGCGGTGCGCGTGAAGCCGGCGCGCCCGCACCACGCGCACCACGCGCACGCACACCACGCGCACGCCGCGCACGCGCCGCACGCGCCGCACGCCGCGCACGGGCAGCACACGCCGCACCTCACGCCCGCCAGCACGCGTGAGTATCCACCACCAATCAACTGATATACTTTTTATGAGCTGTTTGGCAAAACGCGATTCCCTCATAGAGCTTTATAGCAATACGTTCAGCAGTGTCGGCTATGGGCTGATAAAGCCTCTCCCTCATGACCGATTCTTCTTTCTTTCTTCTGTCAAAAGTCGGTCGTGGGGGGGAGTCATATGATAATGATGAACAATGAACAGTGACGTCACGTAATTTCCAACTAATGATTTCACAATCTCATTTCACAATATGCCTACCCTGGTTCCAGCTCCTCACCCGCTGCGGCCGGAGTCGGCGCCGTCTCCCTCCGGGGGGGCGCCCGTCACTAACTTCGGCATCCACCACCCGCCGCCACACAACGCGCACATCGACGATGATATCGTTGAGGTAAGCGATTTGTATAGTTGGGGTGAAGTTGTTGGGTTGAGTTTTTGGGATGAAGTTGTTGAAGCTGTTGGGGTCGATTCGTTAGGTTGAAGCTGTTGTAATTAAATTGTTGGAGTGAAGTTGTTAAGGTCAAATTGTCTTTTCGAGGTTGAGTTTCTACCAAAAAATAAAAACGAATTACAAATATTGTTATAGGTATGTATTTCTGACACCTATCTTTATCAATTGGTACAACAAAAACAACTATAAAATGCTTTCTACCCCACAGGTTCCCTACAAACCGAAGACCCCAGAAATAATCGACCTGGACGAGTACCCAGAAAGCCCTCAAGCGGTGAAGAAGAAGAAACTTGACATCCTCAAGGAGCGAGGACTCGAAGTCACCGCCCTGCCCCCGCCGTGGCAGGGGGTCGGGCCCCACATGATGACCCCGCCCATGATCCTCAACCCGGCAGTACAGCATCAGATCATGACGCAGGCGCAACTCTTCCAGATGTACAACATTATTCCGCCACAGAACTATGCCAACGGAATCCAGCCGCCGAAAGTCATACAAGCATCCTCGATCTTCGGGAGTACAGGACCCGAGAAGACTGTGTATGGAAACCCGAAGGACCCCTTTATGCCACCCCCGCATGTGTTACACGGGGTACCCGTCAAACCGCTGAGAACTGCCCCCCCTACGCCCACTCCTCAAGACATACTCGACCTGACCTGCAAGTCTTCGAGCCCTCCTCCACAGAAGCCAGCCGTCGAGATAGTGAGGGTACCGCCCTCCCCCTCCCCTACTGCACAGAATTTAACAAAGAATTATACTCTAGTAGATGGGAAGGCAGTCGTGGGATCGAATTTAGAAATCACTCTAGTTAATAAAGCTTCGAGTCCTGGCAAAAACCGGCCTCCGCAGAAGAGGTCAAGCAACGGGAAGTTCATGTCGGCCAAAACGCCTACCCCGCCTAAAGATTACCCTAAATACGCGTCGCCTAGCAGCGCGCAGAAGAAACCACCCATCAACATCCCTAGCTACCAAATCAGGGAGGACCACTCCCCCACCCAGAGCCAAGTCCTGCAAAACGCAATGAAAAATCAGAATCTAGCTCAAATAGTGGATTTTCAGAAGTCCTCGGTTCCTATGACGTCTTTCATGGATCCTTACGTGGCTCTTTATAGCAGTTTAGCGGGGCAGATGGACCAGCGCCAGTTGGCGATGTACCGCGACCTGATGACCAATCAGTTCAGGTACCCAGGGCTGCTGAACCTGGGTGTGGCGACACCTACAACGAAAAATTAGATTCTAGTCGATAGTTTGTTGTGATATGCAGTTATAATGGCGGCTTAGCGTTCTGGGGAGGTCCAGAAATGACTTCAAAGATTTTGTCTCATAGTGATGCAATGTCGAGCTTCATTGGGACAAAAAGGAATTTCATGAATTAAAAATGCATGCGAAAGTTTTTGTAAATAGATACTTGTTACCCACTAACGGCCTCGTGAGCCTAGTGCTCCTAAGCGCGACGGCTACGCTAGAGGTCTGGGGTTTCATTCCGTGCAGTGTTATTGGGTTTTTCTATAAATTTCTCAGTAGCAGCTCGGAGTTAGGATTTGTGCCCGGTTAATGGCAATAGGCTCGCCCCCTATTACATGGGACCTAAACATACCGGCGCACTGTGGGTGTACATTGTTACGCCTATGTCTAACCCTTCGGGGAATACAGGCGTGATGGTGTTTGTTACCCAACCACGTCAGAACGGCTGAACGGATCTAGATGAAATTTGGCACAGAGATAGATAATAGCCTGGAATTAGCACACATGCTTTTTCCGTTTTTGTGTTATCAAGGGATAATTTAGTTCTCTGACTTAATTCTGACGCAAATCAGAAGTCGCGGTCAGAGGCTAGTAAGCATACTTTTTCACATATACCTTATTGTGTACTAAATAAGGTCGATATTGTGTCGTTATGTTAAAAAGAGCGCGCCTCGTCGCGTCCTGATCTAAAATAGGGAAAAATCCTACAATTTTTATTTTATTTCATACATTTTGTATACGATTACAAAGATTTCTATGTGTGACCTTTTCTATGGGACGCTGAAACAATTCTAGAGGCCTTTGTGAGGGTCCATAAGACAGTAGTGAGTTCAAGAGAGCTTCTAACTAACCACAAGCTGCATGCTCGTCAAATTCATGGGGAACTATACTTGTGATGCCAAGCACAAATCTACACTAATATTATATAGCTGAAGTTTGTTTGTTTGGTTGAACGCGCTAATCTCTAAATGTGTTGGATAGTTCATTTATCGAGGAAGGCTTTAGGCTACATAGTATCACGCTACGACCAATAGGTGCGGAGCAGTAACCAAAGACGTAACCTAATGCGAGTGAAAAAACTACGCGGACGAAGTCGCGACCAGAAGCTAGTTTATAATAATAAAAGTTTCTTTTTTTGTTAGATTTTCGAATTGGAACTGGTCATCTTGCCGCTGGGTGTCGGCAGGCGGGGCGATGACCAGCACGCACACAGTGATACAGTCGTGCGATACTGTCTACCGCTACGCAACAGGGCGATTCCGTTCTTTCAAAGAGGTGTATTCTGAAATATTATCAAACGTAAATAACTGAAAAAGCAAGTATTGATTATTGATGTCTCATTGACGACCTCTTGAAATTTGATAAGAATCTTCACTTTGTGTAGTTATAGAAGATTGGTCTCACCTCTTAATTAATCTACGAGTAATCTAGACATGTTCTAGGGTACTTTAACCATCTCATAACAGAATTTTCTACATACACACATGCATAAACTCACGCCTTTCTCCCATGGGGGTAGGCTGAAACCACAGAACGCCACCTGCTCAGACCGTTCTATAGAAGTCTTGAATAGTCTAGGACTTCCCAAAGACCTCTAGTTCAGCAAAGGAACGACTAAAGCCGCCAAATGATCTCCGGGGAATGATTTATTTTAATTATATTGAAAAAGAATTATGGGAACAATTAAAATATTGTTTCTAAATTAATTAAAAAGATAAAATTTTGTAAATATTTGTTTGTAAGTACCTAATTATTAATAAATAATTGTCAATAGTTAATTATAATATTGCAAAGTCTTTATTTCTGTGGGTAGTCAATTTATTGTTAATATGTTTCTCTGTTTGCGTATATTTGTCTACGGAACGTGCGCGTGCGCATTCACTGAATAAAACAAAAAAAGTATTGAGTTTGTTATTAAAGTTTGATTAGATGACGAATTAAAAAGATACTATTATTGTTATTCAAGGAATGTCATCGAAATCTGTCAAGCCGTTTCCGAGATGAACGCAGCACAGCAAACATGACTACACGCTTTTAACTGTAATATAATGTTGTGTTATAAGAACTATTAGCTGAATTTGTAGTTTAAATACATTCTTCTTATTAAACGTCTAATTGACGTCAGGATTCTAGGTTTGAATAAAGATGGGTGTGCAGTCAATCGTTTGTGCAATTATTAGTCTTATTTGTATCTCGAATCGTGTAAACGAGTACTCGACTTAACGAGAATGCTAGTTTACACTGTTCCAGTCACTGAAGACGCGTATACAAGCACTCTGCTAGTCAAATACGATCCTGATGTATTTTAGATGCGATTGAAACAACTTTTTGATGAACGAACACCATTTCATGTACAAGATGTTAGTTTAAACAAGGGACATCCTTCAAGGGAATGAAATCAAACTTAATATTGCGAAAAAATCAGCTGTCCCTTACATGTTGTCGAGTTATGCGAACGTAAATGTATGGAGCAGTTGATTTTTTTTCTCGATTTTACGTTTCGTACTATAGTAAAAGTTGATCATTTTCATGAGTACTGCTCTCCCTTATAGTAAGTCCCTCGTTTACCCGAACACCCTGTATAGTGGTAGGCACCATCAAACAGCTGATACACTATTTATGAGCTGTCAAAGCGCGATTTCCCCATAGACTTTGTATGACAATAGGAAACTATGACGTCACATATAGCCAACTCAATTGATTAACTATTTATTGATGCAAAGCAACTGAAAATCTAATATTACAATTAATTGAAAATAAACACGTTTCAGAGCTAAAATAAAGTGCTTTTAGAGAAGTTGATGGCGTCTACTACATAATTTTCAATAATTAATACCAAAGCATTAAAAACAATACATAACATATTTAAAATTATAATATCACACTTATATTCTTGCGGTTAGGTAGAGGAGTATAGTTTTCACCAATTGGGGTTTCATTCTGCCGATATGAACCAATCTACTTCGAAATTTCTTACATTTTTCTGAAGTAGTTATATTGTTTTTTTGGATATTTAACTCTGATATATTTTATATTTATTTTAAGCACAAGTTTTGGACGTTTTTGAACTGTTATTGGTGGATAGTATTATTGAGAGATTGTGGGTTGGATATTTATGATATGAACTTTTTGTACTCAAGCCTACCCGACCTGTACCCGACCCTAGAATCGAACCCAAGACAGCGACCAATGTAATGGAATTTTTCATCTGAAAGTTGTTTCTCAATAAATGGTTCCCGTTTAGAATAATAATTGTCTTCGCAATTTGTAAATATAGAAATATAATGTTGCATTGTTTGTGCGAGTGTCGTACAAAATAAAATTATTAAAATTTTCCACTTGTGTCTTATTTTTATGTTTGATGAAACGCACGAGATTCCATTAATTTATCCTATTTCCTACCTAATATTATAAATGCGTAACCTTGTGAGGATGGATGGATGTTTGTTACTCTTTCACGCTTAAACGGCTGAACGGATCTGAATGGAATTTGGCACTGAGATAGATTGTAGTGTGGAATAACACATAGGATACTTTTTATTATCCCGGAAAAATGTACGGTTTTCGTGGGATAATATATCAAATTTGGCGCGGACGAAGTCGCGGGCAGAAGCTAGTTTCCCATACATACTAATAATATTTTTAAATATTATCACAAAAGTAGTAGCCCACCGGTATCGGGAATAGTCGCCGTTGGTCCTGGCTTTCATTCGTGGATCTTTGACAGTCGTTAGGAATAGTCGGATCATATCATATCTCATTTTTTTTTTTTTCAAAAACGTTGCCCCACACTAGGAATGTCTCCTGTGTCGTGGGTGCGTTTACAAACATATAAACTCACATACACAAACAGCCAGACCCGGAACAACTATCTGTAGGCCATACAAATATTTGTCCCGTGCGGGAAGCGAATCCGTGACACGCAGCGCAGCAGCCAATCGCTTAGCCACTGTGCCAACCGTGCCGTCAACTCTCGTCGTCAACGCTCTGTAACCAGAACAGTCCCAGGTATGGTGCAGAAGAACAAATTGATTGCAATTACGAGAAGAACATGTAACTACCGGCTTTGTTAACTTCTATTTACCCGACTGCGTCAGAAGGAGGGTTATGTTTATCGAATGGATATATGTATCTATTTCTTTGGCACGCCCTACAGCCCAAACGGCATGATGGATTTTCCATATTATGTATTGAAAAAAAAATTTTTTTCCTAATTCCTACCGAGTGTGGTATCAAAATAAAGGGTTTTATAAATATCTTGCAAAAATGTATGCAAGTTGTATGTTTACATGTAATTTGGAATGAAAAACAAAAATACAAAGTAGAATTTTGTTACTCAAACGCTTCATTTCACTTATTATTTAAAAAATCATTCTTGTCTAGGCGAGGTCTGGAGCCCACAGCTTGAAGGTTCTGTCGTACGAACACGTCGCTATGTACTTGTTGTCGAACGATATGTCTGCACTCATCACCTGAAAATACAAAGTCAAATTTACTTCAATCGCCCGAGTCGGACTCGCGCACGAATGGTCATAAGTCATTTATTCATTTGCTTAACACAGGTACATTAATGATGTTACAAGTAATAAAGAGTGCGCTATGTTATGCCACAGGGCGTGCAAATGTCATGTCTAAATCATTAAATTGAAGAATAAGCCTGGACTAAGAAATACTTATTAAGAACAGCATTATAAAAATTAATTAAAAAAAAATAGCAATACAAAATAAATGTCAATAAAAAGAGAAACACAATAATAATGCAAAATAACATGTCACAAACTGAATACAATAATAAGACTATGTCCATATACAATACTAGTCTCAAATTATTATGCAAGCAATGTGTTTTATTATTATAGCATGTCAGTATTCTCGGGACGGTTGAGACAGCGGTTCTCCCGTCCCAGCCGCCGCGGTAGACGCTCCGGACGTCGGGAGCCGCGAGACGACTCCCGGCCACCGTAGATACGGGCCTGTGGACGGTGAGCAATGGGTAGCTCACCGTCCTTACGTTGCATAACGACAGGTCGTGTCGACGGCGCGTTCGTGTTCCACGCGCGCCTCAAACAGATGTCAGCAAAATGAAGGGGCCACTGAGGGCCGATGCCTGCCGGGGCTGCGGGTTGTTCGTAAGAGATACCGCGCCCCCGGAACGCAAAGGGCACAAGAAGGAACATGGGTGGGTTTTAGTCAGTAAAAGTCTGACACTCCCTCCCGCCCCGCCCAGGGCGGGAGAAGTTATTTGATGATTTCCCACCAACCAAAAAAAAAAAAAAAATGTCAGTATTCTGTCAAAGATATTTGTCTGTTAAAAATTCTGAAATACTGTAATACGCTTCGTACACCAGTAAGGATTTCAGCCGTTTCTTAAACAAGCTCACGTTCAGTTCTTTGATCGACCGTGGTACGTGATTATATATGACTGGCGCCATGCAAACAACACTTTTATACATTAATGCTGGTTCCGTACCATATCTGTAATAACTCTGTTGCCGTTATGAATATCAAGCAAAAAAGAATCACGTTTGTTGTGTGGGAGCCCCCTTTAATATTTATTTTATTCTATTTTTAGTATTTATTGTTATAGCGGCAACAGATATACATCATCTGTGAACATTTCAACTGTCTAACTATCACGGTTCATGAGATACAGTCTGGTGACTGACGGACAGGGGTCCTGTTTTACCCTTTGCATACGGAATCCTAAAAAGAGCTTTTAGTAGTAGTAGAGCTCTTAACGAAGCACATCGTCTGGGGAAGTACTACCACCATACCTATTTCTGACGCAAAGCAGCGTTGCTGTGTTCCGGTGTGAAGGGTATGGGTGCCGGTGTAGTTACAGGCGCATGAGACAGTTCAACTTTGTCTCTGGGATGGCAATGCATTAGCAAGGCCTCTGGTATTGCAGATGTGTATAGGCAGCCGTGACCACTTGACATCAATCAGGTGGACCGTCGGCTTGTTTGCCATACAATGATATAAAAAAGAAATGATTTCTGGTCACCTTGTTGTCGTGTCCGGAGAGCGTGCGCAGCGGGTGCCAGGCGGGGTTGGACCACAGCTTCGCCGTCTTGTCGTATGACGACGTCAGCAGGAAGTGCCCGTGACTCTTCTGGTAGCGAACATCTGGAACATAAAACATTGAAAATCAGAGGCCATTCAATTATGACGTCCCTTAATTTTAGTAATATCAGACCCCCCCACTCCCCCTAGTCAGCAAAAGTAATTAAAGCCCTCCTATGCTTAATTGTATTATGCCGTGTCTGTTTAAATGATAAGTACAAGTAACATTGTTGATCGACTTCTGTTGCTGTACTTTCTAAGTTTATCTTGGACATCACTGACATCGGTGAAGGAAAACATCCTGAGGAAACCTGGACTTGCATATTTAAGCCTGAAATCGCCAATCCGTCTTGAATAAGCGTGGTGATCAATGCTCGTGCCTTCTCTGTATGAGAAGAGGGCTTTGTCCTGCAGTGGGACAGTAATAGGTTGGTATAACTTACCACTTAATAGATGTGTGTGTGACGGTATCGTATACAAAGCTGAGCGTCTTCTAAGATCCCATATTTTTGTCTGAAATTAAATAAAAACCGAATATTATTTTACACACAAAGTTAATGAAGGATCGAACTACTTACACATAGAATTTTGTAGAAGACACCACCAATAAATTGGTTCACTTCTAATGAACTGTCAAAATGCAATTCCCGCATAGATTTTGTACGACAATACTAAACTATGACGTCACTTTTGTGCCAACTCATTTATCTGCTTGCCTTACTATGTTGTGGTCGGATTCCAGTGTAACCGGATGCAGCTGAATACCAGTGTTTTACATGGAGCGACTGCCTATCTGACATCCACAACACACTACCACACAATGGATAACACTGGGCAACACGATACCACGCGGTAAGACTGGTTGTCAGACTTCCCCGCTTCTGACTATCTGTAACGACTGTCAAAGATCCACAAATGACAGCCGAGACCAACGGCTTTACGTGCTTACGAGGTACGGGGGTGTCACACCACCAACTTCTAAACTCTGGGCTGCTACTGACAAATTCCTAATGGAAACATCCAATAACACTTTTTGCCTGACCTGGGAATCGAACCTAGGTGAACTGGCAAACTATTTATTACTTTTAAAGCAACTATAAATCAAATTTTACTGGTAAATAAAAATGAATCCAAGTTTTCAGGGCTAAAGTTACAACTTCGCTCCCTATTACATGAAACCTAAACATACCGGCGAACTGTGGGTGTACACTGGTACACCTCTGCCTAACCCTTCGGGGAATACAGGCGTGATGGTACGGCATAGAGCAAAAGTTACAAGTTCCTCCCAACATTACGAAATTCTTTTTGTTCTTCACCATACCTGAATAATTTCAGATTAATATTTTATTTTTCTCAATAATTAAACAAATAAAATGTGTTACATAACTATCCAGCAAAAACAGTCCAATAAACATCCAACACGTATGCTTAGAAAAGATTTTAAACTAATCAGCGTCAAATATGCAACATTTTTTACAATTACTCTGAAAAACCGAAGAAATTTTAATGTGGGTTAATTGGTTTTGACAAAATTAAACCTATCTAATTACTTACAGAACTCACTAATATAAACAACTTTTACTAAGAAACGAACTACTTCATAATTAAGGAAATACAAAAAAACATTTCAAATTTCACAAAAAAATATCTCCCAAGTGCAATTTAACACATAATTGAACAAAAAAAAAATCAGCAAACAATTTAAAAAAACAATACCCAATTCAAAGTAACATTTTCTTAAAAAAAAATACAAAAAATCCACCAAAACTGAAGTCAAGAGTTGCCGCAGAGCTCGATAGATGGCGTTGGGATCGAAATAGATCGCGCTATGGTTTCGTTACACGCGATTACATATATAGTGTCCGGACTTGTCCGTGAGTCAGGGTATGGGTGCCGGTATTCCGGTAACCTATTTCGGTTTGAAAAGATTTTTGAAATTGATCTTTAAGTACGTAAGTACTAAGATCTTTAAATACACTAGCTATGGCGCGCGGTTTCGCCCGCGTCGACTGCTCGGCTCCTGTGGGGTCGTAGCGTGATGATATAACGCGAAAAAATGTAATAAAATTTGACTTGTAGTTTTTGTTCAGAGATTAGCGGTTTTAACAAACTTTTCAGTTTTTTCATATTAGTATAGATAAGAGAAAATAAAAAATACATTTCAATATAATAAAATGTTACGTATGATTTATTTTAATGGGATGGGAAGTCATCAAATGACTTCTTCCGCCCTGGACGGGGCGCGAGCGAGTGTCAGACTTTTCCTGACTAAAACCCATCCATGTTCCTTCTTGTGCCGTTTGCGTTCCGGGGGCGCGGTATCTCTTACGAACAACCCACAGCCCTAACAGGCATCGGCCCTGAGTGGCCCCTCCACTTGCTGACATCTCTTTGAGGCGCGCGTGGAACAACAACGCGCCGTCGACACGGCCTGTCGTTATGAAACGTACGGACGGTGAGCTACCCATTGCTCATCGTCCACAGACCATGTTCCTTATGATAAAGAAACGACTTTAAATGGAACTCGGTATATTTAGGTCCCATGTAATAGGGGGTGAGCCTATTGCCATTAACCGGGCACAAATCCTAACTCCGAGCTGCTACTGAGAATTTCATAGAAAAACCCAATAACACTTTTTGCTCGACTTGGGAAATGAACCAGTCCTATCGAGGCAAATCGTAAAAAAATACTTGTAACTTTGACGTTCAATATCTCCGTAACCAGGAGTTTAACCCCAGGTATAGTGCAGAACAAAAAAAAAGGGGGGAGGGAGCGACGCCCTACTAGGGCTCTTTAAGCAGTGCGAGTGTCAATCTGCAGACGGGAGGTTGCTTCTGAATCACAGTTAGGTAATTATGGTGGGAACACCGATTACCTGGTGGTCTGCAGCCGCGGTGGCGAGCTGGTGGCCGGCGGGGGCCGCGTCGACCCCCAGCACGGGCCCCAGGTGCCCCTCCAGGAACATGACGCAGCGGCCCGTGCGCAGGTCCCAGACGCGACCGAATGCGTCCATGCCACTGGAACAGGCAGATTAGAGCATTAAAAGGATGTTTTGTTTTGTTCTCTTTTAAGAAAAAAAATCTGTTTGTGTTGCCAGATCATAAGTTATCAGAAAACAGGTTAAACTTGTAGGGATTTTTAAGGTTATTGTCAGGAGAAATAAACAATTACTGGTTATTATATTAAATTTTTCCATTTATTTTTAAATTGGCCTACAAATAAATCTATTACTTTCATGAAAGTCGTTTTTTTTTAATATACACTTATATTGTTTTTTCTTTACGAAACTGTTTGACGGGATTTTTAATAAATTGTCGGGAATTAAATCAAATTTCGGGAGAATTCAGACGAATCCCGACCATCTGGCAACTCTACTGGTTTCACAATAAATGTGTCCTATTTATTCCCGGTTTATTTTGCTGTAAATCCATCAAGTAAATAATGTTACCCAGTGACGGCGAGAGAGCCGTCTCCCTGGAAGGCGATGCTGTAGACAGGCTTGGCGTGCCCCTCCTGATGCAACACCTCGGTCGCTGAAACATTAACATTGTACAACTGAGCTTATATCTGCCAAAATGAACCAGCTCACCGCTATCAGGCGCGGATCCAGGCCTCAAAAAAGGGTGTGGTTACCAGAAATTGCCCAAGTGAGATTTGGACTTTAAGGAATATCTCATCTAGACTAAAATATTTAACTAATTTTATCAAAACTTAGCAGCAGCTAGAGAACAGATCAGGTTTTCGTAAAAAACTGCTATAGACCTTTTTTAATGAATAATTTTACTTAAGCTTAAGCTAGTTTCTTATATTTCTTAGTTATTTACCTGTCTCCAGATCCCAGAGTCTCCAAGAGTGGTCGAAGACCGTGGTGGCGAGGAACCGGCCGGAGGGGTGGAACTCCACACGCGACACCCGCGTCGGGGAGTGTCCCGGGAGGGAACACAGCGGAGACTCACTGTAAACAGGGAACAAGAGAAGTTAGTATTATTTTTTAACCGACTTCAAAAATGGTTTTTGTATAAGTGTTATTCGATGACTGCGCCAATTATGAATCGATTTAGATGATTACTTTTGTTTGATATGTCATACTTCAGAGGTGGTCCCATATACATTTTATCAAAATGGACTTACTAGTTTGGTAAAAAAAATTATATACTTAACTGAAAAAAATATGTCATCCGAGGAAACGAATTAGCGTATTTTGCTTTCTTGTGACTTTTAAGTGGTGTCTTGTTAATTTACGTAGTATCACTGTTCCTTCATGGATTTGGATGACAGGAAGTTGATACTAACAAGCGAAAAATAAAACAACAAACAGAACCAATGCCGCCGGCTTCCAAAGCTAAAGTTATTTTTAACCCCCGACGCAAAAACGACGGGGTGTTATAAATTTGACGTCTGTCTGTGTGTGAGTGTTAGTGTGTGTGTGGCATCGTAGCTCCCGAACGCATGAATCGATTTTGATTTTGTTTTTTGTATTTGAAAGGTTAATTAGTCGGGAGTGTTCTTAGCTATGTTTGATGGAAATCGGTTTAGCGGTTTCAAAGTTATCAGCTCTTTTGTTAGCTACGGTAGTGTTTTTTCTTCTGTCGGGGGTTACTACACATTTTTAATTTTGTGTTTTTCAATTTTTAGTTTTTGAAGGCGGTTGTCCTTTTAGTGAAAAACTTTTTTTATACCTCGTCATGGCAAACAGGCACACAGCGTTCGTGCCATGTACCTATTACTGGAATCAAATGTAACAGCTCACATTAGGACCCACTAAGTTAATGAAAATTGCAATCCGTGGTGTTTGGCCATCTGAACTTCTCCCAGTTGTAAACATCCATTTGTGTCTATTGGCCTAGTTCTGTTTCGACTCCAGCTTGTTTGGAGGAAAGTGGAAATTATGTTTTGTCTCACTCCTCCGCTAATCTTTTCTGATTAATTTCGTTGCGGGATCCAAGACAGTTGTATCGTTTCTCTAGGACTCGTTGAGCTTCATTTCTGACAGTCTCCACTATTGATTCTGGCTTTCAGGATTTACAGTGGTTGTGAAAAGTGTGGCGGGCTTGTCCCATTAAATAAAAGGCATACGGCCCGCCTGATGGTGAGCGGTTACCGTAGCCTGTGGACGCCTGCGACACCAGGGGCATCACACCCAGGGGATAGAACCCCATACTGTGGTCCCTTGGGAAGAGCTCGGAAGGAATCTCATTCCACAACCAAAGCAATCGCTGGAGGAAATTCCTCTGAAGCATCAATCATTTATTTCAATGGCGACATGGTGGCTGAACTATAATTAGCCTCCTAATCGGATCTCAATGGAGACTAGCCAAGTACGCAGGAGATATTATAGTGCACAAGTGTGTGCGCAAACACAGGTGCACTCCCTCTTCCCTCACTCTCATAGTCCGATGGGACGGCAATCTGACACGACCGGGGAGAGATCAGGGCAAGAACCAATGTGACTTTTTCAATTTATCAAGTTTATCTTGGACATCTCTGACATCGGTGAAGGAAAACATCGTGAGGAAACCTGGACTTGCATATTTAAGACTGAAATCGCGAATCCGCCTTGAGCAAGCGTGGTGATCAATGCTCGTGCCTTCTCTGTATGAGAAGAGGGCTTTGCCCTGCAGTGGGATAACAGTCTGGTATTATGGAGACGAACCTTTTAAAGTTCCACAGATGAACGGTACCGTCGTAAGCGCATGTCGCCATGGTACATGCTTCTGAGCCTTCTGCAGCTTCTGACGTCTCCATGGGCAGCAGGGCAGACTCAGGAGTGTCTTCTTCTTTCTCTTCTTTCAGCTGAAAACGTGCGGCAAGAATATTGTACTATGATGAAGAAGTAAGTTACAAAAATAGGCAGACCCGAGTGTTAGATATTAATTTCAACTTGATATGTCTATACGTTCCTGAGATAAAGGGTCTTGATAAATAGACAGACGGACAACAAAGTGATTTTATACATATTATACCATCACGCATGTATTCTCCGACGGGTTAAGCAGAGGTGTAACCAATGTACACCCACAGTTCGCCGGTATGTTTAGGTCCAATGTAATAGAGGGCGAGCCTATTGCCATTAACCAGGCACAAATCCTAACTCCGAGCTGCTACTGAGAAATTCATAGAAAAACCCAATAACACTTTTTGCTCCACCTGGGAATCGAACCCAAGACCTCTGCGTAGCAGTCGCGTTTTGGACCACTAGGCTACAGAGGCAGTTCAGATTTGTTCCCGGGTAATGGCAATAAGCTCGCCCCCTATTACATGGGACCTGAACGTACCGGCGAACTGTGGGTGTACGTTGTTACACCTCGGCCTAACCCTTCGGGGAATACAGGCGTGATGGTATGTTTGTATGATGGTAAATTCTAACTCCGAGCTGCTACTGAGAATCTCATAAAAAAGCCGAATAACACTTTTGCTCGACCCGGGGATCGAACCCAAGACCTCTAGCGTAGCAGTCGCGCTTAGGACCACTAGGCTCACGAGACAGTCAACACAAAATGACAATTCAAAAGTGTCTGTAAATGGTGAAATTGAAATGATATGATAAATCGTCTCGTCTCACAATAAGTCTCTTATATTTCTCTACCTATGTATTTTTTTGGCTTTCTTTACTCTGTATATTTTGTTTGTATGTATGTATACATGTATTTATTATATTTCATTCCTGGAAACTTCCTGTTGCTTGCACCTACTATGTTTTGTCTCTGCATCACCCTAAGGTAGACTGGTAGGAAATGCCAAAGGCATTAAGTCCGCCTTTGTACAGTGTATTATTTACATTATGTGCATAAAGTTTAATAAATAAATAATTATTTATTTGAATAGAAGATGTCACACAGACCTTCTGCAGGAAGTGGTCGGGCATGGCGGCGTGCGGGTGAAAGGCGGCGCCGCTGACGTTGCACTTGTGTCCCTTCAGCACCTGCAGCGCGCGGCACCCCGGCACCGACCACACCTTGGACAGACCAGACCTGGAGCCAGCAAATAACTTGCCATTCAAGTTTAAGCCTTAAATGTGTGCGTTAAAGTGATTTTTATAATAGCAAGATAAAAAAGGTGACGACTCGCGGCAGACGCGCTGTCAGTTCGATTAGCGAGTCGAAGTCGGTCGAGCCGTTGCTTTGACGAAGCGGTACTGGTATCGTGTCCTATTATAATTATAATCCAACTATATATTTAAAAAAAAATCATCATCATCTGCTTAGGCTTTTTCCCAACTACGTTGGGGTGGGCTTCCAGTCTAACCGAATGCAGCTGAATACCAGTGTTGTACATGGAGCGACTGCCTATCTGACCTCCACAACCCAGTTACTGGGCAACACGATACCACACGGTAAGACTGGTTGTCAGACTTCGGCTTCTGACTACACGTAACGACTGTCAAAGATCTACGAATGACAGCCAGGACCAACGGCGACACGTGCTTTCCGAAGCACGGGGGTGTCACACCACCAACTTCCAAACTCCGGACTGAACTGAAAAATACCTAATGGAAATACCCAATAACACTTTTCGCCTAGCCCGGGAATCGAACCCAAGACCCCACGAGACAGGGGACATTATGTCAGTATAGTGTAATGATGAGTATTTAGCTAGCATAGTGTGTACGCGGTCATTGAACTCACCAGCTGGCAGTAATAAGCATCTTGCTGTCGCTACTGAAGCGGCAGAAGCTGATAGGTCGCGTGTCGCCGATCTGGAAGTTATAAATTTAACTTTGAATATGACATGAACAACATTAGTTTATTCATAAGATAAAATCATACCATCACGCCTGTATTCCCCGAAGGGTTAGGCAGAGGTGTTGCCGGGGCTGCGGGTTGTTCGTAAGAGATACCGCGCCCCCGGCACGCAAAGGGCACAAGAAGGAACATGGGTGGGTTTTAGTCAGTAAAAGTCTGACACTCCCTCCCGCCCCGCCCAGGGCGGGAGAAGTTATTTGATGATTTCCCACCCACCAAAAAAATAAAAAAAAACAAACCCATACCCTTCACACCGGAACACAACAACGCTGCTTTGCGGCAGAAATAGGTATGGTGGTAAAAGTAAGTGCCTGTAAATGGTCTAATTGAATTAAAATGCTTTGACAGAAATCCGTGGTCATAAGAGACTTGCCTGGCTGCAGTAGATGGACATGGCGGAGGCCTTCCGCTGCGACTCCTGCTTGGCGGCGGCGCGCACGCTGCCCGCCAGCTTCAGCTCCTCGCGCGCGCGGCTCAACCTGCGCACGCGCACCACCGCTATTATACACTACTGCTTACCATCTCTGCATGGTATAGTAGCCGCCACGAGTCGCGAGCACAAAGTTCAAGTAATTTTTTTGGTTTTTTGGTGATGACTACTACATAAAACAAAGTCGCTTACCCCCGTCTGTACGCTTAGATCTTCTAGACTGAACAACGGATTTTAATACGGTTTTCACCAATAGATAGAGAGATTCAAGAGGAAGGTTTATTCGTATAGAACATCACGCTAAGGCCAACGGGAGCAGGGCAGTAACCAAAGACGTTCTTTGCATTTGTGCTTTCCGAGACACAGGGGTGTCACACCACCGGCTTCCAAACTCCGGGCTGAAATTGCTTACGGAAAAAAATTCGTGTGCTTTAGACACTTGAGGAAGAGAGAAAAAAACGAGCGCGCGCACTGCTCTCTCTTTCTCCTACAGTAATATACGAAGCGTAACTCTCTCTCTTTCTATCTTCACTAACTTATATCTCCCTCACAACTTCCGTCCGCCCGATCACACTCATTTCCATAACGCTCTCGTCTCGCATTCACCAGCTTACTCCCCAAGTCAAGCGTGCGTAAAGAAGTTTTACTTCAAAACCCAGTACCACTTTGCCCGACCTGGGAATCGAACCCAGGAGCCCACGCTAAGCAGCCGTGCTTTATAACCTAAATTGTGATGAACATGGTCTCACCTAAGTTTCGCCTTTGGGAGTGAGTACCGCGCGATCCAGAGCCGCGCCTCCCTCAGCTCGGGCGGTCCCTCATGGTACCACGTGCCTTCACGTCCTCTATCTCTTTCTATCCTAGCCTCCTCCTCTTCCAACTTCTTGTGGATTGCGTCTTCTCCTAGACTGGAAGGTATAAGATGTGCTGTTTTACAAACAAATATCGACCTCGTACGAATTGATATAAAGTTGAAATTACATAAACTTTCGTAACTGCTTAGCCTTTTCCCAACTATGTCGGGTTCGGCTTCCGGTCTAACCGGATGCAGCTGAGTACCAGTGTTGTACATGGAGCGACTGCCTATCTGACCTCCACAACCCAGTTATTATGCAACACGTTACCATGCGGTAAGACTGGTTCCCGATTTCTGACTATCCGTAACGACTGTTAAAGATCTACGGATGACAGCCGGGACCAACGGCGACACGTGCGTACCGAGGCACCACCAATGTCAAAACTCCAGGCTACTGAGAATTACCTAATGGAAAAATCCAAAAACGCTTTTTGCCGACCTTTGAATTGAATCCAGGACCGGGCTTCAGGCTAACGGGGTAATTCGTTAAGAGTGATTCATCCATGATTATGTAGGTACTTACTAGCTCAGTAGATCCCTGAGCCGCACCCGCCTCTCTGCCGGCCCCTCCCCGAACAGGCACACCGGCTCTCCCAGCTGACGGAGACTCCTGCGCACCTGCAGATGTCATCACATGTTCTGTTATTTTTAACTGACTTCAAAAAATATGGAGGTTTTCAATACGATTGGATAATTTTATTGAAGACGAGAGCGTTACGGAAATGAGTTTGATCGGGCGAACGGAAGTTGAGAGGGAGATATAAGTTAGTGCAGTAGAAAGAGAGAATTCAATCAAGAGGCTAGCCAAGTACACAAGAGATGTTATAGTGCACAAACTGAAGTGCGCTCCCTCTTCTGTCACTCTCATAGTCCGATGTAATCCTTTTAAAGACCAATAGCTTTATATGCTTTTGAAGGCATGGGAGCATCACACCACCAGCTTCCATTCTACGGGCTGCCATTGAGAAATTCCTAATTGGAAATCTCAACAACACTTAGCCTGACTTGGAGCGAACGCACTTCACTCTCATATCCATTTTATCTGCGGTCCACAATGTCAATAAGGTGCTACCAAAGGAACCGGTTTAAAGAACAATATGATGGACCCAGTTAGGGCATAGCAATGTACATATTTTAGGTGGCTTAGCCTGGCTCACTGCTTTGTAGGTCTTGTTTGCGACTATAGGTTATAAATAATTATAATAGCAAAGTTTCGACGCAGTTGCCATTTGCCATTCAAATTAGAGCGTTAAATGGTAAGCATTAAAATATTTTTCTATTCACATGATTAAAAAGGTGACGGCTTGCGCGCGGCACGCTGCAGCTAATAGTTGGATTTTTCAAAGCGACTTTGGTTGGGTCGTTGCCGTAAGGGAGCGACGCTGTTTGTTGTAGGGCACTTTCAATGTATGCGTTTGGATGGTTGTTTTTGTTGTATGTTAGGGGTGTGGTTTCAGCACTTAGTCCTAACGTGGAACATTGTACGTGAGCCGTGTCGGGGGTTATTCCTACCAGCCCACCTCCCTCCAGAAGCAGATTAGTCTTGCTTTGTACGAAAACAAATGACCGTCTGCGCGCAATACGACAAACGCACTGCCTCGGCACTGCAGCGGTCCAACACCAAACGCATTACTTGAAAGAGCCCATAGTGGGTGAAGACCATTAGTGTTACCTCATCATCATCAGTGGAGACGTTCAACTGGCGAGCCTTCCGTCTTCTCTCAAACTCTTCAAGTAGCGCCTTCTTGTCTCGAGACATTTCCTCTTCAAGCTCCATGTATTCTGAAAGTTAAGTGGAATGGCGGATTAGTAAGGAGTGCGGTGTGGAGTTGAGGACCCGAGACCAACATCTTTATCTTAAAAAAATGTTTCCATTACTAGGAATTTCTCTGTTTTCGTGGATTTGTTTACAAACATATCAACTCACATATACAAACAGCCAGACCCAGAACAATTATCTGAAGGTCATGCTAACATTTGTGAGATGTGAGAATTGACCTGCGACACTCAGTGCAGCAGCTTATCCTTTGGCCACTGCACCCGAAGGGTAATACGGGACCCAATTACTAAGACTCTGCTGTCTGTCAACTACTACTGCTACTGCTACTACTACTACTACTGTCAACTACTGTCTGGGCAACTAGATTCAATATTTTTAATTTAACATGTAATTGACGTTCAAAAGTGCGTTTTAATGGTCTAATTGAAATAAATGATTTGACTTTGACTTTGTCAGTCACGCGGCTGTATCTCATGAACCGTGATAGTTAGACAGTTGAAATGTTCACAGATGATGTATTTCCGTTGCCGCTATAACAACAAATACTAACAAACAAAATTAAATGAATATTTAAGCGGACTGCCATACAACAAACATGTTTTTTTTCTCGTTTTTATAAGTAATGGTATGGAAACTTTTGTGTGTGAGTCTGGCTCGCACTTGTTTTTGTTTGTAAGTACTGGATAAGCTCCGAAACTACTGGACCGAGATTAACCATTATAAGATTTAATATCAATATTTTTTTTCTTCCTTGTAAATGACGTTCAAAAGTGCCTTTTAATGGTCTAATTGAAATAAATTATTTGACTTGACTTTGAATATTAATTTTAATTTTTTCCTGTGCATGCTAATTGGCAATAAAGATTTTTTCTCACTTTACCAAGATGTCCCTAACGTAAAACGTAGTCTGTGCCTCGTCTTAGAAGCTCACAATATACAAAAATAAGTAATATTACCATTAGAGATTTGAATGTCTCCCAGCTCTTTCCCGCCAAGATCATCAGCACCTTCCTTGACAGCAGCAGCCAGGGCCGCCAGCCGGGCCTTCTCCTGCTCTTCCAAAGACCCATAATGGACCTGCTTGGGTTTCTTCACCAGAATAACATCATCATCGTCAGACATTTTGAGGTTATGTTTATTTTCTAGTTCGGTACCAGGTCAACTTGTTATTAGTCTTGGGAGGGTTTCGCTCGACTTGTTGTTGTATTTCTTGTAGCTAGGTTTAACTATTTCTCTCAATAAACAGTATTAAAATAACCACAAACCAATACAACGTTTTGTTGTCACTTTTCGTCAACACAGTTGTCATTTGTCAATTTCAAACAACAACAAAGATAGAAAAATTAAAAAAGCCCAACAAATTCCTTTCGACGCAGTTATCGAAGATGTCATAAACATATTTTTTATGAAAGTTATTTGTTTCAGAAAAAGTATGAAACTTAATTTACAAATAATAAAACTACGAGATTTTTTCATTTAGTAAACCAATATTTTATTTGATTAAAATATATGTGGTATCTATCTAGTCTATGATCGTTTCCTTGTTTACGTCAATCAGTACTAAGCTTCAATTAATTACAAAAAATTCAATTTTAATCCAACTAAGATGTAAAAATACATGACGAATATAATTATAATGTTAATTAGTTGCGTTAGCGTATAGTTTTCGTGTCAAAACGTAAAATTGGGTATATCATTAGTGACATAACCTATAAGTGAGTGCGTAATAATTTGTTCTAAACCATGGCTCTTATGTTATCGAGGCGGGAAGTCGAAGAATTAAGGTCTTCACTTGACCGCGCGATTTACAGGACTATAGGAAAGTCGGATAGTTCCTTGCTATCCACAGTATCTTCATGTCTCACTAGTGGGTAAGTGTAACCAAAACATTGTTTTGGAACAGTTTACAAACACATTTTGACGTTTATATCATTATTGTGGACTGTCGTGATGGCCCAGTGGTTAAGGTGCCCGCCTCTCATGCTTGAGGCTGTAGGTTCGATGCAGGGCAAGTTCCA